>JALLLS010000015.1:0-536452 GCA_025094145.1 Spinellus fusiger | reverse complement strand
TATTTGTAATGTCAATAGACTAGGCATCCGCCCGCTACAAATCTGTCAGTCTGCTTGTCTGAGACTTTGTCTTGCTAGATCTGCTACTGCTAGGTTTAGAACGATCCAGGTTGCCCAATTAGCTGCCCTCCCTAACATATACTCTCGTTTTCTTTATCTGCAAGCCAAATTTGTTGAGCGCGCAGCTACCCTTCCTGAAGACACCCTCCTCTGGTGCCTTGTCCCGCAGCTTGAAGCACCCCAGAGTAAAGCCAGATGGATTAAGCTACGTGGCAATGTACTCTGGCAAAATGCTCAAAGAATAGGACGGGCTCACAACCCTCCTAAATATCCATTAAAAGTAGCTTATCTTGAACGTCTTCAAAGTGAAATTACTAGTCTAGTACGTGGCAAGAATCCGCTGGTGACGGTAGCCCGTGGACTATGTAGACCTGTTTGGGATCCAATTCTTCTACTACCGTGCACGCGCAAAGAAAGACATCGTCTACTAAAATGGAGGATTGCTTGGTTACCACCAACACCTTCAGTTCCTTGCCAATGTGGCCACCCATCTGCCAATCGGGACCACTTTCTCACTTGCACATTTGTTGACCATGAACGCTCCACGTTCTTGTTCTTCTTAGTTCCTGCACCACCACAAGACGTTCATCCAATTGAATATTGTCTAAATCTTCTGCCACGCACGGTTAAGTCTTTTGTTAAATGGCGAGACCTTTGGCCCAGTTTGTTAATACTGCTGCAAGCTATTGATCGAGCCACGTCTACTCGAGACTTTAAGGTAGAGCCATCAGCTGGTAGCCTGCTCATTGAGGCTGCTGATGGGTGTGTTGAGCGGGAACGCCGACGCCGTCATAGAGTGCAAAGACTCCTGCAGCAACAGACGCTGTATCCTCACTTCTCCTCCGATATCTCCTCTACCACCCATTCTTAACCCGTTTAGCAAAGCCAGAAGCTGCTAGTGTAGTTGCTGTATTTGTGTCCTCAGGATTGTCCGAGTTGCTCTAAGTATCCCTCGTTGGATTTCGAATCGCCACAGGATGACGGTTATCTTTTTGGTGTCCTGGTTTCCTTGCTGACTTTATGGCCTTTTGGATGTCTATTCATAATTCTCATTTTACCATCATTTCCACTCATTTTCCATCATTTTTCCCTCATTGAGGTTTTATATTCTCTTTTCTTTCCGTCTCTTCTCTCTTTGCATTATTTTTTTCACTTATGTATTTGAAGTGTTTCAATGTTTATTCTTTTCCCAAAAATAAAAATACTTTGAACTGTATAATTACGCTTTTCCTCCGATCTCTACTTTATTATCTAATCTTAACCTATTTCACAAAGCCAGAAGCTGCTAGTTTAGTTGATGTATTTATTTTAAGGATTTTCCTAGTTACTCTAAGTATCCCTCGTTGAATTTCGAATCGCCACAGGACAACGGTTATCTTTTTTGGTGTCCTGGTTTCCTTGCTAACTTTATGGCCTTTTTGGATGTCTATTCATAATTATCATTTTACCATCATCTCTCATTTTTCCCTAATCTGAGGTTTTGTATCTCTCTATCCTTCTGTCTCTAATTCATTTGCATTTATTTTTTTTACTTTCGTATTTGAAGTGTTTATATGTTTATCCCATATATATATTCAAACGAGCTCATAGGGTGGCTAATATACCCAATGCGCGAATAGCAAATTACACTAAAAAATAAAAATAAAAATTTGACCTTTATAATACTCTAATTATAATAAATGCTTAACATTAATGATATTAATGTTGGTAAAAAAAGTGCAAAAAAAAACGACTTCCCGTAAAGATTTAAACTCTAAAGATATATAAAGACTATAAAAAGGGGTGGTTGTTTGATTATCACCAACACCTTTTGTTTCTTGTAAATGCGGGCAACCATCAGCTAACCAGGATAAATTTCCTAATGTAAGTAATTTGATCATAAACACAACGTTCCTTTATTTTCCTAGTTCCTGCAATGTCCTAAGATGCAAATTTTATTAAAAAAAAATCGGATCTATTGCCACAGATAGTTAAATATTTTGTTAAATAGTGGGATCTTTGTTCCACTCTGTTGATGCTACTAAAGAGCATTGATTAAGCCATATCTACTCGAGCTTTTTTTTAGTGGAGTCATTTATCTTATATTTTACATATTGAAGTTATCAATAACTATGCTGCACTAGATATTAACATTACCATTAAATACCAAAAACTTTGCCCTAAAGAATCTATAATCTTAACTCTTTTTGTACTCGCTCCCTCTACTACATACACACCCAAATATCTTACTGGCTTTAAATTGATAATACCACCTTCCCTTTATATAATAGAATTAGTTACCTTTTATGGAAAACTGTTTTAAAGTCAAAGGTCTATGGATATCCAAATTATTATTTCTTTTTGTAGAACATGTCGGATAATCACTTTCCATAAATAGAACCATCGATCATCCCAGTCAATAGAAACACAAACTGCCTAAACGGGATCCCATGGTAGAAGATGAGTTAGTTAGCAAGGCGTATATCTAAGAGATGATACTCTATCAAGAGGGGGCTTTCCATAGCTTTTATTAGTAGATAGTATCAATTAGAAAAGTATAAAAGAAGTGTGAAAGACCCATTAATAAAGATCAGGCTTTGTTTACTCTTTGAACTGTCCAGATTTCCTTTGGTTAAAGTCAAAGACGACAAATATACTATTTTCACTTATTATTGTCACACATTTGGAAAAAGAAACTTAGTACACAAGTGGGAAAAAAATTGCCGCATTAATAAATTAAAAGATGGCGTATAAGTTGGATGCGACAAATGCGACATAAATGCTTTATTGTCAAAGAGGCTTCTCTTGTAAGCAATCATCAAATCTATCGACAGATTATTTGCAAAATTCTTTGAGATCACTGAGAAGAACTTGATTAGATGCATCGGCGATTCTATATGACAGCGTTTCTTCTTCCAAGAGTCTTTCTCTTTTCAACTTGCTTTTGCAAACAGACCAGAATTGCTCGACGGGATTCAACTCTGGTGAGTAAGAAGGAAGATAGACACATCTATACCCATGGCTTTCAATGAGGCTTTTAATGTCTTCATTCATATGGATAAGAGCGTTGTCCATAATCAAGTCATTGTCCTTAAAAAATCTGGAAATTTGTCCATGACATCCATTGCATCGCTCAAGAAATTATGATAGTGGCCAGTAACAGTGCCTTTGCTTTGTTTCTGGGTAGGCACACTAGATACGACAGTTTTTCTCTTCTTTGAAGCAGGTAGCATTCGAGGCCGTCTTACTTTTATATTGACAATGCCCTGAGCAGATGTTGCTCCCAGGACTAAAGAGGGCTGATCGTCCAATAAATCGACTAAGAATATTTTGTGGCTATCGTCCAGTAGTGCTGGTCTACCAAATGGCCTTCCACTACCTTCTTTTCTGGAAATAAATGTATGAGGATTCTGCTGATCGTTTGAATACCATCGCTGAGCAGTGCGTGGGTTGATTTGAAGTTTCAATGCAGTAGCTCTGACGCCCATACCCCTTTCATAAATCAATACAAATAACTGCTCTTTCTCATAATCTTTTTAATGCCTGTGGATGCCGGGAGCTCTGTTATCCTCTTCCGTATTGACATCTCTGTCTACGGATTTTTGTACAGTTCTTCTTTCTGGCTTCTCAGGTGGTTTGAGGTCAAGGTACATCCCGAAATTTGTAACCGTCTCAATGGGGTACGTCTCCTCGTCTACCTCCATCTCCACTACTGTAACGGCTATGCATTAATCATTATAGATATTTCCTTGGCCATCTTTGTGCACAATTTCATTAATTTTTTAATAAAAGTAAAATGTAAGAAAACCTCAAGTACTTAGAATGCGCCAATTTTAATTTTTTTACTATGCCAAGTTTAAATTTATTGTCGTAAGACTATTTCCATAAATGGATGTTCTCCATTTGTGTCGCAGAACAACCAAAAGAGGAAGGTCACTACATGTGTTAGGGATGCACAAGCAATACGACGCATTATATCATCGGCACTCTTGCATTATACCATCAAACGTATACCTCACATTATAGCTTATAGCATTAGAATAGTAGTAGAAAATAAATATAAAAGAGATGTACAATTGAATGAATAAAGAGCAGAGTTTAACAACACGTTGACTGACCGGATTCCTTTGATATCTAAGATCAAAGACGACATTATTAATGTGACATATTTTTCTCCAAAAGTGCGACAATAATGTGAAAATAATGTATCTCAATATTGTCGTAAAGACATTTTCTATAATTGGAATTACAACCCTTTTCAGAAATATCAACTCCTACTACTAAACTAAGAAGGGGATGCTATCGAATACTAAGAGATGATGATAGCTTTTAGTATTCAATAACATACCCCTGAAGTTAAATACTACTAGTAGAAAAGTATATAAGACATGTTATTATGAAATAATAAACATCATAGTTTAACTAACTGTTAACTGACTGGATTTCCTTTGGACTAACAAGCCATTGGCGATAATATCAAAGTATATTATTAATAAAAATATATTGTTTATTATTATCGTATAGCTAATAATATGCTATGACTATAGCTACTGTCTATGTGCATTCCCTCATAGCAATAGAATCTATACTCTAAAAGCATTGTGTTTTGTTCTTGTGAGATAGATAACTATGCTCAGGAGTATACTCTAGACAGTATTGACAGTATATAAGGAAGAAATCCACCTAAGACTGACTTGAGAAGAGTCTATTTATTAAAAATACAATGGGTGTCTTGTACATTAGAATAAGTCATAGCCCAGATAAAGACATTATCTACCTTTTCATCTCTAAAGCAGTCTTTGATGGTGTCTACAAATTATTTCTATTGTTTCTCTTTGTTAATAATAGCACATTACCTTGCTTATTTATGCTTATCTTGACAAGTTCTTGAATGTTAAGTTGTATGGGCAGTGTGAGAAATAGCAAATTAATAACAGACTAAAGAATAAAAAATATGTTTATTTTGGTGATGTATCACTTTAGCCTTCACTTTCCACTAATTTATTAAGTCAAATAACTCACTCTCTTTCTGATTTTATGTTGAGATCTCGTTTATCATGTCTTTCTCTACCATCAGATTATTTTTTTTTAAAAAAAATGAATGAAATCTTCACCTGCACCATCTGCCAGAAAATATTCAAAACAAAAAGAAATATGAAAGAACACATTGCCACCCACAACATGTAAGGATAATCTCAAGTCTAAAAGTAATGTTGCTTATTCTCTACTTTGAATAGTCTCATGGCTGAGTCTTTTCGGTATTTATTGTAGAAACAGAGGCATAGAATAATAATAACTAAACTCATCATGATTTATTGCTATTGTTCACAGACCTCTTCCCGCCATCACCACAGTCTTCCGTGTAGAAAAGAAAAGTAGTGATGACCAGGAGAGCATCACTGAAGCTGAGGAAGTACTTGGAGAGGAACCTCTTTGGGCTGACAGAGGAGAGGAGCTCGATAACATCAACAATACCTTTGAAGAGACTGCATTTGTGGAGGACGTATTCCCATTTGCAACCAGATTAGAGATGATCATGCATCATTTCTTCACTGAAAATGAGAGTTGCTTCTCAAGGACACTTGCGGGAAAGGTTATGTCTCTGTGCCAAGACGTTAGGGATGCCACTCTTGCCAATTCTCAGGAAAAGATGCCTGCCTTGGACAGGATTCTCAACCTCGACAAGAGAGCAAAGAACAATGTCCTCAAGTTCCCTACCACCACTCACCAAGTTGCTGTGGTAAAAAAAAAGTGCAAAGGCTTGCCTCCCACCACCAATATTCATGAGTTCTCCATGAACAAGCCTTCCGAGCATTTGAGTTTCTTCACTGCCAACCACCTCAAAACACCAATGCTCTCTGCCTTGCCAGACAGAACACCCAACCAAAGTGTTTTGCCCCAACAAAGTGGAGTGGAAGACTCACCCTTGTTTCCAGCACCCAATAGTAACTGTTACTATTAGCAGTACCTCTATTGATCTCTGGGTTGGATATATAGTGCGTGCCTCTCCTAGTGATAGAACAACAACAGCAAACTACAAGATTGCCTCGTTCTTCACATTATGTGATAGATTGATGGCTGAAGCTTATGAAGCAACACCTGGTTTCTCTGTTGTCAATAACATTGTTATTCTTGACATTGTTAGAGACGTTTGACTTTCCAATAACACCCACATCAACTCCTCCACCTACCACCTCCTAAAAAGAATGACCACCAACCCCAATCGACAATTCATGCCAGTCAAAACTATGCCTCTGAACTTGTTCTCGGATGACACAAGTGGAAACACTAATAAGATGTGGAACAAGTTTGAAAGCTGGGTGATGTCTTCTGCCGCAATGGCATTCAAAGAGCAGAATAAGACAGAGAACATGTTTTTTGTCTGTACAAGTAACAAACTATCAGCAATAGAGATAATTCCGGAGCCTGTAGTAGATCTCAAGGCGTTAGAGCAAGGTGTGGAGATGTTTGACGTTGAGTTTGGTGAGTCTGTCCTTGTTGTTGGTGTTCTTCACCTCATCATGGCAGACAATCCTATGCATGCGGCTGTGGCATGTAGTCTTGATGCAAGTGCCAACCTACCATGTAGAGAGTGTTTCTGGAGGAAGGGAAGTGAAAGTGAAGAAGAGGAGGGTGCTTCTACCAGAAGAAGAGAAGAGTTGGTGGAGATGTGCCAACACTATAACAGCAACCCCAATAACGCTGGCCTCAGAAGTAACCCCAGCACTGGCTATAAGCTAACTGGTGGTGAAGCCCTCTTGTCTCTCCAGTTGTGGGATCTCTCTAAGGATTGTCCTGTTGAAATCTTGCACACCATCCTCCTTGTTATTGCAAGATACTTTGCGATTCGTATGGTACCATACTACACTGAAAAGGAGGTAAAGCACTTGGAAGAAAGCTTCTTTCAGTACAACTCTAAAGATTTCTCAAGAAAGCACCGCACCCCATTCCACCTGTGTGGTTCTTATCTTGGAAGAGATTTCAAAATAATTGTGCAGCAGATGTCCACCATTCTGGATCAACTGATTCAAAAACGACTCATCAGCAACAATTATCCAAAGGTAATCATTCTTGATTGTTTTGTTAAACTCGGTTCTCTTGTGTGTCTCTTATACATGAAAAGAAATAAGGCATCTTTGGATATTTATTTGAACAATGCGGAGTCCGTTGTCACAGAGTTGAAGAGATCAATTGCCAACTATGATGCATTGGCAGCACCCAGCAAGTCTGCAAAGAGGACAACCATTGGCAGCACTCTCAAGTTGCATTTGCTCGGTCATCTTTGTGAAGACATTACTCGCTTTGCCTCGCCTATTTACTTCGAGACAGAAAGAGGTGAGCAATTTAATAAGTTCATCCGTGAACAAGTTATCTTTACCAACAGACGCTTGCCCTCTCGAGATGTTGCTGTTTCCTTTGGGAAAAAGTACATGTCTGTACACATCTTCTAAGGTGGGTACTGGCAGGTACCAGGCTATGGTGGTCTTCTCACTGCTGGAGCCAAGGTAAAGCTGTTTCAACAGTTCCGTCCTCACACAATCTCTCTCGAGCTTGCTGATAATAACAGCAGCTCCAAAAGCATTGTTGTTGGTCTTGCTGGTTTGTTTTTATTGTCTTCTGCTGTCTTGCCTGTCATTGGTAAGACTGTTGCCATTGAGAAGAATATTGCCACAATTCTTCCATACAACTTCTTACTTGCTCCTGACCAAAACTCACCCACTTACCCACAACATCCGGCTTTTGCCAAAGAAACCCACAACCTTTCCTCTTTTTTTGCCATTGACCTTAAAGATAATATTGGAAACAATATTGTCTTTCCCTTGAGCAACACAATTGCAGTAGAATTTGATGGTGTAGTTGTTGTAGAGGCAGTGGACATTCAGTCAATGAATGAATGCACTGTGCTCAATGTAAGCAAGTTTGGCTCTCTATTTTGGACAATGACCACTAGAGTTAATTCCGTGTGAGTCCTATAATAAATACACTTTCAACATTGTTACGCTGCAAATACTGTGGGCTTAAGGATAACACATTATGTTAAACAATATATTCAGTGACTGGGTTGTAATATTAAGAGAGTTCTGGTTCTAATTTCTTGTCTTTACAACAAATTCTATACTTTTTAATTGCAAAGTCAACAGCTATTCCTTAAACAGGCAATCAGAGTTTGAAATTGTTTATTTACACAGCGAAAAGATATTTTCAAACACATTAGCCAATCACAAGACTATTTCAATTGTATTCTCAGGATATTTCTTTAGATATTCCAAACATCTTTGGGTGTGTAGTCATCAGAGTATTTCATGAATATCTTAGGGAGGGGTAAAGAGTTATTACTATAATAGACAATGAGCAATTTTTTAGACTTTGAATAACTTTTGTAACATAAAATAAAGAAAGAGAGAATATAAAAGAGGGTGGCTTTTCCAAGGTATAAAATATGAATAAATAGAACAAAGGTGGTGGTATGATGAAATGTAACAATGATGTAGACTGAGTGCTATTTCATGGCTTATATGCTCTGATGACCAGCACTGTAATAATGTTGATAATACTGGTTCCAGCCATGTTGACCAAACCCCTCTCCAATCCCAGAGTTTCCTAATCCACCCACGACTGGTGCTGGGGGTCTCATTGTATAAGGATTGTAGAGTATCTCAGATGGTAAGATCCAAGCATTATTATCAGCATGGCCAGGTGTGTAGTGTTTGAATTCATTTCCTGCCCCACATTGAATTGCACCCTGAGAGATTTTGTCATCTCCCCACGAAAGACTCACGGGTCGACCGCCGATATTGAATCCTTGTAAAGCAAAGATAGCAGTAGATGCATTTGCATGTGTGTCCAGTCTAAGCAATAGAACATGTCAATCAACATGATACTGGCTTACATTTATCATCATTGACTACTTACTTTACTAACGCATAGCCTTTGCTTGCATGCATATGAATGTCTGATACATGACCATATTGCTGTAAATAAGGGGCAATGTGTTGACCTGTATTTTTGATGGAGTGTTAATAGACTTGTGTTCTATCAAAGACGACTTCTCCTATCCTACTTACATGTTGTTTCACGTGGAAGGTTGCCGATATAGACTGTTGTGTTGTACGGTGGAGTTTGTGCAAAAATCTGCTCGTATGACATATTCGCTGATGTGACTAGATGACCCCACATGAAATGAGTATGTGAAAACACAACACCTTATAACTAGGAGATATTTACCTTCACAATTGTTGGGTGGGGTGGGGGGCTGTGTTTCAGACCCATCATTCTGAGCGGATTTCTCTGCGTTGGCCCAACTGCATCGAATGTTTTTTGCCCCTAGCTTCTTTCCATTCATTGACACGATGGCTTTTTCGGCGACTGTCTTGTCATCAAAAGCAACAAGTCCAGATCCAGTTGATTTGCCAGTCTCGGGGTTCCATACTATGTGTACATGTCTTGCAAAGGATTATTTAGTATCTCATTAGAAAACACAATGTAGGGTTCTAGAGATAGCTTACAATGGGCTTTGAAGAGGCATGAATGCTTTTCTGAGATCACTTTCATTGATGCTGTGACCCAGATTCTCAACAAGAAGGGTATAGCGGTGCTCATGCATCTCAGAAAAACTTAGAGTGTCTTGTACTGCCCACATTACGTGGATGGTCTGTTGTGAGACTGTTGTTTTAGACTCATCTACATCCATTGATGACACTATGTAGATGTCTTACCTGACCAAAAACAGTTCTTCCATTCAGTGCTTGAAGTGCTTGTTCTGCCACCTGGTGTTCTTTAAACTCAACATATCCGTAAGAGAGATCCTCTGTAGACTATTGAATAAAAATAAATATAAAAAGAGAGACAAATAAGGGTTAGTAAAATGCCATTTTTCTTTTCTTTTTTGCTTGATTTTCTTTGTGTTCCATGTTAATGCTCCTGCCATGGCGGACCTTTTTCTTTCTCCTTAATTGAAAAACACACTAGTCAAGATCAAAATAGTTCATTGTCGCTGATTATTTTCCTGTTCTTGTCTATTGTCAGCAAAGGATCTTATCTTATCAAATATTATCCTTGCCCAATAGATTCTGAACATTTGATATCAGGTACAGAAAGTGATACGTATGACATGTACTGCATAAAGATCTTTAGATCAATGGACAGAGGAAGCATGTGTGGATTTGAACACAAAGCAAGCAACGACCCATTCTCTTTTAACGACCCATTCTCTTTTGATGATATTATTATTGTTATTATTATTATTATTATTATCTGGCTTTTGTATTGCCAAGACAGACCAGTAGAAGAAAGAAAAAAGGTCACACCAAAATGCACAAGAACAAGAACAGCACAAGAAAATAGAATCAGTGGTAATATGTTAACTCACATTGTTATTTTTTATCACTCTGGCATTGTCAATGGTAGAAATGAGCGAGAATATATCGTAGAGCATCTTGTCGGTGACTTTCAAGTCAAGGTTTTTAACGAGAAGAGTCTTGCATCCTTCTTTGACTGTGTCTTCGATCATCTTGGACTAATATTATTATTATTATTATTGTTGTTGTTGTTACTATGAGATGGGTTGTAATAAATAAAAAGGGGATAAGATGGTCAATGGTGCATTGATTCGAAAAGAAAGAACGACCCATTTTATACTTGTCAGTACCCCGGATTCCTGGTGAGACGTCATTGCCTTCTTTTGATATCTTTATAATTCCGTACCAACTGATGAATGATTTATATTCCGATTTAGCAGCTGCGGCTAGAAGAGTATTACCTTGGAAGACCTGAATGCTCTGCATACAGTGTGATGAACCATGGAAGAGTGGGCTCCATGGTGATACTATAGACTGTAAAGAGAGACACAGCCCAATTTAAATAATAGCTGTATAGGAATTAATCGATGAAATGTCTGTGTAGATAGTCTGTCTTTGTCATCACTGTACAAACAGTAGAAAGATCCAAGAAACATGACTGGAGCAAATGCACCAATGTATGTGATGTGATTGGATGTGATTGGATGTGATTGAATTGGATTGGATATAATAATGATCATCTAGACCACACACGTCTTGAGGTTTATTATGCCACATTCTTTTGGGGTTCAATCTTGTATTAATTTCCAAAGTCTCAATACCCCAGAATAGTATGGGCCATTACGTATAGAGATGCATACGTACATGTACGTACATAGGTAGATGCACCTAAAGTCTACAGAATGAGTGCACATTTATACCATGAAGACAGCAAAAGGAATTATTATCGGCTGCATATGTCTGTAGAGTAGAATGTCAAAGAATAACATAACTCTATAAAATGTGGGGTTCAGTGTGACATAGTGTTACAGCAGGTAAAAATAGTAAAACCATGCAAAGGCGTACGATAAATGGTCTTCTGACGAATGGTAAATTATATCCCTCTTATAAGATAGCTGCATTAAAGTACTAAATTAAAGCGCATTTTCTAATTCAGGTTTCAAAGCTGTGTAAGTGTGTGTAGGTGTGTGGGGGGAAAAGCAATAGATGGACATGCTTGTAAAAGAAATCAACAACAGGAGATGGTCTATTCGGAGTTCATGAAACCTAAGAAACTTCAATGGAATAAGAAAACTAAATATGCAATAACTCCTTAGTTATCATCAGTATCCATGCATACCTTCCCCACAAAATTTAATCATAGTTAAAATAGTTACTATAATGCCTTTTTATCGTACAATGGAAGTATTTTTATTGGCCAATTTCATCTAATCTGGGCTCCTTGGACTACTAAAGTAAGGTCTCAAAGAATAAGCAAACATGCCTTATAAGGGCATGAGGAATCTATGACCATCTAATCTCTGTCCACCGAAATACTTTTCCTTGTGTTTCCAGTCTAGAGTACAACTATGTCGGCTAAACATGTGTAAACTGGCAGAAAAGATGGAGAAAATTGCATTTTAAAAATGGGACAACTGTCGATGAATTTACTGTTTTATATTATGTTTAGCACAAGCACTAAAATACTATCAAGACGAGACAGGGTGGCTGTAATAAGTAACTTGCATGCTATTGTTGAGATGGAGGCTCTTGGCGTAAATCTTTGTAGGTGTACTTTGAAGCAAAAACCACTCATCTTTCCGAGTCAATACTCAGGATAAGAGAGTAAAATCCACTCAAATGGCAGTGAGGTTTCTTTTATTTTATTCTTACTTGGTGCTATGGAGCAGCCTCTGAATAAGGAAGGGGTACAAACAATAGCTAAGATGGATCGCAAGAAATTTGGAGGAAGAGAAAAAGAAAATATCAACACATCAACACACCTTTTACTTTCCAAAGCACGCCTTTAGTGTAAGTTTCTAGCGCTATTTTCCTATTATTATTAATACAAATATTATTATTATTAATACAAATGATGTAGTGTGGCTACGGTTGTCATCTACTTGCCTCTATCACGCCTTGGCTTCTAACTTGAGAGTCATTCTACTACTAGATGATGTGTAATAATTACAAAGTGATATTACAGATGGAGAATAATCACGGGAAAGATGAGAAGTGGCTATTGCTGTTTATTTATTTATAATTATACTTATTCCAATTGGAGGGTCTTAAACGGAACTTTCTTTCTTGAGAACAAGCTTGCGCCTCATTCTACCCATCTACTATCCCACATAAGATTAAGCCTATCAGTGAGCAACTAATAGAACATGTGTGTATTTTGCCACTGGTGAATAATAAAGGTTGAACACACCGTGGTATGGACAGTAGCCCTGCCCCATTTTAACTCAACTCTGCCAAGGCAGCCATGACATGAAGTTTATTCTTATTGAATGCAAAAGCCACATGGACTAGAAGCTGATATCTGAATGTTCTGATGGAGAGATGGCTTCTCACAGCAAATTACGTGTGGATGGGCTTATCAGATGCTACTGAATTCTCTGTAACACTGGACTGATCTGTTCTGCACATAAGAAAGCCTCTATTTGATCTTATTTGTACTCTACAGGTGTACCTATCTGTCTGCTTTATAGACCCACCAGACCCTAATTCTTATCTAGGTTGCTGCTATGCATGTCTTGCTTTTCAATACCCTACCATAATGAGATAGTCTACACATTGAGATGTGTTTAGGCATAGTCTACTCCTAGTGCCTTGTTAGGAAGCTGCTATTGAGATAGCTAGCGATTCATTTCTTTTGGGAGCTATTATCGAACATCATTCACACATGCAATACTGCCTATGCCTGGAGTCTATAGAGATAAAGAGACATAGGGGCATGTGTCTGATTGTGTCTGGATATACCCTTGACTACAGTCAACAACATTCATTCCTATACCTCGAGATAGAATATAGGAATGACTATTCAAGGTATCTATAAATAATTGAGACTGAGATGTATCCTCAACCTAAATAACACCAGCATAAGTCACCTATTGACGACCGTGTGAAAATACAATCCTCCCATGGATCTACAGTCATTTTAATTAGCTCCTGTGTCTGTATTTTACCAAAAGGAAAACTATTGACACAAGTTTATAGTACCCAGGCTGCTTTATACTAAAAGAGAAGCTGTTTTTAAATGGAATGAACAGTCATTGTTTTTTTTTTGTTTTTAAGTTGACATTTCCAATTCTCACTAGACCACAGACAAGAGACGATAAACATAGATAATAAACATAGACTCTATTGATCATCCATCTCTGTAAGATCATAGATAAATTAACAGTAATAAACGAGGATAGCTTATTGAACTTGGCGTCAGATGCTAGTGTGTATTTGTGATTGCTTATTTTATTGTCGGTCTGCTAATGCTTAGAGTCATTGACATTATAATGTCTAGTAAGAATGACGTGAGTAAGCTTATTTATTTATGCTTTGAAAGGCCTTTACTGTGCTGATTTCAATATTGTTTTATTCTACTTGTATCAGCAGAAATAAACATGATCCTGTACGTTGACTCGGTAGCCATCTATTATTAATAGATAAAGAGGAAATGAAAGACTATTAATGTATGAACTTTTATCTACATGGTTGACTCTAAAATTAGACAGTAATAAATGAATTGGATGATTTAAAAGTTAAAATTGGAGGACTATAGATTTATTTGATTAGACATTAGACATTAGACATTAGACATTAGACATTGTAATTTCATTAGCATAACATAATTAAAAAAAGAAAATACATTTTATCTCCACTTTTTATATAGTTTGCCTGTAGCATGGGTTTCTGTCAGTCATTCAATCAAGGCCCCAACAATAAATGTAGAGGAAAGGAGGAGTATAACCCAATAAGAATGGACTTTCTCTTGTTTCTAGCAGTATCTTTGGCTTCACGTTTTCTTTTGTAATATCCACAAGAGTGTTCTAGGTAGGTAGTATCTTCTCTCAGAGATTATTCCCAAGTGGATACGCAATAGTATCGATTTAAGATGTGCTGAGCATTGAAAGTGATTCGATTGGAGTGTAAGATGTAGATTGGTAGTCATCTTCATCTTGGAGTAGATGGACCAAGATATAATTAGAGGATGTATACATGTAAGTGATTCTAATGTTGATGTTGTGAACCAGAGAGTGTAAAACATGTGAGTCATCAGACCACCCATCCTTAGAATGCAAAAATGTCTTGGTTGTCATTCTTCTGGTAGGATGGGTACCTAAAGAGCTTGTTACAGTTTACTATAAAGATCAAATACATGTATGAACCCTAGAGTGCTTTTACAAGCATAGTGTACTCACTTTACTTTATAGATGACTAAATAGATAGCATTCTTAGTTCAGAGAAATAAATAGACATACAACATTAACAAAGAGAGAAGCCATAGTTTATTTGTAATAATAATATTAATGTAATCACCAGCGGCTATTTTATTACATCCATCTTGAGTGAGTGTACTGATTCAGAAAGAGATAGAAAAAAGTTTCCATTGTCTCTTGGGATAAAATACTGTATTTAAAGAGAACAACGGCAACTTTACTAAACTTGAACTATTTTATTGTTGGTATAGGAAATAAATTCTGGTGACATTTCACTGAATACATCAAGCCTTATCTCTGCTTACTGTAAAAAGCAGGATATCTAAACTTCATTTTAAACAAATTTCTCAAATAAAGCATATGTTGGTTCATTGACCCAATAATAAATTTTATAGCGTCTTTAGTGAGAGCATTCTTTTTTTTATATAAATAAAAATAAAATAAAATATATATTGGAGCAGCTACAAAGAATAGTGAATTAGGCCTGAAAACATCTATATGAAATGGTGGGTCATTCCATATCAATGAGAGATGGAGTCTGTCCTGATGCTATGATAAAGAAAGATACCTAGAGACTTTATCGATCCTATTTGTCAACCCAAGACGGAAAGATACAGGTACAAGGAATGCTGTGTGTGAACATGGACAAACAAGTGTTCTTAAATTGACATGCATTTTTTTAGGATGTTCAACACACAAAATTCATTCAATTGAATATATATTCTTTCTCTCTCTCTTTAATCCTATAGTAAATCTAATCTACTTCTACCTCCATCTTTATCTATCTTTATCTATCTATATCTATAGTATTGTCTATATTAGTTTACTATAATATTACTCCATCTCAGAGAACATTGAGTCAGAAAAAGAAAGTATAAGTTTCGGCTGTGTTAATGGCATACTATTGTCCTGTAGATAACAGATCTCCAAGAATTATAGTCAAAAAGAGTGATAAACAATATAAGAATATAGCTCAGTTTTTTATTTTTATTTTTATTTTTTTATTCGACCTTGGATTCTATTGATAAATGTTTATTTTTCTACACTATAATCTTCTGATAATCATTCTATCATAATATCATGTTATGAACCACTATAGTGTGCGAATGTTTTCTGTCAACTTGGGCCACAGTCTACCCCATTTACAATCATCTACATAGCAATGAACTTTTAGCTGCATGCACAAGCACCTTGGGTCAGGAGCAAATAACTCTTATGTACCCCACCCAATGGTTACACCCTCTACAGCACAGATCAAGAGCATCTAAAGACAAGAACCATCCACCATTTGCTTGAATTTATAGCATAGAATGTGTGGCATGAAGACTCGTACCTTGTTTAAAATGATTAACTCGTACTGTCATCTTTTCTATGTTTCTTCTTCTATTTTTCTTATTGTGAGATATGATACATGCGAATAAACTGAAACCCTTAACTTTATACAGATAGATAGAATCCATACCACAGAAAGGATTCTTTGCTTCATTTAGACAGCCCTTTAGACAAGCAAGGACTACAAATAGACTGTACTGTTTTAAATTCTATAGAGAATAGGCAAATACAAGTTGATGGTGCTTTTAATTATTTGTTTAAAACATAGCATGGGTCTATTTGAAATATGAAAGATTGGACACCAACCAAAGTACATTATGGCATAGTTGTTATTAACCTTTATAATGACAGTAGACCCATGCTATGTAGTAAACAATAGATGATATACACCAAACTATAGCTATTTATATCCGGCTCTTTACTGTCGAATCACAAGATAAATAAAGAGGTTGATTTTATTGGACTTTAGAATGTGTGTGTGTGTGTGTAGGTAGGTATAGAATCGAGTGGTCACTCTATAGGATGAGTATAAAAAAGATATATTCTATATTCAACATAAGAATATAAACCAGGCTCTATTGAGTATCGATTTTTGTTCATAGATTATACTGCCCAATGAACTATAGCCCTTCCTCTATTTTGAGAGCATAAAGAATCACCTGTATTGCTTTGTATTGCTTTCATTCTTATTTAACTCCTGAGCTCCGGATCGGACATTCTACAAAAAAAGAGCACGATGAAGCAAGAGTATTCTATTGTAAGCACTGTGATTCATACTGAATGAGAAGACAGCCATAGCAAATAACAATTAAATACCATGGAGAATGGGGCATACACATCATAAAAAGGGAGTGTTAAATTCCTGGAGAAAGAGGAAATCACCATGGGGAGGGATGTCCGACCCCTTCTAGAGGGAAGGCTCTCTATGAGGGAGCGTGACGGCTTATTAAGCATCTCTCTGCTCTACTTTCTTATTTATCTGCAATTCCTTCTTTTTCACTTTATTTTATTTTTATAAAACAAAATAAAAAGAAAGATAGAAAAAAGATAGAAAAGAGAAAGAAAAAGAGAAAGAAAGAGAGATAACCAAAGCATGACAAGTCCAGTAGAAGCAGGAAAGAAACTAGCTGCTTATCAGGCTGTGGATGATTATATCACACCCCAGCATAAAGTGGTTGGGATTGGCTCAGGCTCAACTGTAGTCTATGCTGTTGAACGCATTTTACAAAAACCAGAGTTAAGATCTATTGTCTATGTTCCCACCAGCTTTCAAAGCAAGTTGTTGATTATTGAGGGCGGCCTTACCATGGGCAGTATAGAGCAGTAGGTAAAAAGAGAATGGGGATCATTGAGTTACACCAACTGAACTGGATGGCATCTACGTCAAGGTACTCTAGTATTGATGTGACGATTGATGGTGCTGATGAGGTGGATGAGCAGTTAAATGCCATCAAGGGAGGAGGTGCATGTCAGTTTCAAGAAAAGATTGTGGCAGAGGCAGCAAAGAGATTTGTTATTATTGCAGGTAATTTCATAGCAATTGTAATAGTAGATAAGTCAGTGGTATCTCTTGCATTGGGTCCGATGTTCACAAGGCATGTTATTAATTCTCATCCATTGAAACAATTAGATTATCGTAAAAAGTCAAGTCAACTTGGAACACAGGTAAGCTTCCAATGGCTTGTGAGGATGTATGTTTTAATAGGTGTCTAGTGGGATAAAGGTGTTCCTATTGAAGTTGTACCCATGGCTTACAAGTGTGTCATGAATGCATTGGAGACCAAGTTGAGTCAAAAGCCCCTTTCTTGCACTCTTCGAATGGTAAGATCACTCTTTGTGTATCTTTTTTATATGTATTCTTTATGTATTCTTCATCATAGGCTGTTAAGAAGGCAGGACCTGTTGTTACAGACAATGGCAATTTTGTAATAGATGCTCACTTTGGTGGCATTCAAGATCCTGTACAGCTATTGAAGGAGATCAAGCTATTAACAGGTGTTTATGAGGTGGGGTTATTCTGCAAGATGGCTGAGGCTGCTTATTTTGGAGAAGCAGATGGTTCTGTTTGTATTAAGCACTCTACCCACCACTGATGCTCGATTGAATACATACATTATATGAATGTACTCTTAGTGGATATATACATTATATGAATAGACTCTTAGTGGATACATGCATTATATGAATGTACTCTTAGTGGATATATACATCATATGAATAGACTCTTACTGAATTGGATGATGAAATACATCCCATAGTGCTTTTGTCTTTGTTCTGATGGAGCAAAGTGACAAGGCTCTACAAATCAAGTGCATTGGGATGTAGAGTATGTAGAACAAATGCAATAGGACACTCTACTGTGACACTAGGCTGAAAGAATAGCCACTCTGTCGCACTTCCATATTCATCTACTTGTGTACAGTGATGGGTCAATGGAGATGGTATGTCCGTCCTTCCATTTTAATGTGTACAGTGAGTGTATTTCAATCCACCCTAAGATTAAGTCTTTCACATCAACTTCAGCCATCAAACACGTTGTCTATGTGTGTTTTGTCTGTAGTCTTATAAAGGGGGTAGTAAAACACAGTCATGATGAATACATTCTATTCTTCCATCTTTTCAACTTGGCAGAGGTAGATAATAAAGTGTAGACATAGTAAAATGTCTATTATGAGGGGATTGACAGAAAGGCAAGTGCTTATTCTAGTGGCTATTGCTTTGAACATTAGAGTGTTCAGTGCACCTAGTGTTTATTACCAACACTCTATAAAGGGAATATCCATGTCAATAGATAGACAAGTCAATAAAAAGTATAAGTACAGAAAATAAAAAGGATGACGCGAATAAAAATAAAAAAATTGAAAATTGAAAAGTAAAAAAAAAAAAAAGTAAAAAATGAAAGAAAAAAAAACAGGAGAAAAGCGTATATCACGCGGAAATCTAAACGACACGCGTTAGATGTAGTAAAAAAATCACGCTCATTGTAGACTCCGAAAACAGTTGAGACTGACACGAACTTACCACGCTTTATCATCCAACCCTGCCTACGATGATTATCTCTCTTTTTATTTATTTTTATTTATTTGTAATCTCTTTATAAAGAAAAGAAAAAAAAGATCAGCCATGGCTTGCTGAGAATGACACTGATTATCAGTGTAACATTGGATAAGAACAAGCATAGATTTATATGTTTAAGTCTTGTGCATGCACAAATAGTATATTTATGATAGAAATAAAAAAGAGGAAAAGGGGAGCAGGGCTTAAATCATGACTGTACATGGATGACAATCAAAAATCCCAAACTGAGATTTCCTTGCCAATGAAAAAGATAAGAAACAAACGTTGTGGTGACAGACGAGTAAAAACGATGAAGAAAAGAAAAATGGCATGAAGGCATGAAAAATCGTCTCTTTTGGCTTCTCTTTTGCTATTGCTTTATGCCTTGACAGCTCTCTTTCTGGTGGAAGAAGGTGCTTTGGTCTCGGTCTTGGCTTCAGTCTTCTTCTCAGTCTTTTTTTCGGTCTTCTTGGCAGGGGCCTTTACATTGGCCTTTTCAGTAGTAGACTTCTTGGTAGGTGCGGCCTTCTTGGGAGCAGCAGTCTTCTTGGGAGCAGCAGTCTTCTTGGGAGCAGCCTTCTTGACAGTCTTTTCCTCAGTCTTCTCTTCTTCAGGAGCAGACTCAACAACGGCCTTTTTGGCAGTTTTCTTGGGAGCAGCCACCTTCTTGGCAGCAGCAGTCTTCTTGGCAGGAGCCTTTACATTGGCCTTTTCAGTGGTGGATTTCTTGGTAGGAGAGACCTTCTTGACAGCAGTCTTCTTGGCAGCAGCTACCTTCTTGGCAGGCTTCTTCTCATCCTCTTTCTTTTCCTCGTCCTTCTTCTCAGCAACGGTCTTCTCAGTTGTCTTTTTCTCGGAGGGCTTCTTCTCAGCGGCAGTCTTCTTCTCAGCCACCTTCTTCTCAGCTTTCTTCAGTTTAACAGTGCCAGAGAGACCTATCCACAGACCATTAGCATTGTGTCTATTGAGACTGGCCCCCTTTTTACCAGTGTATTTTATTCTATTCTATTCTATTCTGTCCTGTCCCATCCTGTTCTGTCTCGTTCTATTGTCCCATCCTGTTCTGCTTTAGTGTCTATTGTATTCTATAGACACCACACCACACCACACTCCTAAATATACTATTGCTGTAATACAACCTACCCTTGGGAAGAGCGAACAAACCCTTGGCTGAGCCACGCTTGATGGCAGCAGAGATTTGAGAGTCAAAGTGGGCACCAGCACTGACACTGAAGTTGGCCAAGATGTACTTCTTGATAGCAGGACGGGAGCTACCCTTGCGTTCTTTGAGAGAGAGGATGGCATCTATTTTATTTGTGTTTTTATTTATTTAATTTTTTTTATTTTTTAAAAAAAGGGGAAAAATTTTAAGGAGAAGAATGAGATCTTTTGCTTTTTGTTTTTTTCCCTTCTTCAAAACAGAAAAGACACTGAACATTGCTTACCTTTGATCATTTCTTCGTACTATAGATAAGAGACATCAGAATAGATAAGTAATCTTCTTATATAAATGCAGAGATACATAGAGTAGACAGGCCACAAACAACACTACCACCCCAATGTCTTTCTTTTTTCTTTCTTTTTCTTTTTCTTTTTCTTTTTTTATACTTACAGTAGGATGGTCAGGCTTCTTGGCAGCAGCAGTTTTGGACTTGCTGGCAGTAGCAGCAGTGGTGGTGGCAGTGGTGGCAGTAGCAGTGGTGGCCATTGTAGGAATCGAACAGCAATAGATGGGTGGAGGAAATAAAAGGTGTGAGTGGAAAGGATAACAAAAGTAAGAGGAAAGAGGAAAACGAGAGAAAAGGTGAATTGTGGGTATCATTTATATGTTCTTTTTTTTAACCAGTACAAAAAATACTAACTTGTCACCAATCACACGCCTTTGGAGTACTTTTCACATTACTTTTTTTTTTTACTTTTTTTACTTTTCCACTTTTTTTTTTTTTACTTTTCCACTTTTCCACTTTTTTTTTTCACTTTTCACTTTTACTCTTTTTAAATACTCTTTTTTCTCTTTCTCTTGAGTGTGGGTCTACTTTTTGTTCTATTATAATGGGTCAGGAGTATCTATTGATAAGTTGATTTCTACAAAAAGAAGCTGTTTCTGTTGGTGCAAAAGAGTCTTTGGATTGTGTCTTGTTTTTTTCTTGTTTCCATGTGTGGGTGAAAGGGGAAGGGTCTTTTTGGACTATTTTAGAGTGTAGAACAGAGTGTCTCTAGAATGGATCTCTTTCAGAGTCGTGTCTGCAGTCTATACTTTATCTATTTTTTTCTATCTATCTTTCTATCTTTCACACTTAGTATTTCTTTAGTAGAAAGCAGCCATGAGCCAATCTCCACTGTCCACGAGCCACACATCATTGGCCATTCATTTTTTTTTAATTCTTTACATTTCTATTCTTTCTGGCTCATATCTGTAGGTATCCCATAGCAACTGTTGCTAACCGACATGAATAAGAAACAGAAAAGTTTACAACTGGCCATTCATTGAGACGCTTCTTAATAAACATCCGTTCTATTTTATATTTGGCAAATAACACGTTTAAAATAGAGATCAGAACATACAAATCTAGGCCTCTCTCTCTTTCTGTATGTGTATGTGTATTGATACATGGCCATAACCTGTTTCTATTGATCCTCCAAGACATCTCTGTTGGATACTTGCAGTCTTATCTATCCGTGGCACATGTAGATCCGTAGCTACTTTTATATATATATTTTCTCGTTGACCCTATCATGTGCTGATTTAACAAGGAGTTCTATTTGATGAATACACTTTGATCTATCTATTTATTTATCTTAATAAAAAAGAAAAAAAGATAAAGTCTGTCTTCTTTTAGGGCCTGGCGCTGTTTCTCATCTACGCGCTGTTACAAAACAACAAGTCCTTGATGCCATGCACAGGGGGCATGCGATCGTTTGAATACAATGACAATGCATGATGAACTTATTTCATTGCATAGACAGAGAAAAGAGACAAAACAACACAAATTCAAATACAAACTGCCCAACGAGTGACAATAATAAAATGAAGAGATGAAAACAGGAGAAAGAATGGTAGGATTCAATGCAACTTTTAATTGTACACTCTTCTCCCCCTTTTTTCTTTTCTTTTTCTTTTCTTTCTTTGGTGCTGCATTGGCTTATTTGGAGGCTGTTCTCTTTTGTTTAAAAGTGTTCCGTCGACAGAGCCCACCTATTTGCAGAGAGAAAGAAGAATGGACTTGTGTGGATGTATGTCTTGATTCTGAACAGACCGAATTCACAAGAGAAACCGTCCTTTTTTTTTGTTATCTACTTGGACTTTGTTCACATGGACTATTTTACTGTTACAGAGTATTTTAGTGTCAGATGGCCCATTGGACATGACCCTCCATAACGAGTGACATGGACAAAGAGAATGAAGAAGGCTTTGGGACACACATCCAATTATCCCACTTCTGTCTCTGCTGGGCAGATGGGAATGGCTTCTGTAGAGAGATAATTGAGTTCTATTCAATAGATAGGACCTGTGTATAATAAATCAAATCTAAGGGGCGAGTGTCTCCCACTAGACGAGTGTTTCTGCTTGTTCTCTAAGGTATTGTTGACGTGCTCGTTCAGCAGTAAGATGACGCCCAGTCAGAAAGGAAACATTGTGTGCACGAGCAGATACGGTGATGAACTTTGGCATGGGTCGGTATTCAAGATCAAGCGAGATATTAATGGCTGAGAGAAAAAGAAAGAGAGAAAAAGAGAGAGAAAAAGAGAAAGAAAAAAGTTAGCTACTGCTTTTCTTCTTCTTCTGCTATTGTCTCTGTAGGAGAGTGTCTTTTTTTTCTTTTCTTTTTGTAACTCTTGTCCGTAGAAGGAGGACGGCTACTTGAGAAGATAGATCATTACCTGATTGTAAATGCTCTACCCATGAACTCATCTCAGAGACTGTCGGTAGTTGAAGTAGAAACTGAGGACCATGGGCGGTAATAAACCTTAGTGAGTTGGCCCGCTTGGTATAATCCAGTGCACGGGTAGCTTCTGCTCCAGCCAGAGAATACGTCGCAATGGGTGTGTAGTAGTACTTATTCCACTGCTTGAATGAAACAGCCTTGTAATTCCATAGACTGGGAGAGAGAGAAGACGACCCATTGGGCGATGCTCTGTAGACTCGAAGCAATGTTCCCCATATCTCAAGATAGAGCTTCCTAGAATCAAGCATAGTCCTTTAGTACACTTCCATTTCCCTTTGCCATGTCTTGGTGCAACCTACCTCCATCCTCTTTTTCGGGATCTAACACCCGGAGCATCCATTTCACGTTTTACATTGACATGGCCCATTTTAGAAACAGTACAATGGTAGTCAGGAAGCACTTCCATGCCCTCTTCTTCTCGAGGAAGAACAAAAGATCGGTTTCTTTCCCATAATTTCTGGAGGGCTGTGTCTTGGTAATCGGGTGGCGTAGACGTAGATCGACGGTCAGACTTTATGGCATGGAGTGTACTGGCTGAAGAAGGCAGTGGTGGTGGTACGATGGAGGAGGAGGTGCTAATGTGACTGGCTGAAGGGGGAGGAAGGGAAAGGGGCCGAGTGACCCGTGGAACAGGCTTTCGTTGTCGAGAATAGGCCGCTGGATGTGTCTTGTCGTAAAGGGGATGTGCTGAGGTGGGTAGGAGGGAGTGGCTCACTGAGGCTGTTATGGGTGGGTAGGGTGGCAATTCAGAGAGGGGCAATGCCTCCTCCTTCTCCTCGTCGTCGTCCTCTTCCATGTCTGAGCCCTCATACATGCTAATATCACTTGATCCAAAAGTCATACTTGAGCGTATAGAAGTCTTGCCTTTGTCATTACTAAAGGCAATGGAGGGTAACACTTCTTTCAAGGCGGAGAGGGTGTCGGAGCAAGAGTCTGATGTAGTGAGACATGGCATTGGAGGCGAGTTGTAGGTTATGTAAACACTTGGAAGTATTTGGCTATCAAATGCATACAGTGCCCTCTTGATCACCTCTCTCTCCTCACGCACACCACCTTCAAGGTACTGAAAAGAAGACAGAGTGAATTGGTCAGAGTATTCAGGCCGGGGCACAGGAGCAGCAGAACGTAAAAGACCTTTATTTGCCAAGTGGGCCTGTAGGTTCTGTATTAGAGAGGCAAGTCTTTTGCAGTCCGTGTCTTCTTTGATTCCAATTCTTTTGAAATCTAAAGGATCTCTCATTAAAAGCAGCTTAAACAGGTCAAGATGGGCACGTTGAATAAAAGGTACGCAATGATCGAGTTTTAAGGGTGCCAGTAGAATAGGGGCAAATCCAGTTTCTACATTACTATCTAGCATGGGATTTATTTGTTAATTTACTGTGGATACATGCTGCCCTTTTTTTTCTTTTTTTCTTTCTTTCTTTCTCAGTGAAGATGTTCTTCGTGGAGGGTTTTTTTCTTTCCAGCATATAAAAAAAAGAGAGAGAACAAGAGAGAATAAGAGAGAGACTGTACCTTGTTGAGACACATCACTACTAACAAGAATTGAAGGTAACATTTTGGAGATACTCTGATAAGAACAAAGAGAAAAGAAAGAGAAAAGAAATATTGAAAACTAAAACTTCACTGGCTAAAAAGAAATATTAAAACGAATGCCAAGACAACAAAGCAATTGACAGAATAAGAACTAGGTATCACACAAGGCAGATGTCAAAAGCATATATCAACACCCTATTATAGGTGGATAGGTATAAACTATATAGTGAAATAAAGGACATAATGGGTCTATTTTCTATCTATTTGTTTATTTCTTGTTGTTCTTTAGAAAGAAGCTGTAGTCTGTTGCACTTCTAGACAATGGAACATCTATAAATCTATAGCAACAGTAGCAAGTCCGACCTGACATGGACAGACTAACAGACGCATTGAAGGGAGTGTTGCAAAAGAAGAAGAAAAAGAAAAGACTATTTCAGATGTTGATAGTATCACTTTTGTAGCTGGGATTCCACCTTGTCAAACCTTTACTCCATCTATTTGTGCAAGCCCATCGGTCGCTACTATCATGACATGAGCTAACACTACAGGCCAATAACCTAAAAAAAACATCTCATTAAGAAAGAGAGAGAGAAAAGGATTGTTAATCATGAGGGACTAAATAATTGTTATTATGAAACAGATACGCACTACGAATCATTTGATTTCCTTGCAAATTACAAATGCCACTTGCTGTAGTTGTCTACTCTTGTCTTATTGAGCAAACTTTCTTTTAATGATAGTGATAGTGATAGTGATAGTGATAAATAAGAAATAAGAAATAATACTAATAGATAATACTAATAAATAAGAAATAATACTAATAAATAATACTAATAAACTTCATTGAGGATTTACTAAAAGAAAAGAATATTTTTATAACCTTTACTTTTTACATCTTTCAGTGCAAGGATAGTAGAGATAGAAGAAGAAAAACCTTATTCACATTAACACTCCCCTCCAATCACTGCATATTTATTTTCCCTTTTCTATCATTCTCTACAAGACCACTTATTTATCTTTTCTATAGTGCTATGATTAGGTGGCAAATGTCTATTAGAAAGAGGGAGGAATCTCTACCAGATTCTCAATGTAGGTCTTGTTTCAAGAATAGAAAGATGATTGTAAGGTCATTGAGTCTTTTAAATGCGCAGTTCATGATGCAGAGGTGCACTTGTACTAGTTGAACAAAGGCTTAGAAGTAAGCCTTTGTTTAATAATAGCTTATTTTCCACTGCCGTAATATTGAAACAATTATGCCGCAATAAGGCACATAGAAGTAGCTATAAATAAAGATCAATAAAGTACTTATCACTTTTGAATGTTTTAAAGATAATCACACCATGTCTTATTGACCCCACCTTTTATTGTATAAAGATCATTATCAAATGGCCGTAGGATTAGCTTATCAAATGCTTTCATTACTAAATGACGCATTTATCAAATGACCCAATGATGAAGTGATTAGCTCACTTAATAATTAACTCAATAATGAATTCAATTACCAAGAGGATCATCTTACCATTATAATGAATTTAATAAACAACTCTGTATTACACTAGGAAGATCAGGCCAATGATTCAGTAGATAGGTTCAACACTACTCTTTTTTCATGCCATTCTCCTCCTACTATGAATAGCTGTCGGGTATTTATTTGTGTCTCCTTATCTGAAAACAGTTGAACCTGTTTCCATGGAGGCAAACACACCTCTTTAGCCCGTCAGATGACTTTGGGATGGACTAGACTCCGAATGTGACTTGTACACACCAGAGAAGTCTTCTTTCCTCCTCTTCTTCCTTCTTTGCTTCTTCCAAGCCTCTTGGTCTCTCCTCCACCCCACATACACCCTTCACCAGCCACAATTTCAGGCTCAACCACAAATACAGCCTTGGATACCTAGATATGCTGACACAGTTACCCAATGAACTTCTCGATACTGTTCTTGCCAAATTAGAATACGATGATTTAGAAATACTGTCAAAATTCAGTTCTATAGCTAATATTGTACGTCACCACCTTCATAAGCATTTTCGTTTTCACTGCAATGTTATCTCTCTGCTACGATTGTTCGAGTCACTTACCTCCGCAGAAAGACAGCAGCGTGAAACAAGGAAAGAGATAGCCCTACAACTACTACAGTTCATATGTCATATTGTCGAGAAATGTAATGCCTATGACCACAGAGCCACGTTTACCCAACTCCTCGATACACTACAGAAACTCGTCGTACGCAGAGTCCTTTCCTCAGACCTACGACCAGGCATGGAGCACGATTATGCTTATCTCTGTCTAGAACTAAGGAGTGTCTATATGCACACACCCACTATCCGCAGTCTGCATGATTCAGTAAGTCATTTACTATGGCCATATATATATATAAAGAGTGTTGACACTATCACAGAAATACCGAAGAAGAAGCACAAAGTATCCATTGGCACCTTTCTTACCAAGAGATTATACCTGGTTATGGCGGGCCCATTGCACCGAAACAGCCAATCCATTCAAGCAGCACAGTTGCCCCTCCCCCCGTGTTCGAGAAAGACACATTCGATTTGCTCAATTCTTTGGCTCTCTTTTTGAAGTCACAAGCCTCTATCTCGAATCCAACTTGGATGGCACCTTTGAAGAATGCGTACGAGAAGCCTTGGTGTCTGGAAATGCAGAAAGTCTATTGGCCCTATGTGTGGCTGCAGATAGGTCAATGGAGCCTGACGAATTGTGTATGAGTGTTTCACAGGCAGGAGAGGAGCTTTGGAGTTATCTTGACACAGTGGAGGATTGGAGATCAGTGGAACCAGTGTCATTAAGAGAAACCCAAGAAGCACCTCCTGATTGGATGATGCCTGAACGCTACAAAGTGAATGATGATACCAAGCTACGTTTAAAGGTAATGCTAGTGGTGGTAGTCATAGTTATGGTAGTCATAGTTATGGTAGTCATAGTTATGGTAGTCATAGTTATGGTAGTCATAGTTATGGTAGTCATAGTTATAGCAGTCATAGTTATAGTAGTCATAGCAGTCATGGCCATAGCAAACATAGCCATAGCAACCATAGCCATAGTAGTAATAAAAAAAGCTGTCATTTTCTTACCATTTTTATTCTTCTATTGTCTAGTGCATGAATCATCTACTGAAGAAAGGCTGGCACTGGTTTCATTGAGCTTCGGAATACCAAAGACACAAGAGAAGAACTGCATAAATTCACTGTCACATTTGTCTTACACTTGTCATTTTCTTTTCTATATTTCAAGCAATAAAATCAACTGAAAAGAAGAAAGAATCTTATGGATTTTCTTCTCTTCTCTGTAAGCATTCCTGATGTATAGAAAAGAAACATCATTTTATCTCTTTTGTCCTTTTACTTTTCTTCATTCCATCGTTATGACACCTCATGTCACTTATGAACTTGTACCATCTTTGACTTTTTCACAGATAATCACATGATCAAATTACCATTATCAGCAAAAAATCGACTTAATGTTATTAGCGGGTAAGGTTAGACTACCTGTGCACTGCTAAGTGTCTGCTTAATTTCTAGCTTTGTCTCGATCGGTGGATTCATGGTAAGTTAAAGCAGTCGCACTTATATTCTGACAGTCACGATTCACCTACCGAATCCATTCTTCTAGTATGGGTAAGTTCTAAAATAAAGTTTAAATAATATATAAAAAAAAAGAAGGATATTGACGCAATGCCTTAGCATAGACGTCTCAGGATTCTCTTATTGTCTCGATGTGCCTAGTTTTGTAGACACATTTAGTTTTTCTGGCTCTTCCAGTATGGATGGACTGATCATTACCAACCTTCCCTTTGTCGTTAGTATATTCTCTGCTTTGGTAAATGTCAGACAAGGGAGTATCTGTATTCTCTTATATCTATAAGAGAAGTATTCTGGCCTTCTTACTTACACACTAGATATATAAAAGGTATCAAGTTATTTTGTGGACCGAATTGGCAGAAAGAAAGTATTCTATATCTCAACAATCATTCACGCTGTGGGTGTGATCATCCAATCATTTACCAGCACTTATTATGTCCTTGTGATTGCAAGGGGTATCATTGGCATTTGTTTTGGGTAGGGTGTGAGTTCTATTTATCTTTACTAATGATAGGACTTAGAGTCCAAGGCATGCTGATTCCTCTATGTAAGATTCCTCTTTACATCAGTGTCTATCAGCAGTAGAATCGCCAACATTATTATTCGTATTAAGCATTGAAGAAAAGAATAGATCAAAGTGAAATAGCCATGAGTAGTAATCGTGGTACATTGGTCTCCATGTATCAAAGTGGCATCAGTGTTGGATTCTCTGTTGGATTTGGGGCTGCCTTTGCTGCTTCCAATACAACGACAATGTTAGGATGGAAATTGATACTGCTCCTTCCATTGATTCCAAGTCTACTCATGCTGGCTGGCTTATGGGGTATTCCAGAAAGGTAAAGAGAAAAGAAAAGAAAAGAGAAAGAAAAGAGAAAGAGAAAAAGAGAAATCTATCACTATGATATCTATAGAGATAAACATCTTCCCTTATTTAATTTTTATTTATTTTAGCCCTCGATGGCTCATCTCTCAAGAAAGATACGAGGAGGCACTTTATATTCTTAAAGAACTAAGGGATTGGAGATCCAATAACTCAGAATTGATGATGGAATTTACTAGCATTGTCCAAGATGTCTCTTTTGACAGGCTATATACAAAAAAGCCTTTCCTGACATTATTCCAAGGGGGAATATGCAATTACAGAAAACGAACATTACTTGGGACCGGTGTTCACATATTGACACAGCTTACTGGAGTCAATGGTGTATTGTAACTATCCTTCTCAATGCATAAATAACAAGACTAATGAGTGACCAATTCCCCTACTATGTTGTATTGTGCTATTTCTTTTTATCCACTACTAGCTTTTTCTTGCCAGTGACATTTGAAGCATCTGGAATTGATCGTGGAAACACAGCATTGATAAGTAAGTCAGTCGTTGGCCTATTTTTAAGAAAAGAGACTTTTATGAACAAGTTCTTTATAGGCAATTGTATTATTGGTGGCGTGGATTTGTTGTGTATTATACCCCTTTTACTATTTGTCGACAAGATCGGCCGTCGTGTGATCCTTATGGCGGGTGCAGCTGTCATGGGAGGCGCCTTGTTATTGATTTCTATCATGATAGCCTGTTTTGTTGTAACAGATGCGACCAATCCAAATGGTGGTGTGGTTACTTCTTCAGCCTATGTCAGTAGTACAGGAGCCACCTATGCTATTATGATCTCCATCATTGTCTATTTTGGAACATTTACAGCTACCTGGGGCCCATTAGGATGGGTATACACTGCTGGTAATAGATATCCACAACAACATTGATATAAGTATTAATACATCATTGTATAGATATATACCCACAATTGATCCGTGCTAATGCCATGGGGATTACAACAGCCTCCAGTTATATATTCAGCATCGTCATTACATTGCTATCGACCTATCTATTCACTTATTCTATTTGGGGAACATATCTCATGTTTTCTATTTTTTGCTTTATAATGATTTGGATCATCAGCAAATACTATCCAGAAACACGGGTGAGTCATTCCTGAGAATGTTATTTTATCGATGTTTACATTTTGAATCTTAGGCACGACCTTTGGAGGAAATTGACTTAATCTTCAGTGGTGCTTTGGTAGATGCACAGCCAGGAGCTCACCATCCTACCACTGCAGCAGAAGCCTTGTTGCATATGGAGAAGTTGCACTACAGAGAAAATGACGTGGAGAATAAGTGGATAGATGGATCAAACTCTCCAATTGAAAGATTAGCTCTCAGTATCTAAAAAAAAAGGTTGGCGATCGATGTTTCTTTGAGAGGTAAACAGTCAAAAAAAATCCATTCTATTCTTTGAATTCAATGCTTGTAAAATATTCCTATTCCAAATACAGTTTATGTCTTTTCACTCTATACCATCCACCTTAAGACTGTTGTTATCTGGGGAAGTTTCATCAAGAGTGTAAAATGCAGTGTAAATTGTCTTTCTGCTGCATGAAAAGATATTCTTTCCTCTACAATACTTCATATATTTCTGTCTATATTGATCCAACACAAAATATCCATTGAGTTATTGGTGGTGTATCATCCTACCTACAGTTATATCACTCTAAATTGTCTTTTTTTTTCCATTGAACTAACAGAGAACACTTTGTAGTGTATTCCTTGCCAAGTTAAATAAATTGTTATAAAAATAGATAACAATATCTTACTTGGACTACTACTGTCTTTTGTGCCAAGATGCTGTTTTTTTTCTCTCTCTCATCCAACAAGAAATAATTCAACAGTCTAAATTCAAAAAGTCTAGACTTTGTCCACCTGACAATGATTAACAAGAATGGCACAGGTGTTACCAGATTTCCACTTGTCCTGACTACAGCAAAAAGTAAAAAGGAAATAACATCTTTTCTATAGGATTTCTTTATGTATATCTATAGGTGTATATATTTAACTGTTTTTTTTGTTATTGTTGTTTTACAAGATAAATATTTAAATATTTTCTATATATACGCCAAGCCCATTTAATAATAAAAAAACGCATCTCCTTATTTTACTGCATTTGTTTAATATATATATACCATTGGATTCATTTAACTGTTCTTAGGGAGATGTACTTTAGTGTCGACACAATCCCTTTTACTTATTGACTCGGAATGTAGTATCCGGTAACCAGTTTACCTCTACTGAATATTATTGGAAGGGGGAGTATGGACAATAGAAAGGGTATTCAGTTGAATGTGTCTATAGTAATGATATAAAATAAAATATATAAAAATAAAAACAGGTGAATAATAGATGGAATAATTTGAGTGCAAGTAAATAGACAAAAGCCCTCTTTCTTTTCTTTCTTTCTTATCTCTTTGCCTCCTTTCCTTTTCCCTTTTCCCTTTTCCCTTTTCCCTTTTCCCTTTCCTTTTTCTTTCATATTATTTATACTACAACAATGATTCTTGGTTCTGCTCCTACTCTACTAACAGTGCCCGATCAGACAAAAATAGTCAGGTCCACTGAAATACTAGCCCTACCCTCTGTTCTCATAGGTAGGAAGCAGAATATGTATGTTAAATACCATTGGATTACTTACCTTTATATATATATATAGATTTTATTGCTATGACTGTGTGTGATCTTATACCTTGTTCTCGTCCCCGCTCATCCCTCCATCAGCTTGATGATTTCCAATCCATGCCAGAATTAGTCTATTTCATCCAAAAGATTACATTTCAAGCGGGCATTAATTGTCGCACAGCACTTATTGCTCTTATCTACCTCAATCGCGCTAAAAGTGCCCTCCCAAAGGGTGCTATGGGCATCCACGGTAAGAATGAGTAAAAGAGGTCTGTTGAATACAACCTATTGACTCTTCTTATATATGACGGCAACAGACACTGGCCATCGCATGTTCCTTGGCAGTCTTTTGCTTGCTTCCAAATACTTACGCGATACAGCATGGTCGCCTCCTTTCCAACACAATACACCTCTTTTATCTACGGTGCCTTCTTCTTGGTCTCATTATTACTCTTACTTCAATCCTAATTCTTACTGCCTTGGGCCATTGACCAATGTCCAGCTGTATCGATTGTGTAGTGGTCTTTTCTCTCTTTCTGGCATCAATGCCTTGGAGCGTGCATTTCTAAAACTCATTGACTATCGGTGCTGGGTGGATGCTGCAGAAGTCAATGCATTTGTTCTTGCACATCGTGTGGATCTTTCTCTTTGATCTCCCCCACCACCCCCACCACCCTTCTTTTTTCCGTGTCTCTGCTATTGTCTTTGGCAAATGGGCAATGTTTTTTGTAAATATATACACTTCTTTATAATTGTCAGTAGTCGGTAGACCTTAATATTCATCTCATGAGAGAGGGTATTATTATTATTATTATTATTATTATTATACACATACTTATAAAGAACAATTTACAGTGTTTTTCATCTATATTTATATTAATCTATAGGTGGGGTCTATTTTGGTGTCTTGACTCCTGTTGGTACAAAATGAAATGTCCTTTGAGCAGATAAAAACACAGATAACAATAACAACGACATGAGAGGACTTGCTCAGTTGATGTGCCTATCACATAAAAGAATGAAGTCTTTTGTTTTGTCTTTGTTAAGCTTCTTGTTGATTCTATTATAACAACAATGAATGCTACTCTCACCAGGACATCGTAAAAGAGATGCTATTGGTTATAATAATGTCTGTCTTTGCGCATCAGTACCAACATAAGAACAGATGACCCTGCTACTATTATTAATTAAGAGATTATATTTAAAAGGGTGATGGCATCTATATTCTCCTTAACAATATTGAAGGTTATTAAGACAATTAATAGGTGTTAATCATAAGCAATGACGACTAAAAAAAAGGTGGTGTTATAGGGGAGGGGATGAATTGATCAATGGTCATTCTTTGATAGAAAGAGAATCCACAGACGTTTCATCAATAACAGCTACAGATGCACATGTGTCTTTTAATATTAAAACCCTGCTTCATTTATAAAGCCATGTCTAGAGTGTTAAATCATTCTTCTATCTATCCATTAGCACTCCTGTCTTATTTAAAGAGTAGTTAACTCGCATGGGTGGTGAATGACAGTCAACATTCTTTTCTCTTTCAACACTAACACTAACAATAACAAAAAGATTTCCTTCTATATTGATAGTAGATTGCATATCGTAGGCTATTCTATTTTTAATGATAATAAAAAAGGAAACAAAAAGAACTTATGCCTCTGTAGACTGTGGTTTGATCAATGGAAGATCATTGATAGCTTAAAATAGAGTCACAAATAGTTATACTTGTTCTTCATGGTATTCTGCCTAGTGCTATAAATAATTCTATAAAGAAAGAAAGAAAGTACACTGAGACGGAATGGATAAAAGTAGTGTATAAGTAGAGTGTTATTTTATATTAATTATTTCAGTAGGATGTATCCTATTCTGTACCATTAGCTCTTGGCACCTTTTTGATAATAACTTGATAATAACTTGATAATAACTTGATAATAACTTGATAATAAAAATGCATTATTCTATTATTGATTGGTTGATGGATAATGCGCAGCCACCCTCATTGAATTTATTATTTAATATGTTGGAAGCTTGGTGATAAAAGGGAAAAGAGAGACTATCTTTATTGTATTAAACACCTTTTTCTTTATAGATGTTGTAAGGTCAACACAGTATATCAGATGGATATTCAGAATATTACATTTTTGGGGAATAGGACAAGACAAAATATGGAAGATGATAGGGTGTTTATTGCCTGTTTATGACTGGATTAGAGTTGGCTGTGATTGTGAGGAAAAAGCCTATAGTTTAAAGTAGTATTAGAAACATCAAAGAGTGTGGATCACTATTGCATTTAGAGGGTCATGGAAACCCCTAAAAAGTGAATGAGATGGATTCAAGACAACTGGAAAGATGTTATTAGAAAGGATCCATTTGCCTCATCAGTTGAAATTGTAAATGTTTAAGTTTGAGGTGGATGTATGTAGAGACACCCTTATCAGCTACTGCAATCAATTAGAGTATGTATCCTTTTCTGTAGACCACAAGCTAGCCTTCACTGAAAAACACACAAAGAGAAACAGCTTTGTTGGGCTAAGGAACATGCTAGTTGGACAGGTGATCAGTGAAAAGATATCATTTAGTCCGATGAGTCAACATACATTATGAAAGGGAATAATATAGATGCCTGTGTCATTAAAATAGTTAGAGAACGATATAGTTATAATCCCATTGATCCAACAATGTAGTTTGGTGGCGATGGTGTGATGTTTTAGAGCTGCTATTAGGCTAATGGATTTGGCTCATTAATCGTTGTTGATAGCACTGTAAACCAAGACGAATACATCATTGTTTTAGTTAGTGAGCTCCATCCTTGGTTTATGGGATTGTATAAAAGAGAACAGTGAGTTTCTGTTACAATAAAAGGGTGCTAGCTGTCATACTGGGGCCTATGCTAGATGGTGAAAAGAGACACATCAGATTAGGGTTCTTTGATTACTAGCCTACACAAATCCCTGACTTGAACTCAATTGAACATGTCTGATACGCCTTGGAAATATGAATTGAAGAAAGAAGGGTATCTATTATCGATGTAGAAAGTTAGTGTTGAGCTTGCACAACGATAGGTTCAGAGTATTACAGACAGATGTCAGGATGTCATTGATGCCAAAGAAGGCCATACAAAATGTTAACTATATTATTATTTTATTTTCGATAATTAAATATATTGAGACTTGATATGCTTAAGTATGAAGCTTCTATATCAAATGTAAAGCGTTGTATTTGATGTTGAGCATGTCCTATCTATTTCGTCCTGATATTTATTTTCACACTTTCTTGAACAAGTATGTTTATCCTAATTATATACCCAATAGCATTATTTGAGTGAACCATCCTTAAAATAGATATACAGGCTGTTATAATTATGGCTATTTGCGCAAAAGTCATTGTAACTGTCTAAATAATGATAGATACCAAACAGAAAGTAGATACATTATGATATGATCAAGAAATGGTAGCATACTGCAAAGAATGAGTAAAATAAATCAGTCATACAATCCTATGAGATATGTACTTCTTCTTCCTATAGGATAAGCTGTAGTATATTTGAATAAAGTGTATTGATCTTTCAGAGATAATATAAAAGTACAACAGCCTGCATTAGAATGTATACCTTTTGGTGGTGATTTCTGCCAAGTTTTTCTATTTGTAGTCATCATTAAAGTATAAAAGAATAGTAAACAAGTTGAATAAATAAGAGCAGAGTTAATTGCACGTTAACTAAACCAATACCTTTGGACCTAAGAAGCTATTGACAACACCATAAAAGCAATGGATGATAAATGGTAGCTGATACTATTCAGTGTTGCTAATAAAATAACTATTTATTTCCTCTTTCTTATTGTATTCTTATCAATTCTTTCTGAACTAAAGGTGTTATGCAGCCAACAAGATACGAATAAAGTAAAGAAAATACAACATGCCTATAGAATCAACCTAGAGTTCTTACATGTGTTTGATTTTTATAGGAGACTGATGAAAGGCCTATAGCAAGTTATTCAGGTGCGAATCCTACCAGAGTAATGACAATAAAGGGAAAAGACATGCGGAGGATGTTGAAGAAAGAAGGATTCAAACTCTATCTTATTAATGAATTCAAAACATCGAGTCTGTGTCCTGGGTGCAAGTACTCACCTCTAAAGATATTTAAACATGTCAAGAACCCCAGGCGCTATCAACGAACAAAAATGCCCAAAGTTAAATGTCATGGTCTTCTCAGGTCATTTCTTCTTAATTTCATATCAAAAAAGAAACGCATCTTTCTCTCTCTTCAAATAGGTGTTCAAACCAAAATTGTATGAAAGACAAGACATTGAACTTTAGATATATTCTAATGTCTCAAAAGGAAAAGGGTACCTTCTTATAGTGCTTTTGTAGATAGAACAAAATAAAACATAAATATACAATTAGAACCAAGAAAAGGTCCAAGCCTTCTGGTTCATCTCCATTCCTTCTCCTTTCCCAGTGATCACTGGAGCCTCGGTTGACTCATTGACATAAACCCCATGCTACAGTTAAACTATCTAAAAAGTGATAATGAAGTGTATCTTATTCGATTTTGTCATTACTAGATATTATAATGTTTAGTACAGATAACTCACCATTGAAATAAAAAAGAAAGAGAAAGAAATAACGAGTTATGGATTCTCACAGGCACAAGTCACATGATTCATTTAGCAATGCCCTGTGGGACAGCTATTCACTGGCAAGACTTGATAGGTGAATTCATTGTGAGTAGCTCCGTCCGTTTGTCTATTCTGTACTTCTCTATGCAACTGTTCAACACACTCCAAGCTATTGGCCTTACTATTGTTGCTGTTGCTCTTACATCAGCAGATGCATTGAAGGAACCCCCCAAAGACCTTCAAATTGGTAAAGAAACAAAAACAAAAAAAAGTCCGTCTGTTCATAAGAATAGGTATCAAGAAGAGAGTACCCGATGAAGAATGTTTGTTGCGTTCACATGATGGGTAAGTGGCTTCTGTCAAATAGAAAAGAACACGTCAGAAAGAACCGTCTACTCAACCACCAACAACGTTAGAGACTCTCTCTCTATGCACTACACAGGCAGCCTGTTTGATACAGGAAAAACATTCGACAGCAGTGTTGGTAGAGACCCACTTGAGTTTACACTAGGAACAGGCCGTGTTATTAAGGGATGGGATCTTGGATTGAAAAAGTAGGAAGATAGGCTATATATCTGTGCATGAGAAATCTAAAACATTCTTCTTACAGTATGTGTATTGGTGAAAAGCGTCGTTTGGTGATCCCTCCTCATTTGGGTAAGTTGATCTATTACACAAAAAGAGGCCTTGTTAAAGAACATCGATTGTTGATAGGCTATGGTGCCAATGGGGCTGGTAACTCAATTCCTGGTGGAGCTACTCTTGTTTTTGATGTTGAGCTTGTGAATATCCACCGTTCTGCTGGTGGATCTGACTATGCATCCTTGGGCATGGAGAGCAAGACAGGTTTAGAGTAAGGCAATCAATAAGACATGTATTTAACTGTTATTGGTTTGTATAGTTTAAAGTCTCCCCTTGTTATACTTTCTGGTGCTGGTGCATTTGCTCTTTTGGCCATTTTCTATTTCTCCCGATCAAGTGGAAAGGCAGTCAAGAAGCCTGTTGAAGGCAGTTCTTCCAAGAAATAAGAAAGTGGGAAAAACATAAAAATAAAAATAACTACTGGATTCTTTCCGTTTGTTTTATTCAAGAGCACTTGTTTCAGAAAAACAATCTATTCTTTGGTCATCTTCTTGGTAGCAGAACGGAGGCTTTGTTTAATGGAAGAGCCTATAGTGTTCTGTGACTGAGGCTCATGTTTGCTGTCGAGTGTTTCTTCACTTGTCTGAGTAGGCTTGTCATAGTCACCAATCTTGAAGGGGTTCAGTGAGGAGACCTTCTTGGGATCCTTGGAAGAGACAGCTGAATTGAGTTCTCCGATATCCATTGTGTAAGAGTAGTAGTAGTGGTAGTAGTGAAAAGAGAAATTGCAGTGTGGAGAGTGCTTTATATACTCTATATTAATGATGTCAGAAATACCACACTAAATAAAATAGTTTGTTTTTACCTTATTTCTGGGGAGAATAGCCATACTTTTCATAAATGTCATTTATAAAAACCCAATGATCCCCATACATACATACATACATACATATCTATATCTATATCTATATCTATACACACACACCTACTCATATGCAACCACGGGGGTTTGAATACTTCAGTGAGTACTGAGATTAAATATGTCTTATTCTACTGTAGAATACTCAAATAGAAATGGGAGCAGGAATCAGATAACAACGGTTCAAGATCTTCTTCTATTGTTATCTGTAGTAAACCCAGTAAAGAACAAGTGAAATCCTCTGAAAAAATATCAGTGATGTTTTTTGATATTTTTATGTATAAAAGTGATAGGTAACATAAAGAACTAAATATGCTGTATAGAATCTAATTATTGTTCAGCCTCAGGCTTGTTTTCTGTCTCTGTGACGGCTTTTTCTTCCACTGAACTTGCCTCAACGACACTCTCCTTCTCAACCACTGGGCTTGCCTCAACTTCACCCTTTTTCTCAACAGCAGCCTTCTTGTTATGAGGCTCCCACTTGTCACTACCCTTTCTCTTGTTTCCTGTAGAGTATTTTAGATCCAACTGAGGTCTAAAGGCATTGAAGAGACGGACTCTTTTTTTACGAATGGTTGGTTTCTTCTTATATTCTTCTGTTTTTAAGTCGTGGTACTCGGATCTATACACAAAAGGGTGCGTGTAAGTAGATGCAGGTGTTTGTAGAGTAGATAGTTACTTCTTAATCACAGTGAGCTTCTCACCCTTGAACTCCCATTCCTTCTGGACAACTGAGTTGATGATATCACTTGATGCGAATTCAATATAGGCAGAGCCCTTGAACAATAACAAAGAGTGTGTTAATGATGTCTTGTTGTCCAGTGTATGGGATTACCTTGAAACGCTGCTGCTTCTCTGTAGTCTTTTTCAGACGGATAGCAAGTACTTCTCCTCCACTAAGGAACAGCTCTTCAATCTCGTCGTGAAGTACTGTCAGTAAGTTGATGCTCTCAGTGTTACTGCTAGCATCGGCATCCACCAAAGGAAATCCTTTCTGTAGGTAGGTATAGATTAGCATTACAGAATGGATTGAATAGTATGTACTCACAACGTAGACTGAGCGAGACATATGATCAGCCTCTACTGGGACGGTCTTTCTTTTGATATTTTGGCCTGCTTCATCTACTTCAAGCAAATCAGAAGGCACTTCTTTCAAGGCTTCTACAATCTGGTCATAATCTTCACAGATGCTTTTCATCTTTTTGAAGCTGGCAATGGTTTTGATAGGAACCCCTATAGTATTATCCCCCATAAGTATTTTGTTTTGTTTATTTGTCGGTTGATATTTTACAAACTGAATTAAAACTTACATGCTACACCAGTGTTGTTGGTCAAATTCCAGAGATACTTGTCATAAGGAAGGTTTGAGTCGCCAAAGTAGAAATTGAACTGCTTGCGGATCTTGGCATTTATCTGTTCTCTGGTGGCAGCTACAGTATCACTCATGTTTTTGTTTAAATTATTCTTCAAGAAAGAGGGTTTGCATCTATTCAAAGCAAAGCTACAGGAATTTTATATTTTTCTACATTCATCGTCACATTAAGTAGTCACACATAGTAAGTAATGTTGCAGGGATAGTTTTGCGCTTTTTTCTTTCTTCTTTCACAAGAAGGATTCTTTAGTGAGAAAGAAGATAGAAGATAGTTAATAAACGTATCTCTTATGTTCTTCTTATTTTCTCTCAAAGAGGTACTGATGATGACAAGGCAGTGAGTGCTGAAGAGGGTACACTGGAATTCTTACAAAAGACACTATACTTTTCATTCTTTGAATGAACATTAGGTATAGTTAGTATGAAGAAGAAAGATATTTATATTTTCTTAGTCTTAGAAAGCTATTTAAATGTATTTGAAAGGGGGAAAAAACAATCTAATTTTTAATTTTCTCATGTACAAGTCGATTTTTTTCATTTTATTTACTTGTTAAGCTATACACTCTACTTTATTTCATTAAAGACACTGCTGTAGCTTCAAATAAATAAGCTTCTACTCTTAAACAACATAGATATTTCTTACACAAGGTAGAGGATCCTTCCTATTTATTAGTTTTACTATTTTTCTATAGTAAGATGCTTTTTATTTTTCAATTCCCAGTGTAATAGACACGACTTTTTATCTGAATAATGGGCAAATTGAAATAATAATTAGCCACTATTTTTAAACGCTTATTTGAATTTTTACATTATCCAAATAGTGTCATAACTCTATGAATTCCTTGGAGAGAAATATACAACATTCAATAAAAATAAGATTGATATTTTAACATATGGTATTTTGACTTTTACACTTTAATCACAAATAGCTTTATCTTCTGATTAAAAAGAAATTGAGAAATTAGCAGTTAGAGAATTGTAAGAAACATTCACACAATGACTCGTCTGGGATGAAACATTTAGGATAAGCTGCGGCGTATTTGAATACGGTGGATAAATATTTTAAAGATAGTATGAAAATGTAATATCCTACATCAGTCTATATGCCTTCTAGTAGTTATTTCCTCCAAGTTATTATATTTGTAATCATCATTAGAGTAGAGTAAAATTATAAAAGAATAACAAACAAGTTGAATAGAAAGAAAGAAAAAAGTGTGAATTGTACGTTAACTAACCAAAATACCTTTGAACCTAACAAGCCATTAACAACAATACCATATCAATAGTTGAATTGTAGCTGACACTTCAATAGGATGATTAAAGGCTATCTATTTCCCCTTTATTATTGTATTTCTATCTATTTTTCTGAACCAAGAAAAAAAGCCTTAGTGAAAAGAATACTTCATCATTAAATATGATATGTTAAGTATACGACAAATGTCAGTATTTGACCTGTCGTTTAGGATAGACTCTTGCACAATGGCAGTATATGTGTCTCAGCTGGTATATTCTTTGTCATTATTAAACATCTTTGGGAAAAAAACATAATAAAAAGCCTTATTCCAAATTAATAGGAATTATATATATATTCATTGAGACTAAGCTAAACTACATGAACGATAGGGTTTATCTCATAAGACTCTATATTCTTATTTTACAAACATAGACCAGAAACACAATTGTAATACATTGATAATAAGTTGTGGCACTTGACAAGAAACAACACCATCAATCAACCACAAAGATCAATTATCAAGAGCAAAAGATCAGACTTGGACAGAAAGAAAGAGAAAGAAAAAAAAAGTCCTATAGAAAAGAGTACTACTCTGATCGAATACTCGAGCTTGATTTTAACAACTCAGCAAACTCTAACTAAGCCAGACCCGCCTCACAACCACTCTCTCTATGTAAATTTCTTAACTAAAGAAGTTGCTGGGGGAAGTCGTCTATTATCTTGTTTTACTCACTATAGCATTCACCTTTTCAATAAACACGAGTTCATTTTCGAGTAAAAGAAAAAGTACTCATTTGTATTCATATTATACATATATTATAAATTAAAGAAAAAATTTGATGGTTTTTGTCTTTACTCTTTATCTCTGCTGTTCTCGGATTCTTTGTTGCGTGTTCTTCTATAGAGACGATGACCATCAGAATTGATGATGAAGAAGTGCCTTATAGCAAGCGTGGTGATGAGGAATTTTCTCTCTTCAAACCACAACCTGATTGCTCTAATCTCTGCTAGGTTTAAGCGAGATTTACTCTTAATATTAATAGTATGTCATGAAGACTACAAGCTATTCATTGTTATAGTTACTGATCTCCACTTCCACATCTCTCAAATCCATTGCCACCACTTTTTATTGATTTTAGTTTAATCCTTTATCTTAAGCACTATGCATATGTTAATTCATATATATATTGGAAGAATCGAATAATAAATCTTTATTGTTCTCATCTTTTTTTTGCTAAAGTAAATAAAATAAACACTTTACTCTTTCAACATAAAGAGTGTATATCTTTATCTCGACACCCCACCTCAATCTTTACAAAGTCCTACAAGTATACTTAAACAAGGTCATTTTACCATTCCTATGCTTCACACCCTACAGTCACAGAAACATTAGTAAGACATCCTACAGACCTATAGCGTTGACCATATTTTGTTGGAACCTATTTTCTTATTCCAAAGAATATTAATACCAAGTCAAAATAAGCACCTTTGCTACTATACCTATACCTGGGACAATGAGTAATAGATTCATATGATTTGGTGTCAAAGTCAAAAGATCGATTCTATTTTCCTGTCTCTTCTTCCAATAGGACTATCTATTCATCTCGTTAATTAATGTTCATTTCACCCACTGAGAAAATTACCACTACTGAAAATGTGCTTGGTACTGGAGTTCACCAAAGGCTTGTAGAAAGAAGACTACCTGTCGATCAAGACAAACACACTACAGTTCAAAGTATTTTTTTTGGGTGTTGGTTGCTATTCGCGCATTGGACATTTTAGCCACCCTATGAGATCGTTTGAAAAAAAAGAATAAACATTGAAACACTTCAAATACATAAGTGAAAAAATAATGCAAATGAATGGGAAACAGAAAGAAAAGAAAATATAAAACCTCGAAATGAGGGGAAAATAATAAAACATGATGAAACATGAGAAATGCTTGTAAATGAGAATTATGAATAGACATCCAAAAGGCCATAAAGTCAGCAAGGAAACCAGGACACCAAAAAGACAACCGTCATCCTGTGGCGATTCGAAATCCAACGAGGGATACTTGGAGCAACTCGGACAATCCTGAAAATATATGCAGCAACTACACTAGCAGCTTCTGGCTTTGCTAAACGGGTTAAGAATGGGTGGTAGAGGAGAGATCGGATGAGAAGTGAGGATACAGCGTCTGTTGCTGCAGGAGTCTTTGCACTCTATGGCGGCGTTGGCGTTCCCGCTCAACACACCCATCAGCAGCCTCAATGAGCAGGCTACCAGCTGATGGCTCTACCTTAAAGTCTCGAGTAGACGTGGCTCGATCAATGGCTTGCAGCAGTATTAACAAACTGGGCCAAAGGTCTCGCCATTTAACAAAAGACTTAACCGTGCGCGGCAGAAGATTTAGACAATAGTCAATTGGATGAACATCTTGTGGTGGTGCAGGAACTAAGAAGAACAAGAACGTGGAGCGTTCATGGTCAACAAATGTGCAAGTGAGAAAGTGGTCCCGATTGGCAGATGGGTGGCCACATTGGCAAGGAACTGAGGTGTTGGTGGTAACCAAGCAATCCTCCATTTTAGTAGACGATGTCTTTCTTTGCGCGTGCACGGTAGTAGAAGAATTGGATCCCAAACAGGTCTACATAGTCCACGGGCTACCGTCACCAGCGGATTCTTGCCACGTACTAGACTAGTAATTTCACTTTGAAGACGTTCAAGATAAGCTACTTTTAATGGATATTTAGGAGGGTTGTGAGCCCGTCCTATTCTTTGAGCATTTTGCCAGAGTACATTGCCACGTAGCTTAATCCATCTGGCTTTACTCTGGGGTGCTTCAAGCTGCGGGACAAGGCACCAGAGGAGGGTGTCTTCAGGAAGGGTAGCTGCGCGCTCAACAAAGACAAACACACTACAGTGGCTCCTAACAAAACAATGGATTTTTTTCATACCCCGGTATAATTCTGCAATAGGAAATACTTATTCTTTGTAATAAAAACATACATTAAACACACAGTAGAGACTTGAAAACTGGATGAATTATAGAGAAGGTCAACATGATAATAAATACAGATTTATTGGGTGGAAACCTTTAATATTTGGTGCTTCCACCCTTGGCCTCAATGACAGCCTTGCATCTCCGCCCCATGCTGGCAATGAGGGTATCTGTGGTGTCCTTGGGAATATTCTCCCATTCTTCCAACAGAAGCACCTCCAAATCCTGAAGGGAGCTTGCTGGGGCCATCTTCTTCCGAAGTGCTTTGTCCAGCTTCTCCCAAAGATGCTCTATTGGGTTCAGGTCGGGGCTTTGTGAGGGCCACCCCTCCATAGTGGCAATGCTCTCATTTGCCTTCCACAACCTGGACTCTGTTTTTATGACAGCTAGTATTGTCCTTTTGAAGAACTTAACATACCACTGGATTCATTACCATGAGTTGAGCCAGCTCAGGGCAGTAGTTATTCTTCAAGATCTCAGTGTATCTTCTACTGTCTATACTGCCCTTCACGGGCACCAACCTTCCAACACCTTCACTAGAGAAGGAATCTCACACCATCATACTACCACCACCAAACTTCATGGTGGGCTTGATGTTCTTTGGGAGCAGTCCCTCCTTCTTGCGCACCACTCTGTTGCAGTTGTTGGTCCTCATCAGTTAGTACTTTGACTCATTGGACCAGATGACTGTCTTCCAGTCTTCTTCTGTCCAGTGAAGATGAGCCTTAGCCCAATCAAGTCTCTACTTCTTGTGCTTGTCAGTGAGAGCAGGTTTCTTGACCACCTTGTAAGAGAACAGGCCAGGCTTCTTCATCAATTTTCTAAAAGTGCTCATGCACACTTTGGTGGTCATCTGCTTGCGAAGCTGATCCATTGTCTGGAATGAATCTCTTGCCACTTCGCGGCTGACCTCTCTCTTGTCCCTCTCCTTCAGAATGGGCTTGCGCCCAGTGCTTTTCTTGGCCTTGAAACAGCCAGTTTCCTTATATCTCTTTACGATAAGGGAAACAGACTGCCTACTAACTCCAAACCTAGCAGAAATGGCAACCAGGCTGGTCCCATTTACGGTGGCCTCGTGATCAATGAGGCATCGGGTGAAGTCATCTATATTCTTCTTTCTGTTCCCAAGAGGTCTCATGGGTTGTTCGGTGGTGTTAGATGAGGTAGACATTATGATGGAAAATTGATAAATGAAGAATGTTTAATAAAAAAAATTCAAGGGTAAAATTAGGGTCTGAATTTGAAATATCCATTGTTTTGTTAGGAGCCACTGTACTATTGTATAACGTCTACTCGAGACTTTTAGAGCCATCAGCTGGTAGCCTGCTCATTGAGGCTGCTGATGGGTGTGTTGAGCGGGAACGCCAACGCCGCCATAGAGTGCAAAGACTCCTGCAGCAACAGACGCTGTATCCTCACTTCTCATCCGATCTCTCCTCTACCACCCATTCTTAACCCGTTTAGCAAAGCCAGAAGCTGCTAGTGTAGTTGCTGCATATATTTTCAGGATTGTCCGAGTTGCTCCAAGTATCCCTCGTTGGATTTCGAATCGCCACAGGATGACGGTTGTCTTTTTGGTGTCCTGGTTTCCTTGCTGACTTTATGGCCTTTTGGATGTCTATTCATAATTCTCATTTACAAGCATTTCTCATGTTTCATCATGTTTTATTATTTTCCCCTCATTTCGAGGTTTTATATTTTCTTTTCTTTCTGTTTCCCATTCATTTGCATTATTTTTTCACTTATGTATTTGAAGTGTTTCAATGTTTATTCTTTTTTTTCAAACGATCTCATAGGGTGGCTAAAATGTCCAATGCGCGAATAGCAACCAACACCCAAAAAAAATACTTTGAACTGTACTATTGTATATGAGAGAAATGTCAACGGCCTTCAACAAACAAAGATAGCTGTCATGATGAGTCTCTTGGACTTAAGAGATATATACAGAGAAGACCCATGAGTACCAATATAGACAGGTTGAACTTGGCTTGTGGATGGAGTCGCAATTCATTTCAAACAGGGAGAAGAGCTCCCACAAGTATGAATAATTTATTTTACAAACCTACTCTCTTCTACGGGTTAATGAATAAAGTTAAATTTTTCCTATAAAGAATATGTTTGAGCCTATCTTTATTGATAAATATAAGCATTAGGGTGCTGTTCAACCAATAGTACCTTGATGTCTGATATGGAGTTAAAACACCAGTTTATTACTAACAACTATAGCTGTATGCTCTACAAGAAAGAAAGAAAGAAAAGAAGGGTGTAGTACTAAGACATAGAGTCTGTTCATATGTATAGCAGTGGTAATTTGGTGGTTCAGGGCTTGTCTTCTAGTAGTAGTTTGGAGAGATAACAGCTATGCTAGATATATTTAGGCTCTTTTTATATTAGGAGGAAACCAAGAATAATTTTTTATCTTTTTATCTTTAAAGTAAATGAAAGAAATACTTTATTTCGATAGTTATAACTCTAAGAATTCTTTAGATTTAGAGCTAATACTTTCAATACATGAAGAAAACAGTATTTAATACAGTATCATGTTTTTTTTTAGAGTTAGTACTTGACGAGCTTATTTATAGCATTTACTATAGTCTGCCCTCAATGTCTCATGTTGATATCACTCCTGATCCTTCTTTTTTTAGTACAATATCACTAATACTTCCCACATGAAAATGTATTTATGAGCTGCTTACAGTAGAGATTGGCCTATTCAAATTGTGAGAAGTATCAATAAACTTGTTTTATTATTATTATTAATAATTGTGCAAATTATAAATATATATGTATATAAAGTATAATTCTTCTTGTATGATTTTATTCACAACAGATCCCTTGGAAAATACACTAGTGATGACAAATAAACAGCACGTTAAATATTACAATTAGAAGCAATAGCAGCTGTCTATAGATATTTAATAACAAAAATAGTAGTATGGAGTATTTATTTTTTAAATTGAAAAAAAAGAGGCATATTGCTCTCTACCGATTACTTTATCACTTCATTCATTAGCAAAGATGTATAAGATACATTGTTTAATAAACATATATTAATGAGGGCGCATAATAGGAATAAACTGAGTTTTCATTTTTTCAGTCAACATCCATGTTACTTTTTCTTTTTCTTTTTAGAATAAACAATTACTACGTTATAGGACTTGGATATCAATTCCAAGTAACTCTTTTTCTTGTACACCACCGACCCCTATCTTTGTAAAATAACAGTTTTCTAAAATCATACACATAATTAATACTTGAATAAGTAATAAAGTACACTTTATAAAGTAAATGGTTTAAAGACAAAAATAAAATGGTAGTTATTCAACTGTCCTGCCACAAGCGTCTTCTACACTCTCCACAAACATAGAAGGGTCCACCTTTTTAATAACCAAAAAGGTAATCATTGTAATAGGGCATGAGTCTATACTATTCAGACTATTGACTTGCATGATAAAGTGAAAAGTTAAATTCTGAACAAAGAGTGTATTTGCTCCTCTCAATGATAATATTTGTGGGATAGTTTATTGCTTCCTATTCTTAAAAAGTAATGTCTTCCTTTTATTTTTCCCTTCTCAAAAGGAAAAAAACTCAATTGAGTCCTCTTTTACACTGAAAAAATAAAAAAATAAAAAAGTAATAATAAGCGCATCCATCTTTTATAGTAAACATTTGTCTAATTTCCGAAGAGCAAATACTCCTACCTAAAGAATATATTATATTTCAATAAACCAGCAAATAGCCATCATTGTCAATAGAATGAACATGAAAAATAATGCCTTTCTTAGTACTCTTCTCCTAATACATAAAACTGTAACATGAAAACTTACTCTCATTTTTTTACCTTTTTTATTTTTTTTATTTTATTTTATTTTATTTTTTAAATAAAAATAAAAACAAGTATTTGCATATCTCTCCTGAATGAACTTTATTTCTCAACTCAACTTTGAGAGAGCAATCAACCGCTCTTTTCTTAAATAGAAATGTAATAATGAAAGATAAGCACGAGCATAGAGTCCGATATAAAACAGCTCGTTATAGGTTCTATCCATAGCAGAGTCAGAGAAGAGAGGAGGTAGAGTCTATTGATGACACTATGACTCTACTTATGAAAGATGACACTATTTTAATCGAATAGAATGTCTCCATGTTTGGTTAGAGAAGAGAATATTTTCTCCACAAAACCTCCAATGCAAATTCATACAAAAAAGGGAAAAAAGGATCTATTTGCTAGAGATAAAAGTAATGGATACAGTAGTGATATCAATGATAAAATAAAAAATAAAAACAAGTGGACATTTCATCAAATGAGTTGAAGGAGTGATAGTGCCATTCGCTTTCTAAAAATACCTTGTCAAATCAACAGACATTGTATTTCATTGATGAATGCATACTATTAGAGAATGAAACAACAACTAAGAGTGGATTCCTTCTAGACTTTTTTACATTTTTATTATTAGAAAAGTATCAAGGCAAAGACAAGGAAGAGCTAGAAAAACAGACCTGACAGATCCAGGCCCATGATTGGATCTTATACTTTCTTTCTTTCTTTTTGCTATTGTCGAAATATGTTTTTATATTAGACCAAGAGTGTCATGATAAAAAGAGAGTCCATCATCTTATGTCTCCTGATATTCCAAAGAACACTTATCTTAAAAAAAACACTCATAATAATTCGTAATAGCAAGGAGTCTAAGCAAGACTCTTTAGTGAGTAAGACAGCCATTGGGTCTTATTCATGCCTGTCACTTTAGACTGCCGAGATGGGTTACACCATAGCGCATCATTCTTACACTTCATAATGTGGTAGTGTAGGACAAGAGGCAATAGGTTGCTAGGTTACCAAGCCTGGTGATAATAACTCAGCTATTTATCCCTTGTTAAGTCTATCCAAGAAAAGACTCCAGTCTGTTACAGCTAATAGTATTCATGGCAGACCTGGAGGTTCCATCGATCTCTTTTTTATTTTTTATTTTTTATTTTTTTATTTTTATAAAGCATCTATCTACTCCACTGGAAAGATAGGTAGGCTATTTCTCACCTGCCTATCTTGGACCCACCCAACAGAAAAGGAAAAGAAAGACTACATCTTATGCCATCCTCTCATTGCTCAGTCAAGACCCAGACATTGTTATTTAGTCATCCTCTTTTTTGTCCCTATTTTCTTTCTTGAAACGAAAGAGTTTTAATACAAAAATATTCCAGTGGACGACCGTCACCACTCTACTATTTCTCATTAAGGAGCTTGCATGAATTAAAGTAGCGACTGTCTTTTGAAGGGTGGTGGTTTCTCTTATTTATTTTCGTTTATTTAAATACCAATGACTCAACAAAGTCGTAAAGAGTACTTTGATCCGTGGTGTGTTTATTATTATTTTTATTATTATAAAAGAGGTGTTGCTCTGTGCCTGTCTTGGTATAGGTTCTCTTGTCCCATCTTCCTCCCATGGACTCTTCTTCAATAAAGTTCATTGGAGGAATGAAATGCCTAAAAGTGACTGAGAGATGAGATTTTACTCAAATGAAATGCATTTTAAAATGAAACTTGAAATGTCTCAAATGAAATGAAACAAATTAGTAAATTACAAAAAGGAAGAGTAACAATCAATAGATCCTCCATCCTGCTATTTCCACTCTCTCAACATAAAGTGACCAATCATTGTCTTTGTTTTCATGATGATGATTTTGTATGCTTTAGGAAATCTCTAGATTTGATCCTACACCAAGGCCAATCACGGTCCATGTCACTGATAAGAGGCCTTGCTAATGATAAGAAAGTAAGTATTTACGGATAAACCACGGCAGCATTGTGGAGTAGAGTCCTATAGCATTCCTCCTGTTTGTTGTTTTTCTTTTTATTATTATTATTTGCTCAAAATGAAGGATTCTTTGCAGTGCCATGTAGAATAGAAAAGAGAAGAGAGAAAAAAAAAAAAAAGAACCTGCCCACCCTCTAAAGCCTAAATAAATCTAAAGTTCTATGGATGAAAGGGCAAGTTGAATGTGAGTACAGGTGCGACTAGCAAAAATGATTTTCCTTGTGTCTTACCCTACACACCCCCTTTATTATTATAATAGTAATAATAAATAAAAAGGAAACACCTACAGAAACACGCATCGACATGGACTTATCAATGGACAGACATACTCAACACATGCGTCTAGGCATCAGATACCTCATTCTGTAGGCCTGTCTACATGCATAGGCTCTTGGCACTGCACTTTTCTTTTCCAGTGCAAGATGTGTCTTTTGTATTTGTTAGAGATACACTAGAAGCATCACTTGTTTATCTAATGGCTCTTCCTTCTCGTGACATGATCTCTGCCATTTGAAACAAGTCAGACAAGCAAGGGCACAAGAATCCTCTTTTCTGTACAATCTATCCATTTTAGTGAGGATATACACACATAGATACACACATAAATACACACATAAATACACACATAAATACACACATAAATACACACATAGATAGATATACATCTATAAATATGTTTACATTGATCAATAGAATAGGACTGCTTTGGGTGGCATGACGAAATGGGTTGCCAAGAGAACATTTCTCCACTTTGTAGATTCATTTGTGGGTTTCCTTGGTTTCCTTTTTCATCTTATTAATGTAGGTGCTCACTCTACTCAAGTATTAAGATTGCATTCTTCTCAGATGAGTTAAGCTTTACTATTACTATTTACGCGTATGTCTTACCAGCACCCCATTTCTGTGGATGGGGCTTGTGGGTGGGGCTTGTGGGTGGGGCTTGTCGGTGGGGCTTGTGGATGGGTTGATTGGTAGATACACTGTAGGCTATCTACAATGGTATGACCTTTCTAACAAATGAACAGTCCACCACCCTTTCTCATCTCAGCTTCTTATGAACAGTTGTTTATGAAATCACAAATGATAGTTTATCGATTTTTAATGACTTCATTATGGCGCCTATCGACAGTGGGTTCATACAACATACACTCTCCCCGTGTCTCTTCTTTAGTAAGGCCATACACTACACTTCTACGGAAGAAGGAGAATGCCACGTATTCCCCATCCCACCCATCAATAAGACAAGGCAGGAACAGGATAACAAGACACTCCAAGATGAGATCAAGAAAAGAGAAGCTTTACCGATTGGGGTTGTTTCTTTTGGATCAGTGACTTGTTTGTGTCCATGTTTGTGTGTTAATGCATACAAACATGGACACAAGCATGGCCCTCTTGTTCTGACCCACAGACACACGCCCACAGATACGTCCACAGACACATCACCACTGTTCTTTACTGTTCCTTACTCGTGTCTCCTATCCTGCAGACTAGCTTTTTATGTAGTTGAAAGGGTTTATAGAAAGGGTTTTATTTTATTCTTCTTTTGATGTCTCCATGGTGTATGAATAAGAAAAGAAAGAAAAGAGATAGGTAGGGCTATATGCAATGAGAATGAGATATGTGTGTGTGTGTGTGTGTGTGTGTTTCTCTCTCTCTTTTCTTTTGGGAGGAGAAATAGAGGTGTATACAGAAGAGGTGTGGTATTTATTTATTTATTTATTTTTCCCTTGATATGTACATTGAAGGAGAGATGCATCGACCATGGAGTTGTCTTTAGCTTGGTTCTTCCTCTGGTGGTGGTGTTTTGTTGAAGGAGACAAAAAGGAGGGTGGAATTGGTGGGTGATGTGAGGGCTGTTCTTAAGGCATGAAGGGAGGCCATTGAATTTCCTTCTTTTTCTTTTTCTCTTTCTTCTCTTTCTTTTCTCTTTCTTTCTCTCTCTCTCGCTCTCTTTCTCTCTCTAAAAAAAGATACTGCGCTTGGGAGTAAAGGCAAGTAGGGCAGGTGGATTCAATGGCTTGGTCGGTGCTTCGAGTTCCAGCAGCGGAGGAGAGAGGCGGTGAGAAGTACGCTGATAATCAATGGAGCCCCGCTTTGTTGATGTAGGGTGCAGGTGTGGAGAAGGGAGGGTGTAGGAGGGAATCGGTGATAAGGAAGGAGAACTCGACGAGACTGTTGAGCAGGGAGAAAGACCAGGTGATGAGCGAGGGAAGTCTTTGAATTCAGCATAATCGTAGCCGAGGAGTGGGTGGTGGTTTAATGCATCTGAACGGAGACAGTCCTCAGAGCAGTAGAGTGAGTCCTAACATAGGAAATGGGATGCATGAGATATCAATGTGCTTGTGGACAAGGATGCCCTTGAGCTTACCGACAAAGAACTGACAGATTTGTCGCAATAAGTGCACCAGTTAAGATCGCTCATGGTGCTGTTATGTGTTTGTGTGTGTAAACAAGTAAAGAAGAGGGGAGAGGGGGAGGGGTGGTTGGAAATCCATGGTCTTTTATAGATACGTCTCGGTTCGGGACCCAGTGACAGGGTTCTTTTGACTCAAGGCTGTCTGTGCCCCTGAAAGAGAGTCATTTTCGAGAATGCCTTTCTTGCTTCTTCTCATTGGTCAGAGATGACGGAACTACAGGTGAGTACAGACATAGCCTTTTCCTCACTTGTCTTAAAACACCCTCCTTCCTTCTCAGTGCATGTCCGCTATTTATCACCTCGCCTTCTAGCCCAGGATGGAGCTGTCATTTCTGCTGTTCCTGTTTCCATCGTGGGTGGGATGAGGTGACTGTCTTTTAAATAGAGAAGCTGAGTCTGACTTGGCGTGCCATGGGAATGGGTTGAAATAACAACGTGTGAGTTTACCGCTTTGCTTGCCTTTTCTCATGATTGCGTAGAAACAGGCACGAGTTTAAAATCCATCGAGCCATGCATAAACAAGTTCATCTCTGCTTCCTATAGAGTGATAGACACACCTCTGCCCTTGTATCCACAGATAAATAAGGGAAGGAGGATCGGACATGGGTGTCGGAACAGACAGAGGCGATCCTAGCCTTTTTGTTTTTTTTTATTTGCCTTAATGTGTAGAACCCACAGGTGGGCTACAGCTGAATCCACCAACACAAAGGACAGTCCACGCAAGAGTGAGTTCATTGTGGGGTCCATGGGCTGGGCATTTCCTAGTCATAGATGTCTTTTGTAGTCTCTTCTTAAAATAACAACCCCTGGTACAACAAGTATGGGCTATTATTATGTCTTATTATTACAAAATGGGCAATCCTGAGCCAATCTACTGTCCCCAATGCCATTGGACAGACAGAAAAAGTGTCCAAGCGCAACAGTCGTGGTGCCTTTCCACACCAGCCTATGGTCCATTGATCCAACAATAAACATCCCTTTTCAGGGTTCTGCACTGGTCATAGCAACACAGAGACACCGCACTTGTCCCCCTCCATGAATGCACTGCAATGTCTTTACTGTTGCCTTTCTCTTTTTCTTCTTTCCTACTGCCTGCCCTTGTTCTTCTGCCAATGCTGTCTATAGAGAGAGAGAGAGAGAGAAAACATACCATTAAGGTTCAAGGATAATCCAAGTTTTGTTTATTATTCAAACACAAACACCAGTGCACACACCAAAGGAATTGGAAAGGAATTGGAAAGGAATAGATCATCGTTGGATCATCGTTCTCTGGAATACATCAAGGCAATCTCCATAACACACATCTAAAAGACACGCTCTACATCAACGGCGAATCAATCCAGTCCTCTGCAAACCAAAACAACAACTCAAATGAGCACATGGTGGCACAGTCCATACTTATTCTTTCCCTTTCACTATAGACACTGGGGATCATTCTACTGTAGCAACAAGATGGCTCGTGGTGATATTAAGACAGCGCAACGCAGGCTATAATAGCAGGCTGTAAGGTGTTGGCCCAAAATGAGACCATTGCAATTCATGAGACACAACTTCAGGAGTGTTCAAAGACCTGTTCTGTAGTTTGGACTAGAGTCTAATGATAACTACAGAATGGCATTATTCACTGGCACAAAAGACAAGAGACAAGAGAAAGAAAAGGCTTTGTTCAATGGAGTGTAGCTATATAATAAAGTCAATCATAAGCCAATAAACGTAGATTGGTATTGGAAAAAGAAGATTCAAATACAAATCATCTCATCTGCCTGTGCTTACTGTTGGTGCAGAAAATAAAAATAAAAATAAAAATAAAAATAAAATAAAATAAAAATAAAATAAAATAAAAATAAAATAAAATAAAAATAAAAATAAAATAAAAGAGTATTAGATTGACCAACATATTATACTACATCTTGAGAAATCACCATAGAAACAGAGCTATTATGAGTGAATCTGGATACATTTTGAATTTGCAAGGTGAATACTACCAACATCAGTCATATTGACAGTGGTCTATACTATTCAACTGTCCAAAAACTCTCTTTATTCCATATACAATACAATATACAATTCTTCTTTTCTTTCTTTTAAGAATAAACTACTGTAAGAATAACAATAAAATACAGTGTAAATGTAGAAATATAAAATACTTGTAAAAAATAAAATAGGTCTTTGAATCTTTCTTGTGTTTTGTCCATTCAAAAGGGATATCTCTGGTTTTATCTCTATTGCCATGTGTTTATTAATCAAGGACACGAATAATAATGGTAATAATAATAACATGGTGATAATAGTAATATCAATATATAAATATATAAATAAATAAAGGGTCTACTTGCTTTACTGTATTGGTATGAGTTTATCTACACTGCTTTGGTTAGCAGCTGTTCTAATATATCTCATATATTTCATATATCTCATATATCTCATATATCTAATATATCTCATATATCTCATATATCTCATATATCTAATATATCTCATATATCTAATATATCTCATATATCTAATATATCTCATATATCTAATATATCTCATATATCTAATATATCTCATATATCTCATATATCTCATATATCTCATATATCTCATATATCTACTAGCGAGAATAGCTCGAATAGTTCATTCCATACAGACTACTTTAATGACTCTTATTGCCCCCAGTCACCCCAGCTACCTTGGAAAGATCGTACCTTCATGCCTTATTAAATTAGATCTGTTGCTGCATCAGGGACATTTTTTACCCTTTTGAGATATTTACCTTTGACCCACAGATCAGGCCACGTTATAGTATTGCACATGGCTTATAGAACAAAGAATGAAGTGCCACACCAAAGTACAGACCTTACTGTAAAAGGAATCAAATCACACCCAGCAAGTGTTCATTCTAACACATCATAGTATACAACATACAACAATAGACCCTTCTCTATGAGAGAGAGAGAGAGAAATCCATTTGAGTTCAATGAACCGGACCCTACATCCTACCTGTATATTTAACAGTCACACAACATTAGAAAGTATACGACCCCATAATTCATACATTTTTAAACACCCAAGGGTAAAGGAGGATTGGGTCTATTGGATCCACCTAGACAGCAATTAGCACTGCAATGGCGTTGGCTTGCACCTTTACTTTCACCTCGTGCCAGTGGCTCTTTTACTACTGTCTACATCAGACATGTTCTTCAGTCTCTGTGCAATGTTGGTGACTATCTTATCCCACTTTTCTTTCCGTCTTCTTGCCCTTTCTTTTTGCAAAATGGCCTCAATTCTCTAGCCACTTTGCTTAAAGCCATGGATGCCTTGCCCCGGTCTCTCTTTGATTGTTCTCTGTCACCAACCACATGCTTGACTTTACCATTGAAGGATGTTTGGCAAGTAAACTCAGAGACATTTAAAGACTCTCCCAGATACCGAAAACTTCTGGTCAAAGATGTATTTTTCTTTGATCCATCTCTACAGGAACTTCGATGGAAGCCAGTAGCAGATTTACAAGTAGCCCCCCGCTTGATTCACCGTCTTCGTTGTGCCCATGCTAGAAGGAAAATTCTCTTAGCTGCTCTGCTAGTGAGATGTTGTCTTCCTCCCCTGACGGTTGATTCTGATGAACATAGACCAGGGATCTACGATCTTTGCCCAGTGGTGAGCTGCCTGAAATTAGGAAATATTCCTATTCACAAATTGAGCTCTCGCTCTTTCCGTCGCCTGGCTTTGCCTGCTCAAGCAGTTCCTTCCTTCAGCCATCCTCTCACAGCATTACAGTGGAAGGAATTCTGGCACTTTCCAATACAACACTCGGCACGCAATGTGTGGTTTCGCCTACTTCATGGTAAACTACCTTGCCGCCAACGACTCCACTCTCTTGTTCCTGCAGTTTTTGCTTCCAGCTCTTGTCCCTTGTGCAACCACCCTGTTGAAGATCCTCTTCACTTCTTATTCCAATGCCCACCCAGGTGGCAGGTTTGGTTTGATGTCTGGTCGTCTCAATTTGGACATGTACCTACCTTCTTAACCATTTCCGATGCTCTTTTTGCATTATCTTTTCCATACGAAAATGCACATGAGTCTATGTACTCTTGCCAAATTATTAGTTCAATTTTACTAGCCATTTGGAGAGCCCATTGGAGACTTATTTTTGATGATGAGCCTTTTCTACCCCCCTGTGGTAGCCCAACGTGCAGTCTCTTTGGCGACTACTCTAGCAGAAGAGCAAGAAATAGACACTGATCTGTAGTTGTTTTCCTTTTTCTTGTTTTATTTTACCCTTCTATAGATATATCTTTTTTTTCTCTCGCCTTCCTCCCTCCTTCTGATAGGTTGTGCGTGTAAATAAAATTGAAGTCAGTGACTTCCATACAAAAAAAATACATTTTTAAACATGATTCTTCTTCTTTTTACCACAGAATCATATTCTATTAAGCAATCTCAAATGTCAAACGTAGAACCCTCAACTAGAAACTCAAGTGTTTATAATAATCTTGAAGAAAGAGAGTAATGGGGTGTTTGTTGGCTTTAAAAAGAAAAATACTCCATGGGTAGCATTTCAAAGGTCATTGGCATTAGCAAGTCCACTGTCCAGAATATTATTAGTAGAATCAAGACTAATGGTACACTTCTACCAAGACCTAGTTCTGGTGCACCAAAAAAATTAAACTAGAGAGACGTCAGATGACTTGAGGCCATTCTAAGAGGCAACCCATTTGCCTACTATAACTTCATAAATTTTGAACTTAGGGCACATCAGATAATCATCTGTAGTGCAACATTCATCAAATACATATACCATATTGGGCATGATTCTTATTTTAAAGCACACAAGCCAAGGTTGTCTGAAGAAAACATAGGAAGAAAAGACTTTGTTGAGCGAAGGAACGGGTCAATTGGACTCCTGATGACTAGAGACGCATTGTATAGTCTGATGAGCCACGGTTTGAAGTAGAGAGTTACCAGGGAAGAGCCAGAGTGATTCGAAAGATAGGAGAGAGGTATAAGGCTGCTCATATTATACCTACAGCCAAATAGGGGAAAGGTAGCATAATGATCTGGAGATGTTTCTGGGCGAGTGGATTTGGGCCTTTGGTCTTTGTTGATGGCACTGTAAATCAGGACATATATGTCAACATTTTGACAGGAAAATTTCTGTCATGGTTCATTGAATTGAATGAGAAGGAGGATAAGGACTTTATATTCCAATAGGATGGGGCTGGCTGCCATACAGGTGGCTATACAACATGGTGGAAAAACACACATGTAATTAGGCGCTTTGATTACTGGCCTGCCCAAAGTCCTGATCTCAACCCCATTGAACATCTCTGGAGCTGTCTTGATAAGCTTATCAATGACAAGAGGGCCGGTATCAAAAATATCGATGAGCTCAAGACAGCTTTAGAAGAAGCTTGGAGAAATATCCACGTTGATCTTGCCGAACGTTTAGTTGGCTCAATGAAGGATCGCTGCCAGGCAGTCATTGATGCCAAAGGTAGCCCAACAAAATATTAAATAAAAACTTATATATATATATATTACTATATACTGTATGTTAAAATAACTTTGTGTTGAATTTGAAGTCATTAGTATGTGTTTTGAGGTCGTAGCCTATCCATGCATAAAGCAAGTTTTTTCTCAGAATTTCAAAAAATGAAAATCGTATACTTTCTAATGTTTTACGACTGTATATGTGTGTGTTTGTGTGTGTTCCGATGTTAGTACTCATACTAATCATAATCATACAAATATACAGAACGTGTCTGTAGAAAAAAGTGCACCTTGCTCATGCCAAATCACTAGCGACAGGAGGAAAGTGTGACTGTTAGTGTAGATAGCAGTCACATCGCCTCAGTGAAGAGTGTTGGTGGTATCTTTGCCATGAATCCTGTTCTATACCATGAGTGATATTGTAAGACACTCTTTACTCAAGAGAGAGAGAGAGAGAGAAAAGGAGAAAGAAAGAATAGAAGAAAACCTTTCTTCCTAGACAACTTTATTCTGGTGGTGGTTGTTTTGTATAAATACACGTGGGGACAAAGACATACTCCAATGGGGTTTGCTCAAGTCTTTTCTTCTTTTTTTTTCCTATCTATAGAAACATACGAGAGATGCTGAAGAATACGTTCCTTATGTACCAGTAAAACAACGACGTATTGAGAAACTCAATAAATATGAAGCACAACGACGTCTGGCAGAACCTTTGACTCGAGTGGACTATGAGGATGAAGAGACGACGGCATGTGGACCTAGATCAGGCATGAGTCTTTTGGATCAGGCAGTAGAGCAGCGTAAAAACAACACCCTCCCAGGTAAAATAAAATAAAATAAAATAACAACAACAAAGGGAAGAGAAATAGAGAGATTTGAATTGAGACTGACTCCAATGGTTGGATGGGATGGTCATAGAAAGAACCGACAATGAAAAGCGTATGGAAGAAGAACGAAAGATTGAAGATGCTCAGGCACGCCACAAGGCTCTGGTCTCTGTGCAAGAAGCAGCTTCTGGTGTTCTTTATACTGAGCCCATAAAGACATCGTAAGGATCATTGGATCCAGAGAGAGAGAGAGGAGATTAATGTAGATTCTTAATGGATAGATGGACGCCCCCAAAATACATTCGTGACATGACAGAAGAGCAGCATATGCAGGCACGCAAAAAGTACTATATTCTTATCGAAGGAGAGAATCTCGTACCACCCATTATGCACTTTAGAGTAAGCGATATCAGTAAATGAACAGTGCTAATAGAAACCCTTCTTTTGTGTCTATGCATCAGGACATGAAATTCCCTGAGCCTGTGCTTGAGTATTTGAAGCAGAAGAAGATCAATAAACCTACTCCCATTCAAGTACAAGGACTGCCTGTTGCGTAAGTCAATGTACAGAGCAAGACATGTGTTGATCTGCCCTTGTATAAAAGACTGTCTGGACGTGATATGATTGGTATTGCATTCACAGGATCAGGAAAAACACTCGCCTTTTCATTGCCACTGGTGATGTTTGCCCTTGAGGCAGAGACACGACTCCCATTGATGAAGGGAGAGGGTCCTATTGGTATGATCCTGTGTCCTTCTGTAAGTGGTTTTGTTCTCAAAACACAGGTGGACATGGCATTGGCTGACTACGCATGCATGTCTGGTAGAGAGAATTGGCACGACAAACCCACGAAGGCCTCTGTAGCTTGGCAGAAGCCCTGAGCAAAGGAGGATATCCTCAGCTTCGATCTCTGTTGTGCATTGGTGGCATTAATATGGGAGAGCAGTCCGATGTGTTGAATAGGTAAGTCACTTGTCTTTGGTTGTTCATGTTGATTGATATAATGAGACGCTGTTCACTAGAGGACCTCATATGGTGGTGGCTACTCCTGGAAGGCTCATGGACATGCTGACAAAGAAGAAGTTTAACCTGGACATTTGCAAGTATTTATGTATGGACGAAGCAGATCGAATGATTGATATGGGATTTGAGGATGATGTAAGAAACATCATGTCTTATTTCAAGGTAAACACACTATGTAGGCTTGTGGAGTGGTTAGGATGGAATAGAGAATAACAGATGTATTCAGTGTCAGCGTCAGACATTGCTGTTTTCTGCTACTATGCCCAAGAAGATTCAGGATTTCGCACTTTCTGCGCTTGTTCAGCCTGTAGTAGTGAATGTGGGTCGTGCTGGTGCTGCCAATTTAGATGTCATTCAAGAAGTGGAATATGTAAAGCAAGAAGCAAAGATGGTCTATTTATTAGAGTGTTTGCAGAAAACTCCTCCTCCTGTAAGGTTTAATTGTTTAATTGTTTAATTATTTAATTTAATTCTTATCATGTTTTTGTCACTCATCTTGTATTTTTAGGTACTTGTGTTTGCAGAAAACAAGAATGATGTCGATGATATCCACGAATACTTACTATTGAAGGGAGTGGAGGGAGTTGCTATCCACGGTGGTAAAAGTAAGTGCACTACATCAGGGCCTATTAGAAAGGGTGGGGGACTTGGACTGACATGAGAAGAATAGCCCAAGAAGAGCGTGAATTTGCCATTCGGTCGTTCAAGGAATATAAGAAGGATGTGTTGGTAGCCACTGACGTTGCGTCCAAAGGTCTTGACTTTGCAGAGATTCAGCACGTCATCAATTACGATATGCCAAAAGAAATCGAAGATTATGGTGAGTCAGGGTTGGATGGGAATATAGGATTTTTACATATTTAGTAACTGATATGCCTGTTCTTATAGTGCATAGAATTGGACGTACAGGTAGAAGCGGGAAAACAGGTGTGGCAACAACATTTGTCAACCAGCATTGCTCCGAGCAAATCCGACTTGATTTGAAGCATCTTTTGAGAGAAGCCAAGCAGAGAGTACCGCCTTTTCTGGCAGCAATGGATGATCCGAGTGAGAAATACGGTTTATCGGGAGGTAAATGCATTTCTGGGACTTTGTGATATTATTTTCAAGTGTATCATAGACTAACGCTGAGTGTATCTAATTCAAACTAACAAAAAAAAACAAAAAAAAACAAAGGATGCACATTCTGTGGTGGATTGGGACATCGAATCAATGATTGTCCTAAACTGGAACAACAACGAAGACAGCAAATGGGAGCAATTATGAGTGGTCGAAATGCAGGAGATCGTACTGATTTTTAATCGAGAAAAGTCCATTTTCTTTCGATTACTATCTCTCTTATTTCTAAATCGGGCAAATGCTTGGACTCAAATCATTTGAAATATGGGTTGTTGGAAATGAACTTTATGAAAAATGGTGAATGAAAGGATAGAAGCAATGCGCAATTTCAGGGAGAGAATATAGGAAGTTTACGAATAAAGCAATTCAAGGTTCTATTGACCATTAGTGCCGTCTTCTATAGTGACATGGCAGGGAACAATAAAATAGACAGGCAGAGAATAGACAGAAAAAGGTAGACGGCTGCATTCAGAAACTTCCAGAAATCGTAAAGAACAAAAAAAGGTTTAAGATAGTTATATTTCAATATACATTTGTATAAATAGGCTCAGTAGTCTTGTTACTTTTATTCTCATTTCTCCCGTCTATACAACCGAGTATCTTTTATCAGTACATAACCTTGTATGTCATCTATGTGTATTAATTTTGTTGAACATTTGGTATTCTTGGATTTCACTCTTCTACGCTTATTTTCCTCATTTCTCTCTTGAGCCTATTGATTAAATTTCCAACCTTCTGTGTGTGTTCTTCCAGAATGGATTCATTTAGAATGGAGGAATCAGCAACTGTATTCAACATAAACAATAATGGCCATTGCAAAATTAAAGAGTTCTTAGAATGTTGCAAACTTCCTCAGTATCTTCTAGCATTTATATCTGAAGGATTTGAGTCACTTCCATCGGTAAATACACACACAAATGTTTTTCTTTTCTTTTCTATCTCTAATGTACAGTAGGGGGGGAGAAACAACATTCTTATCAAAACAAAGACCTTCTTCATCCACTCTCTTCAATAGCATAGTCATAGTCACACCTGTTATCATTAGAGTTCTTTTGGCAATTGTAATAGTACCTAATCTTGTGTTTTTCAGCTATATGAAATCACAGAAGATGACATGATTTTTATGGAAGTAAAGAGAGGACATCGAAGGGTAGGCATCCCATGGTCTTTATGGCATCTATCACCTCCATCATCTCTTTGTGTTTTGTTTTGTTTTGTTTTGTTTTGTTTTGTTTTGTTTTTTGTTTATCATTAACACATGGCTTTGTCTTTTTTTTCTCTTTTTATACATAGGTCATTCAGCGTGAAATTGCTTATGCACAAGGCATTCCAAGGCATCAACCCTTGGAGATTAATGTCTTTCGTCAAAGTAAGTGTGTTTTGTGCTTGGTTAAAAGAGAGAAAGAAAGAGAAAGAAAGAGACTAATGTCGTCTCTCCCTCTCCCTCTTTTTTTTGTACATAGAACCTTCCATTTTCATGCGTTCTGTCTTATCTCCCATCAGCAACAACAATAATAATATGTTATTGCACCACCAAAGAGTCAACAACCAAAGGGACATCATTACAGAACACCACGGAAATACAAGCGGCAGTGGATGCGAAAACAGTGTATCTGGTAATAGTAGCTCATCCAGTGGCTATGGCTCGATGAGTTCATCAAAGCTATCTGAAAACATGTCTGGTGCCGAAAATCCTTTGCCACCCGCTCCTGCCCCTCCACCCTCACAACAATCCTCTCCAGCTGTCATGAGAAACAGCAACTCTTCTTCAAATGATGAAGATTCAGGAGATGTCCGATCCTCTAACCTACCAAAACGTAAATACCGGCGTCATCCAAAGGTGGATGTTCATGCGCCTATCAAGCCACCCTCTGCTTACATTATGTTCTCTAATAACACAAGAGCTCAACTGAAAGATCAAAGCATGAGTTTTGCTGATATCGCTAAACTCGTAGGAGACCAATGGAAGAATCTCAGCCATGAAGACAAGCAGGCCTATGAGAGAACTGCCATGCGTGCCAAGGATGAATATGTTTCTGCACTGGAAATATACCAACAGACATCTGATCACAAGGTAGTACCATGGCATGAAAAGAGTATGTTTGCTTAATGTGGTCTAGAAATACCAGAACTATCTTAAAGACTTTATGGTAAAACAAGGAACTGTGAACCGACTTCTGGGACGGACAGGGAAAAGACCAAAGCGGGTCTTTAATAGAAGGTAAGCCTGCCTATCTTTATGTCTTCCTTATTGACTTTGATAGCGACAGTATGTCAGGATCCAGTTCCAATAGTGGTGGAAATGGCACCAGTAATGGCAGTTCAGGAGACAATGAGAGTAGCAAGATAGGATCAAGCAGTACAAGCAGTCCGGAAGGCCCTTATACAACACAGCTAAGGAGTGTTCATGTAAGTATTTATGCTTCCAATGTCTCTCCAGTCTGTTATCTTGTTGTTGTTGTTGTTGTTGTTATGCTATTCTATTTTATTCTATAGTCTACACTCTATATTCTATGTATACTCTACTCTATCCTCCTGCATAGTATCTCACACTGTAACACACTATAGAACTCCAACCGCACCAACACTCGCTCCAAAGCATCCTTCGAGAGTGGCAACAATAACAGCAGTCCTCAAAGCGCAAAGTACCACACCAACCCACCTGTTTCTGTCAAAGGCAATCAGTCCAAGCGATCGCGTGCACGCTCTTGTTACAATTCAATCAAAGGAAATTCTACGTCTTATCCTCAACAAAGTACAAGACGCGTTTCTCCTCGACAAGCAAAACAGGCGAGTCCAGTAAAGCCCTTTTACAATACTCGACGAAGAAATATGCGATGGAATAGTGAGGATTCTTCTCTTTCACCAGAAGCCAGATCACCTTCAGCACCTGTCAATGGAATGTCACCCAACGATCTAACAGGAAACATGCCCATGAAATGGACACCTTCATAGTTTTATTTTTATTCTTATTCTTATTCTTTTTATTCTTATTCTTATTCTTTTTATTCTTATTCTTATTCTTATTCTTATTCTTATTCTTATTCTTATTCTTATTCTTTTTATTCTTATTCTTATTCTTATTCTTATTCTTATTCTTATTCTTATTCTTATTCTTATTCTTATTCTTATTCTTATTCTTATTCTTATTCTTATTCTTATTCTTATTCTTATTCTTATTCTTATTCTTATCCTTTTTATTCACCTTTATTCTCTTTTCTCTTTTCTCGCTCTCTAGTCTCTTTCTCTCTCTTTCTCTTTCTCTCCTTCTCATGGATTTATTGTTCTATGCTTGCTATCTGTGTATGCCTTCTTTTCTATAGCTCTGATATTTTACACCTTATTTTCTTACATATATCCCCACTGATCTTTCCTTTTCTGTATACTATGATCCACTCACTGTATAGGCATTGAGAGACAAGCGTCTCCCTAAAAAAATGTCGGAGAATACATCTTATCTACTGAATAAATGCTAATGTCCATTCTATTTTAATCCCTAAAAGCCAGGCATCTCTTATACAGCCACACCCAAGTGAATTTCATACTTACCAAAAAAAAATTTAAAAAAAAAAGAAAGAGTTTTTTTTGTATAAAATTCTTTTTCATTCCAAATGTTATTAAACCAACACAACATGTCAGATAGATATTCAGAAGCTCACACTCATGGAAAATATGAAAAGGCAAAATATAGAATATGATGGGATATTTATTACCTGTTGAAGGCTGGATTAAAATTGACTGTCACTACAAACGTAGTTGAAATGAAAAAGCCCACAGTTCAAAATAGTATCAGAAACATCAAAGAACATGAGTTACCATTGTGTTTAAAGAGTCACGGAAAACATAAAAAAGCCAGTGAGAGGGACCTCAGACACCTGGAAAAGGTCATTAGAGAGGACCCATTTGCCTCATAGAATCAGTTGAAATTGGAAATGTTGAAGATTCAGGTGTGTATGTAGAAACACCCTTATCAGTTACTACAATCAGTTGGGGTTTGGATCTATTTCTGTAGACCACAAGCCAGCCTTAATTAAATAACACAAAGAGAAACGGCTTTGTTGGGCTAAAGAACATGTCAATTGGACAAACGACCAGTGGAAAGGCTTCGTCTGGTCTGATGAGTTCAAGTACACCGTGAAAGAGACCAATAGAGGTGCCCTTGTCATCAGAAAAATTGGAGAAAGGTATGATATTAATCATAGTGTTCCAACACCGAAGTTTGGTGGCGGTGGGGTCATGATCTGGAGCTGTTTTTGAGAAGATAGATGTGTCCCGTTAGTCTTTGTTGATGGCACTGTAAACTAAGGCAAATATATCAATATTTTGGCTGGTGAGATCCATCTTTGGTTCATGGAATTGCATCAGAAATAGAACAGAGGTCTTCTGTTACAATAAGATAGTGCTATCTGTCATACTAGGGCCTATGCCATATGGTAGAATGAGACGCATCAGATTTATGGCTTTGAGTACTGGCCCGCACAAAATCCTGACTTAAACATAATTGAACACACCTGGTGGGCCTTGGAAAGACAAATTGAAAAAATAGGGGTATCTATTACCAATGTAGAAAGTTTGAAGGCTCTACTTGCAGAGGAGTGGGAGAAAGTCAGTGTTGAACTTGCATAACAACAAATGAAAAGTATGACAGACAGATGCCAGACAGTTATTGATGCTAAAGGAGACCATAAAAAATATTAACTATATTATTTTTTCATTTTCATTTTCAATCATTAAAGATATTAAGCTTTGGATGCTTAAGTTTGGAGGTCCTAGATCAAATATGGAGTGTTTTATTTAATGTTGAACATATCCTAAATATTTCGTCCTGAAATTTATATTCAAAAGTATTAAAATTAATTGGGTGTGGCTGTACTATGATCTTTTATTTTATGTTCTTTACTGGTCACAGTCCTCATTTCTGAATCAGACAAAGAGTATCAAGATATGACAGTCTGTTGGGCCTGTTCTGAATATAACTTCATAAAAATACTTTTATATTAAAAATAAAAATAAAAATAAAGCAAGAAATGAGCAGTTAGCCATGTGTATAGATAAATAAACAGCTACACAGTCAATGGTCTGGGATAAAACATTTATGATAAATTGTAGTGTATTTGATGCAATTGATAGCTCTTTAAAAAATAGTATAAAGGTGCAGCAGTCTATACTAACATGTGATATATTTGGTGTTTATTCTAATTTCTTCTATTTGCAATCATCATCAGAGTAAAATAGAATAATAGAATATACAAATTGAATATATATGTCTATAAAGTGTGAATTGTACGTTAACTAACCAAGATACCATATCAATAGTTGAATTGTAGCTGACACTTCAATATTATTATTAAAGGCTATCTATTTCCTCTTAACCAAGAAAAGGTCCAAGCCTTCTGGTTCATCTCCATCTTTCCTATTGATTGATGGAGCCTCGGTTGACTGACTAAAATGGAAACCTATGCTACAGACAGACTATCTAAAAGCATAATCAAGTGTGTCTTATTGTATCTTGTCGTGCAAAAGGACATTACAATACCTAGCACACTCTTATAAATTTATGCACACAACTTAGTTGAATAACCCTCTAACAAATGCTAGTCACCCTATCGATGACTATTGACACTATTTTCCTTTTTCTTTTGATGACATCAGCTGTGTCTTTGTACCTCCTTGCCTCTCTTTCTCCTTGACGCTTATTAGCACCGAACGTCTTCTTGGACCTTTCTCACTAGACTCAAGGCAAGAAAGAATTTCCCAAAAAATGTGCGTTTTTTTTTGTTATTATTATTGTTATTATTGTTATTATCATTATCATTATCATTATTATTATTATTATCATTATTATTATTATTATTATTATTATTTTTGAAAAAAGAAGAGTTTATCTGTGTGTGTGTGTGTGTATTTCTGAGTGGGCAATATTTCTTTTATTTTTTCCTGTCAATAACAACAGTATTCTTTTAACTAAAATAATACCATACTGCCATAACAGACATAGGCCGTTATAATGAACATGGTAAGTCATCCACTCCTTCCTGTTGTATAGATTATCTATAAGAAAGATCCAACTCTCTACCAATAAAGAAAAAGAAAGAAAGGACAAGAGACATGAACTTTCTACTCTTCTTCCTATGGTCATCATGTCATCATGTCATCATGTCATCATGTTCTCTTTGCATGTCTTTCTGTTGATTCTCTTTACATATCTCTTTTTATGCCTTTATGCCTTTATGCCTTTATGTCTTTATGTCTTTATGTCTCTCTGTTAGGAACTGCCAGCTCATTGGGTCATGCGTCACTCACGGACCTACAACAAAGACTATTTCTTCAATACTATAACAAAAGAAAGTCGCTGGGATGCCCCACCTATGGGAGAGAATGAAAGAGTGCGAGCAAGTCACTTGCTTATTAAACACAGAGAATCCAGAAGACCCAGTTCTTGGAAAGAGGTACACGTCAACAACAACAACAAAAGAGAAGAGAGACTCACTTGCATTGTGTTTATGCTTGCTTGTTTGTTTGTTTGACTGACTGGACTGACTGAACTGACTGACTGGACTGATTGACTGACTGGCTGTCTATTTCTTTTTGATAACTCATCAGGAGAATATTACGCGCACAAAAGAAGAAGCCTTTGAAATAGTAAAGGAGTACCAGCGCAAGATTGAGAATGGAGAAGAAACTTTATCTGCACTGGCTACACACCACTCTGACTGTTCAAGTGCTAAGCGGGGGGGTGACCTTGGCCATTTTGAGCGTGGACAGATGCAAAAGCCATTTGAGGATGCAGCCTTTAGTCTGCAAGTGGGCGAATTAAGCGAGCCAGTGTGGACAGACAGTGGTGTCCATATTATCCTAAGAACAGCCTAGTCGTTGTCGGGTCGTTGTCTAGTCATGGGCCAAGAAGACAGAGGGAAGCGTCCTAATAAATATCACTTGTTTATTTTTATTTTAAAGAAAAGAAAGCAAAAGAAAGGAAGAAGAAAAGGGCATTCTCCTTTCTCTTTTCCATGGGTCTATTGGCGTGGAGTGGGTTAGAAAGAGAGACACTCTAGTGGTTTTCTTGTCTCTTATCTCAAATCAAGAAAAGAGTTGAATTCAGGGCTAGACCAGAGAAAGATTCTACCGTCTATCCTTCTCTTAAAATATACATCTTTATCATGTATGCATAAGAGAACAAGAGAGGGTGTGTTGATAGGACGCTTGTAGAAAAGATACCTGGTTTATTGATTGATTGATTCATAGTATTTGAATTGATTCATAGTATTTGGGTAGATTAGCCTGCTTACTGTTTGGTAGCAGTAATAATAATAATAATAATAATAATAATAATACCAACACCAACACTAACACTAACACCACCAATATTAATCACTCGTCCTAGAACTAAACACTTTATTTTCCTATGAACAAAAGGAGTGACCCTGGCCCATCCTCAAATAAAACAGAAACAAGTAAAGAAACCTATAGACTCTCCTGCTCAGTTCCCTGTCTTTCTGTCCTACATTTGCTACTTTCTAGAGAAGCAAAGATAAGTCTTCTGTCGTGTGATATCTGTTTTATATGAAAAGGAGCTGTGTTAAACTACCTAAACAATAAAATTGATTTTCTTTTTCTTTTAAAATCTTTATTTCCTTTTATTGCACTGTGGCAGCACAATGGCAGTACAATGGCACGACCATGGGTGGAGGGGAAAGGTTCCGAAGCAGAAGGAAAAAGAATATAAGGGAATGAACCTTCTTTTATTGGATGCTTCCATAGAGGGTGTGACTTGAAAGGAGACACCGTTGAGTTTAGCAGTAGAAATCTTATTGTGCAGTGCAATAGAAGAGAATAATAATAGTAAAACACAGTGGGATAGAGTCCATCTGCTCTCCATAGAAAGAGTGAGAGACTTCCACATGATTTAGTCGCCATGACAATGAATATAGAATAAAGGAGCCTGATATGTAACAATGTCATTCTACTGAAGAGTACAGTGTCAAAAAATAAAAACAACTTTCCATGTACTATTTTAGTATTTTGGCCAGAAATAGTAGATGGAGGAGGAGGAGGAGGTCAAGCAGAGGTGATTTCTTATGCACCAGGAACAAATGGGTTGCTATGTATCAATTTTCTTCTTTTGTAGATAGGTCTATCTGCATGTAAAGTGGGTGAGTCTATCCCTCTCTGTACAAAAAGGTGATTTATAGACTCGCCATCTCATTGAACATAGGGACATTGCGAAAGACATGATGCATCCTTGGCTATGGGATCAGACACAGATGACCAGCACCTGTATATACTCCAACGTGTGTTTCCTCATAGTAAAGTGATTGTCATGGATGTCCATTGATAATAGGATGCATAAAATATCCTTTTGTAAATAAAAACTTATTAAGGTTAGAAATAAAAAGCAAAAAAATTTTAATTCTCAAGCAGAGTAGTTTATTATAGATACTAAGAATCCTTGACTATAGGGAGCACCAAAAGCTTCATTCTTTCTCATTTGGAAAAGAAGAGGGTTTTCTTGTTTTGTTTTGTTCCATGATACATTTTATATTAGGTTTAGTTTTAGAGTCATACTGCATGTGGATCAGGCAGACAGATCAAAGGTTCCAAAATGATATGTTGGTCATACTCATAGTGTCAGTGGTATCAGTGCCATCTCTTATGTCAATAAGGTCAATAGTATGTGTGGCAAGGAAGAAGACATAATCCCTAGAACAAATAATGATGATGACGATGATGACGATGATGATAATAATAAAAATAAAAATAATAAAAATAATAACAATAACAATAACAATAACAATAACAATAACAATAACAATAACAATAACAATAACAATAACAATAACAATAACAATAACAATAACAATAATAATAATAATATTAATAATAATAATATCAATAATATCAAGCCAATTCTATTTTCAAACGATAGAGTGTACTGGTGCAATAGCCATATGTTCTTTCTTTGATAAAAATATAGAGAATTTAAATGGTAAAAGGGCAGTCTTTATCCTATCCTATCTTATCCTATCCTATCCTATCTTATCCTATCTTATCTTATTTTATGAGTATGAATATTAAAGTGTGTTGCTTGCCCTTAGCTCTACTCTATTTCTTAATCCTACGCATAGGTAATGCAGTGATCACCTTTAGAAAGAAAGAAAAAGAAAAGGTACTACACTCACACTATGACTAATGAAAGAAATGGACATTGTCACAAGGGAGGTTATTTTCTTACACATGGTTCTACGCCCACTACTGCTGACTTGTTCTTGGAATGGATTAGAGTGAGCATAGAAGCAGATGATAGGTGATGTGACAAGTGGTATTGATACTATCCAATGGCTGACATGAGAATAAGAGAATAGCATAAAGAATGAAGTCTCTTATAGTGTTGATAACAGCATCAAGAAGAAATAGTTTATATCAACTGCACATTTATTAACCTTTACATTGGGTCTCTACCAAGAATATGCAATGAGTGAACAAGTAAATGAGTGAAGGTATTCCTTTTATATAGTTGTATTTATATATAGAAGTAAAAGAAAAGGATTTGAAGCCTGTAAATGTTAAATTAAAGACTATACTATGCTGTTTTCTTAGTGTATGACACTGTTGAGTTTATAGATATATGTGGTGGTGAATGGTATGCAGGCAAAGGTAATAAAGAATAGAAGGAAAGACAATATATAGATAGATGCAGGGTCTGCTATACTATACAGAATATAAAGTATTAGCTATCAGTCAATGTTGTAGCTTTTTTCTTCTTCTGTCAAGAGAAAGAGGGAGAGTGAGAGGGATCTTTTGGTGGTAGATGATGGAAGGGGGAAAAGAGAGACTTCCTATACTGATAGCAAAAGTGTAGACAGTTCATCAGGTAAGCAGGTAAGCAGGTAAGCAGGTAAGCGGGTAAACAGGAGAATAGATAGGTAAGTAGATGGGCAAGAGGGTGTAGTGGGTAGAAGAGTAAATAAATATGTAGGCAGGCAGGCCAATAGGTGACTAAGTGACTAGGTGTGTGTGTGTGTGTGCGTGTTTAAGTGTGTAGGTATATGTGTGTAGGTAGTAGGAAAAAGAGTAGATGAGAAGAAATAATAATAATAATAATAAAAAAAGACAATGCTGGCATAAGAAAAGAAGGTGCATATGAATTATAGGGAGATTGGTAGAGTATTATCTCATTCTTCTCTCTTTTAACCTTGATGAAACAGCACTGAAGGACGCTTGGTAAGATACGCTCTTGCTGGTAATACATTTAGAGAGGGTGTAACTAAGCAAATATGTTAGACAGGTTATTAAAAAAGATAACCTACCTTTAGAAGAGAATAAAAGTTCATCTTTTGTCATTGTGTTTTTAGGGTTGTTGTGATTTGTCATTGTGATGGTTGTGGTAGTGTCAGGAGCAGTTGTAGTAAAGACGCTAGGATGTTGTGCTAAAGAGAAGAAAGATTCTATTATCATTTCAACAAGTCCATAAGTAAATTCAACATACAATGGACTCTTCTTGGTTTTATAAATACTTACGACTATACGTGGGTGCTTCATTCAAGTCTCCATTGAGACTGTTATCATCATCACTTGGTTCGTCCATAGGAGATGCTGTGGTAGTTAAAGGTGAACCATCATAAAAGGCGGGATTGTAAGGAGGAAAATTATCCCATGGGCTCTGTTCATTCTCCTGTTGCTGTTTCTTTGCTAACATTGGATCCATACAGCTAGTGTCCATCATCATTGATCCATGCTGAGAAGCACCCATGCTGTTAGGAGAGGGGGAGTAAGAAGGCATAAAAGTCTCTGTCATCTCATTATGAACACTTCCAGAAGAGGACTTCTCGTTGATTCTTTCCTTGTTTGTTTGGTGCGAAAGTTGGTTCAATAATTGACGGTTAGCAATACGAAGCTCACGAATTTCATGGCGATATCTTTCTTCTTTGGCAAGTGCGTGTTTGACTAATAAAAAGTCAGTACACTTGACGGAAATCTTTACACACACTTTTTTTTCTTTTTCTTTTTTCTTTTTCGTTACACCTTACCAAAATCCAAAGTACGCTCAATGATCGTCCCCTTGGAAGGTCTGCTATCGTTTTGTAGATTGGGCAATGTATGGGCAAGTTGTTGGAACTTTGTGTTTAGGCTTTCACGACGAGCTCTTTCAATGGCATTGTGTTCTGCACGTCTGTCTGCTTTTGATTGCCCTCTATAAAAGAATGAAAGCAAAAGGCATTAGAGCCAATTTGTTGCACAATCAACTCCCTACCTTTTTGCCATCTGAGCTGAGAGAGAAGGGGATGTTGAAAGATCTTGGCTGCCAGATCGTTGGCTCTGAGGATAAGCAGAGACCACTACATACAAAAAGAGAATATTTAATCATAAGAACTGCGACTCTTGTTCTACCCTATTGGCAATTACTTTGTTGATAGGATGCCTGCTGCTTCAACTGGAAGTCCAATGAATTAACACGAGATTGTGGCTGAGAAGACAGGGAGCGAGAAGTTGCACCATTCGCTGAAAATTGAAAAGGTGGATAAAAGGCCGGTGGAGTAGTGTTATAAAACAGTCCATCGCTTGTATTAAACCCAGCCGCATTAGGAGACTGTCTCTGGGCAGAGAAGGGTGGATTGAGAAAGAGTGGACTGTTATTAGGCATTGGATTCATAGTGTCCTTTTATTTTCTGGTCTTGTTTTATTTGAAGAGACAAGGCGTCAATGGGACAGTGGAGGTTAGTAGAAAAGGAAAGGTAGAAAAAAACCCCCAAGCATGTCTACTGATGGACACCTTATTTATACTTGACGTTGTAATGGGGAATCAAAATAAAATCAGTGCTTGAACACAGGGTTAGGGAAGTGGGTCATGGGGATACTCCTTCACAAGTTGGCTCTAATGTCGGGATTTTGTCTGTGTTTGATAACTCCATCTTCCATGTACACACACGTCCTAAGTTTTCTTACTGTCCAACCAGACAGTCCTTAAAAAGACTTAAACTTTTCTTCAGTGCTACTTTTTATCAACAACTATAAAAAGATAATAAATAAATAAAGAGATTCTAAAATGAGTCTGGACTCTTCATTTGTAACCATGCAAAACTCAACTCATAAATAGGATCCTTGTCAATGAGAAAAAGGAACACCTCATTCACACTAATAATTGAGATAGGAAAAGAGAAAAAGGCATTGGAGTCTATGCTGTGGGTTACTAATGTTACTACTGCTACTGCTGCTACTGCTGTTACTGCTGTTCATGGTGTTATTATTATTACCATTTATGCCCTATAGTTAAAAAAAGAAAAAAGGAGATGGCTAGACTAAATAGAATGCTTATTCCGGTAATGGGATGGTTCAAAGACAGCCAATAGTTGGAATGACAGAAAAAGACACAAAGCTAGTATGAAAAAAAAAAAAAGGTGTGTAAAAAAGGAACATCCTAGAAAACATTTTTACTTTTATTATAGATGGTCGTGGTGATCCATAGCCAGGCAACTCAATAGCAAGACAGCCAGGCAACAGAGCCATAGAGAGACGGCTTCTTCTTTTTAATAAGCGGCTATACCCAAACAAGACCATCTGCCGGTACACTGAAAGCAATAGCAGGACAGGATTGACTTGTCTAATTCTCTTGGTGATGTCTATGGAAAATAAAATAAAATAAAAGACTGTGTAGAGTCACTCCTCTTTCTTTCTTGTCATTCTATTCACAAGATACATCCTTCATTTATGTGAGAAAAGTGTGGACTTCATACAACTCATTACTATTGACTGTTGTTATCTATGTTCGTCATGTTCTTTTATCTCGATTCATGATGGATTTCTTCTGTGTTCTTCCACAAGCCTTATCTTTCTATTTCTACAATTTTAATTCTTATGCATGCCAAAAGAGAGTGCAAATGCTGTTTCTCCGATGGAAATAGTAAAAAAAAAAAAAGGTAAGTTCTACAATAAATCCAAGTTGCTTTCGGAAACCGAGCCAAGTTGAGTCATGGATACAAACCGTGGAATGGAGAAATGCTATAATAAAGTGTCTGGTGGAAACCATATAAATTATTTCATCTTCCGACTTTTATTTTGCTCAAAAAAAATACCTATTTTTTTACTTATTCTTTATTTCTTCTTTTTCCGCTATGACATCTATTATGCCTAACACTACCAAACAAGCCACCAAACCTATTGGAAACAAGAAAGAAGAAGGGTGATGATCTTACTCATCAACTCATTGTTCAAGAGGTCACCCAACATGGCACTAGACATTTAGTGTCAGTCATCCCCACTGTCAGCCATATCATAAAGAGAGATAGGGAAACTGACAATTTTAAAGCACAAAAGGGCTCTGAGTTCAAGCCTATTCTTAGTTAGCGGGACGAGAGAGAGAGGTTGTATGCGAGATGGAGAGAAATTCATTCCAGACAATGGATCAAATTCGCAAGCAGATAACCACCAAAGTGTGCATGGACACTTTTAGAAGAATGATGAAGAATTTTGGCTTATCTTCTTACAGAGTAATCATAAAACCTTCTCTTACCAAGAATCACAGGAAGTTGAGACTTTCTTGGGCCAAAGTCCACCTCCACTGGGCAGAAGAAGACTGGAAGACAGTCATCTGGTCCGATGAGTCAAAGTTCCAATGGATGAGCAACAGAGCAACAACCACCGCAATAGAGTGGTGCGCAAGAAAAAGGGAGGGACTTCTCCCAAAGAATATCAAGCTGACGATGAAGTTTGGTGATGATGGTGTGATGGTGTGGGATTCCTTCTCTGGTAAAGGTGTTGGAAGGTAGGTGCCTGTGAAGGGCAGTATAGACAGTAAAAGATACATTGAGACCTTCAAGAGGACAATACTAGCTGTCATAAGAGCAAAAAGTCCAGGCTGTGGAAGGATGAGAGGGGCATTGCCACTATGGAGGGGTAGCCCTCTCAAAGCCCTGATCTGAACCCAATTGAGCATCTCTGGGAGGAACTAGACAGAACAGTTCGGAAGAAGATGACCCCAGCAAGAACCCTCCAGGATTTGAAGGCTCTCCTGGTCTAAGAATGGGACAAGATCCCTAAGGAGGTTACCAACAACCTCATCAATAGCATGTATCGGAGATGTAGGGCTGTCATTGAGGCCAAGGATGGAAACACCAAATACTAAAGTTTTCCACCCAATAAATCTGTATATAATATCCTGTTGGCCTTCTTTATACTCTATCCTATTTTCAAGTCTCTACTGTGTGTGTTTAATGTGTATTTTTATGATAAACAATAAGTATTTCCCCATACAAGAATTATATCGGAAAATGAAAAATAGTATATGGTTTCCGCCGGACACTGGATAACTGAGCAAAATACCATGGTCCGTGTTACCTATTGACTTTGGGGGAAGTGCACGAGCCCTCTTCCCAACACTGGGTATCGACGTGGTTTGATCTGAAGAAAGTGCTATTAAATCAAGCCGATTCACTGTATATTAATGTGGCTCAATATATTCTATCCTGTCGACGTTATTATTTGAAGGAAGGAGAAAGGTGTCTTTATGGGGACATCTTACACTCAGTGTTTTGGCATTTTTTATATTTTTATATTTTTATATTTTTATATATTTTTATATATTTTTATATATTTTATATTTTATATTCCATTATGCTGGAACTTTATTATTTTAGTTTTGAAATATTATTTTCTCAAAGTATGCTAATGTTTCAACCTCCAGGTATCTGTGATTCTCTCTTTCTTTTTCTGGACATGGTTAAAAGTGGCCCCTTCTTTTTCCAGCACACAAAGCACTGAGTACATAGAGTGTGCTCTAGACGTGTATGTATGTGTTTGTGTATATTTATGTGTAAGAAAGTCTGTGTGTTATTTCTTGTACCTATGAAATTATGTGCTTGTTCCTCAAGTGAAACAGAAATAGTGTATAGGAAAGAGGCGAGACTGTTCCAAGGTTGATCTTTTTCTTTCGCACTTTCTGTCCTCTCTGTCCTCTCACAACAGATGACCTGCCTACAAATAGTGATTTCTAGCCAATGGTGTGTGTTCTTTTATGTTATTTTAAATTCAAGCATGAGCATAGCTATGAAACCATAATGTTAGTGATGTTCTGTTTGCTATTTTAGGCATACGTTCAATGTTACAGTGCTCACGGTACCAATTCGCGCAACGCGCAAATCCAAATTATATTTCGAACTTTAGAATTTCAAATAGCGTTAATTTAAATGGCCAATTCGTGTTGATCAAATAAATCAAACCACGCTGTTCACTTTCTCATTTCACGCAAAACTATAATTCAATTTGCATATATTTATATATTTTACTCTATTCGTGTGATTTTATTACAATAAGACAGGCTGTTGTGAAAGTTAGTTGATAATATCTTCAAATACCAGTACGTTTTCCTATCTTTATTAAAGTCTAATGGTCAAGAAGCTTATTATTATTTGTCTTTTCTTCTTCTTCCTTTAGTATAACAATGGACACTTCTTTTTATGATGTACACTGAGAGAGAGTCCATATCCGTAACTCAGAGTCTATCTATTAATGAATATACCATACCATGACTGTCTCTATAATTTTTAGTTAATACAAAAGCGACCACCTAACAGATAGTTATTTCATTAATAGCATTTAAATCAAGTAATATAAAAACATGTCTATTGATATAATTTGGATTAACTGACATAAATATAAACATATCAACTATTTATTATAAGTGATATGAATTTAGTCCCTTAAATTGCTTGAATATCACTTATTATGTATTTTATCCAGGAAATTAAAACACAAATAGTACTTGTCATTAGAATAATATTTGTATCGAGTAATATAAATAACCTCTCATTAATGATATAATATTTCATATTAATTATCATTTTATAAATTATTCTATCAGAGAAATGTCTTAATAAATCATTCAATCTTTTGCTTGACACTATAACTGTAACTACAACCCATTGTGTCTACACCTTGAGATGTTTAGGATATAGAAAGAAATGAACGGGATACTAAATTATACCACTTCTATTGGTCATTGTGTTTATAATATATTTTCGCCGCCTAATTTTAATATTTTACACTCTGTTTTCCTATTTTGATAATGAACATTATAAAGATGACTAATTTTTTTTTGTATTCTAGATAACTATAAAAAGAGGAGATAGAACCAGAATCACTTATATTATAATTCAGTCATCCTTAAACTCACAGTAGGGGTACATAATAATGTTTAAAGTGTATTTATTACATAACTTATAGAGTTACTGAAACAGGTTGACTTGATCTCTAGAGGTAAAGAGATCACTATAGTCTAGTATCTACCTTGAACTATATTTGCAGAGATGTACTTTTCCACACACACACAAAACACAGCAATATTCCAAGAAGGTGGATGTATGTTGGTGTGAATTATATGTTCTCTAATAAACGTGTTGTACCATTCTCTATTCTTCGTTTCGTAAAAGAAAAAGTGATCCGAAACGTAAGATGTCCTCCCACAGATACATGAGCAGAAACATCTCTTGAGTGCTACTAACAGATGCCCTTTTTGTAGAATTACTTGAGATGGGTAGAGCATTGTATCAGATAATTGAATTAGTTAATTCTTGTGTGATATACCTTATCTTGTCCATATAGGTTCTCTTCTGAACACTTACAATTTTAGGGAAAATTTCTCGGCTTGTGTCTGATTCATTACCTTATTCTTCTGTACAGAAGACTGTTATTATTATTATTATTATTTCATAAATAGGTCGGTGAACAATAGTAATGAAGCATGATTCGTTTGATTTCTATCATGTCATGTCTTTTTATGAAAAATACCTACAAGACTCAGTCTGAGTACTATTCATAGTAGAAATAGGGCAAGATTACTTTTAAACTTGAAGTTATTCCTACATCGTGTGTATAGCCTTGTGTATTTTCAAGTCAGTATTTTTTTTTGGAAAGATAATGCAGGTAAAGACTTGTTAAAGTTGATGTCAAAGAAAGATGCAGTGAATGAGATTTCAATTAGGGTTATAATGTCACTATTGGAAAAGAAATGTTACTCACTGTTATTATTATCTTGCTATTCTCCACAGAAATCAATAAATTAACAGATAAACACTTGTCAAGATAGGTATAACTGAACAAGTGAATAGAATATTATTCATCAAACAAAAAACAAAAAACAAAAAACAAAGTAATAGACACTATGAGAAGATGTTTTTTAAATAAAAAGATAAGTAGTGTTTTCATCCAAGATTGAGCTCATTGCGATCTACAAGATGCTTATTGTATTGTTATTAGGCTGATACTAAACTATTTACTACAAAACATAGTACTGACTATTTCTCTAATAAATGACATATGGCTTATTACGAGTAAAACAAGTATTAAGCACATCATCTCTCTTGATTGAATTATTACTAATCCACTTTTCTGTCATCAGGCAAATTAAGACTTTTCTCGAGTCAGTCCCAGGTAGTCCTCTATACTGTCAGTAACATCTAGGGTATATTCTCAACCATAATTATTTATCTGCCTAGGATAAATCACTAGACTTTTAGGGCTTCTATTCTATTGATATTAGAGTAACTCACTTGATCAGTGGCTATAGTGCTATCATCAACACTATAGTCTGCAAATAATATAACCTGATAGTGATGTAGTCTACAGAAATAAATAAGAAATTGAATACCCTCAAATCTTTGATTCCATTGATTGTTTTGTAAAAAGAAAAAAAGAAAAAAAAGAAAAGGTCCATCCACTACGTAAAAGGAGAATAGTGTTTCTTACTTTTAAAAACCAGAACATCCTTAGCTGTGCACTTGCAAATAGAACACAATAATAATAAACATTAAGATTACAAAAATGTTTTTATCCTTAAATTAGATGGAAAAGTACCCATGACTTGTTTGTGCAATGTCTATCTGTGATCGTATCATGAAGAATAACATCAGAAAAAGAGAGGCAGACAGAAAAAGAGAGGCGACTGTCGGTATTAGGAATAAAATAGTAAGCCCCGTAATGAAATAGAAATTTATACTTCATGGTTACCAAGCCTTGAGCCACCACATCACAAAAATAGCAAAAGACTTATTCTTATTTTCACTCTATGTTTTATATATATATATTATAATTATAATTATAATTATAATTATTCTGTATTTGTTCATACTTGAAAATGTGTGAATTAAAGGCAGAGAGAAAAAAATGGAAAAGTGGTTTGAATTGAGAGTATGTGCACGTATACAGGACATAGAAAGAAAAAAAAGATACAATTCAACAATGAAAAAAAACAAAAGAAACGCATGCCATTAGAAAGAAAGAAAAAGAAAAATGCAATTTGGAGACGTAGGTCCTTTTTTTTTTGTTTTTTTTAAAAAAAAAGATAAAAACAAAAAAAAAGAGAGTCGGAAGAACTGTGAGATGGAGAAGAGGGTCTGCCTAGAATAAAGAAAAAGAAAAAGAGATACAAAAACTAAAAGAAAAATGCTTGGGATTGAATGTATAAGTGAAGAAGAATGAAGATAAAACGTGAGATTTACAAGTAGCCAGCCATGTAACCACCAAAGGAAGGGTGCTGAGAAGGATCCACAGCATTCGTGGTGACCAAACCAGTAGAGTTAGAGGCATGACCCGCATTATGAGACAGAGTGGGAGTGGAGGGACCTGTATGCATTGACTTTTCTTTTCCTGTATGACGGTGGATTCTGATGTGCTGATTCAAGTTATCAGAACGGGAAAAACACTTGGAGCAAGACAGGTAGGGACATTTAAAAGGCTTCTCAAGGGTATGGATAGAGCGGATGTGGCGCTTCAAATGCTCGGATCGCTTGAATACTTTGCCACAGTCATCATGCGTGCATGTGAACATCTTCTGGCCAGCTGCACTAGGACTGTTGGAGACTCTACGACCACGCGATCTCGAGGGTTTGGCCTGGCCTTGTTTCTGATGTTTGCCTGCTGCTGTGGCTGCTGCTACTGCTGCTGCTTGAGCACTACGTCCTTGCTGCTTGAGAGACTTACGCTCGTACTTTTCAGGTATAGCACATGGATCCAGAGAGCTGCTGGTGGACACGGAGAAGGTAGAGGAAGAGCGCTCACGGAACACCATGCTCATGGAGGGGATGACGGGTGTAGGAGCTGCTGTGGAGGCAGATGTATCGACTGCAGTCATGGGCACACAAGGTGACAATGGATGGTATTCAAAAGGGGGAGGGGCAAGCTGAGTGTAGGAGTTGACAAGGCCACAGGCGTTGGGATCTGCTTGAGAGTATAGCATAGGAGAGCTGGCTGTCAATACTCTGATCTGATGACTGTACTGGCATCCCATACCAGAGAGAATCCAAGAAGAGGTCTGTTGCATTGGATTGTAGCCGTAATCATTGGGGGACAATGACAATGGCATAGGTGTCTCTGACAAGTAGTCATAGCAGGCAGCCATCTCTACAGAGCCTCCAGGTCGCTTCTCTTCCAAAGACTGCTGCTGTTGGTGGTAGATGTAGTCCTCATAATATTGAGAAGGCGATGGTGTTTGCTGTTCAATATCAGAAAGACTCGTTTCACTTTGGCTGGATAGCAACTCAGCATAACTAAATCGGCGCATACAGTCATAGTTGTTCTGGTGATACTGATGAGCAAATGCTTTGAAATCCACTTGTTCAGCAATGGAATCAAAAGAGGTATCTGTTGGTTCATAGACATTGTTCAAGGCATCAAAGGAGTTCTTGTTAAGAGTAGGCATTTCAGAGGAGTACATTAGGATTTCTATAAAAGAAGTAGGCAAGTCAGTCAATAGATAAGGTATGTTATCGCCAATTTTAATAGTCTCCACACATAAGCCTACACTAGAAAGTTCACTGTAAAGGGCAGTCTATTTCTTTCTTTCTTTCTTTTAGTGGTGATTGTCTTTCTACATCTACATCTCTCTTTTCTTCTCTTTCCCTCTCTTTATATATATACATATGAATCTCTTTCTCTCTCCATCTATCCATATATATCACTATTGATATATATGGATATATGGATAGATATGGACACATAGGCTTGTACATAGATTGATAATACCAGTGATGATTCATGTGTCCTTTACCAACAATAAAAACCAAACTAACTCTAGATAACTTACTCAATCAGGATCAAAAATGGAAGCGAATAAGTGTGAAAAGCAGTTAGTGCCAGCAGGTAATTGACAAGTTGAGTGAGACTGGAAAGTGCGGACGTGAAGAGGTGAAGGAGGATCTTAGTGACTGATGAGACTGAGATCAAAAACGGTGTAGGTATGTATCCGTCTATAGATATGTGCAGATATCTATTGATTTATCTAGCTGTGCCTGATGTAGTGGGTGGTGGGTTGATAAAGGGTCTCTCTAGTGACTAAAGACTGAGGAGACTGAGCGATCAATTGAAAGAGTGAGAATGAGAGTAGGTAGATGAGAGAGTGAGAGGAGGAGAAGAAGGAGGTGTATATATTTATAAAGAAGAAATGAGTGGATGTAAAAGACAAAAAGGGATTGAGGAGGTTAAAAGGAGAGCAAGGTGTCCTATTTTCTTTCTTTTGCAAATAGAGTGCAGAATGAATGAATGTACAAACAAGTGAGGAAGAGGATAAGAAAGAAAACAGAGTTAAAATGAAAATGTCTTTTTTATAACAACACTCTATGGGAGATGGCAAACAAAAGTGTGGATGTAAGCGTATCTACTTATTTTTAGTTTAAGATGGTATACAATCGAAAACAAACTGTAGGTTAAGAAGACTGCATGGTATATCTTTTTTTTACTGTCATTATCATCATCAATGTTGGCACCAAATCAATCAAGTCTTTTTTTTTAAGTTTCTTAATATTTTATTATGGTAAATAGAATGCATTGACCTCATGCTTCTTTAATAATAAAGATGGAGATGTATTTACAGTAACATAAAGACAGAGATGTTTCTGTAAAGATGGCTCTGCTTTCTTTCTTTATGAAGAGAACAGTTTCCAGAGAAAGAGAAATTCAAACCAAACCATGGGCAAAATAGTCATGCTCATCAGCAAGATGGACATACTAAACATGCTAGACAGGATGAACACTAAAAATTAAAGTTAAGGGAGCAAGGTGATGATGAGAAAGAAAGGCAAATGCCATGCTCTAGACATTTACGATGATCTTTGACTTGAACTTTTTCTATTAAATAAAAAGGGAATTCAGAGCGTGGAAACACAACATTTTACTGAAAGAAATAAGGAACCTATAAAAAGTGGCATTGGTGACAGCAATTATTCGATAGATTCTAATGTGATTGATCAGCCTTGTAATGTGTATCAATATAAAAATATAATAACAAGGATAAGAATGGTTAGGCCAGTCAGCCGAATTCTGCTAAACAATACTCCATCCAATGCCACGTAATATACTCTTCACCTACTTTATGAGGTTGTAGATAATATCAGTAGAACTGAATGCCAATTGGCCAGTGTACTTTTTGTTTTCCCTATTTATGAACTCATGTTTAACATGTTAAATCAATATCACATGCAATGTTGATACTTCTGTACGTGTTAAGATGTGGTTTTAAAGGCATGTGTGGCCTCTATTCGTATAGGTACTTTTGTTTGAGTTCACCTTTTAAGAAAATAGCCCTGAAGCGTCTCATAGTGGCAGTTTGGCCATTGACACGGAAATAAAAATATAAATAAAAAAGAATGGCTAGGAAAATAGCTTGAATAGCCGCTAGTGGAAATTGATATTTATGCTTTCCCCCTTAGTAAAATCAATAAAATTACATCTACCTGCTAAGGAATAAGGGAATAGGTTGAAAAAAGGGAATAGTAGAAAAGGATGATAGGCAGAGAGGATAGGTATCACACGCCTAACTAGGCCATGGCATTATTTATTTGCTAGTTATTCTACAAGACAGATGTCCTTCTTGTTCATTTTCATATCATTCATAGTGTTCATTTTCACATTTTCACATTTTCATTTAGGGGTTATTTTTACTATCTGCTCTAGCCAGAGTAACTCCATGCAGAGAAATTAAAAAGGGGAAAAATACGGAGTTTAGCCAAACAAAGCTTAAATAAAGACACGTTATACACACCGCTATAGATAGCTCAACCTACACATAAACAGAACAGCATTAGAATTAGAAAACAAGAAAGAAAACATGTCAATAAATACCATTGAATGCACATGTCAATAAATGAAGTGTTAAAAGTAATAAATATGCATTACAGAATGTCATTCAGTGCATCAATATGTCTGAAAATCCATAGGTGAGTGGGTAAGTAGGTTGGTGGGTTGATGAGTTCATGAGTCATCAAGTCATTTAGTTCATCACCATGTCAGGACTGTCTATTGATTAGTCCAATTAAAAAGAATGAAAGTATTATGAACAAAAGACAATTTCTTTGTAGGAGCCAATAAGATGAAATCTATAGACTCAACGTGCTTGCATGCCTGTTTTAATGAGAATCAAACCACTCCTGACGAGCTTCACTTTATTTATGTGCATTTGACCTGTCCCATAGCCTGGATCAATATTGAATGTTCTATCGACAAAGGACCCACTCTCTGATGCACCTGCTGTTGTATAGACATTTATGTATTTATGTATTTATGTATTTATGTATTTATGTATCTATGTATCTATGTATCTATGTATCTATGTATCTATGTATCTATGTATCTATGTATCTATGTATTTATATATTTATATATTTATGTATTTATGATGTATTTGTGTATCTATACAGTTATACAGTTATACAAAATGGCATGTTTATTGAAATGATGGATTAAGAATAGAATAGAAAATAGATTCAACTATATACTCTTTGTCTTTGTCTAAGTAATTCATTTTCTTCCTCTGCCTCTATTAGGTCCATGTCTTCTGTGTCTACATTGTTTCTAGGACTACGGAAGAGTGCCACCGCAAATCCAAGTATAAAGACAGCCAAAAAACCCCACTGTGAAAAATAGAATATATCTCCAAAGAAAGGCGTGTTGATGGTAATTTTGTCGACGAGTATGGAAGAAACAGTGGGCGTACAAATATCTATAATATCAGCTTTTCTTTAATAACACATTCTACATTATCCTATTCTATTCTAATCTAATCTATTATATTTCATTTCATTTTATTATATTTCATTTATATTCCTAACGAATATATATATATATATATATTTAATAATATAAGAGAATGGTTTACCTGTTGGGCCAGAGGTATGACAGGCGACAATGAGGTCTTGTCGGTCACTACAATTTTGATGGGCTTGGAGGGTTTGGTTACACTATAAGAGGGTCTTAGAACTAGACACACTGACCACCCCCATTCAATTCAATTCGATCCGATTTGACTTGACTCAGCACTACCATTCTACGCTTTACTCACATAAACCTGACTTCCAAAGTGAGAATATCCTGGTGCCACCACAGTAATGAGTGTGTAATTAAGTGCCAACAATCCAAGTGTTAGTAGAATAGCAAAGAAAAGTAGCCCCTGAGGTGCTGTGGATCCTTTCTTGATCTGGAAAAGCGTCACCCAAAGAAAGCGTAGACCCATATGGATCACACCAGATAGGGTCGCAAGAAAGAAGTAGAGAATCAGGGAGACCATGAAAAGATAGTCCAGTGGAAATGCCTTGAAGAAGAATGAATATTACACCATAGTAGTGGGTTGTAAAGCACAATGCAAGAGATATTCCATTGTGTATGGAGTAAAGTAGATAAGTATGAGTTCTCCGTGGGTCTATAAATGGAATTTTCCTACTCTTTTTCTCTCTTTTTTTTTTACCTCTGCCAATTTGATGAAAATAAAGTTAATGGGGTTAAATAGTTGTGGGTGATCAATAATGTAACCACATTGACTACCGCACACTGAGTAGGCTATTTTATCCACACTATGAAGAATAGACAAAGTAGCCCTTGTGAGTTTAATTGCTTCAACGAGGTATTGATGCCCTTACATAGTCAAGAAGATCGAAGCTATAATGATGAAAGAAAAGGCAAGCAGAAAAAATCCAATTAAGACCTAGAAAGGGAGAATAGGAAAATGAGGATGATGGAGAGTTGAGGTTCTCCTATTTTTGTTATTTCATTTCACCTCAATTGGGCGTACAGATTTGACAAGTCGTTTCCACTTGCTATGTCTGTCCTGTTTTAAGCTTTGAAGACGATGCGCCAAGACACTAACATCGGTAGTGGTAGAACAGTGTATGTGGATTAGCACTGCAGTATATTTATCCATGATAGCCAACCACAGGGCAAAGAGTACATTCATTGAGCATGCACTATAGCTTACGTTTCTTCTTCTTCTAGTGCATCAATATCCTCCTGATGTTGGAAAGGTATATTTCGAGCACTACCAATATATCTGGCCTGAAAAGCACTACCAATATGTTCGTCCTGAGGAGCACCACCAATATATTTGGCCTGAAGAGCACGCAGCTTTTCACGAACAAAAATTAATCTGTTCTCAACATCGATGTTTTCTACTTCGAGATGTCTTTTACCCTTGATCATATTCAAAGGTAAAATAGATAATCCGGGTGCCTTGCATTTAAAGTAATTAAAAAAAGATAAATCTTAAAGGATAATGCATGTAGATACATGCACATACACTTTCTCTTTTGTTGATACTTACAGTATAAAAGACAAATACAACCATCCCTAAGAGGAAAAGACAGCCAATCACAAAGGAAAAGGCCTTTTCCCCACCTTTGTTTTTTTTCATAGAAAGATTAAGATTTGCCTTGTCTCCGTGGACAGTATACTTACTATTTTCTGATAATAGTCTTTTCATCCAGTCGAAATCAAGATGAAGTTGTGCCTGCGTTGGTCTTAAGAAAAGGCCAAACACAAGTAGAACCAGAGAAATAACAAGGAAAAAAGAAGTGTATTTCACAGCACTGGCTATTCTTTCTTGTTGAGACTGGTTCTCTTCGTACTCTTCAAAATAGAAATAGGCAAATGGGATGCACAGGAAGCTAAATACACCCACCAATCCATAGCACACTACATCTTAATATGTGTTCACTCTCTGTGCTATAGTTACCATAATACATTGTTTGCACTGTCACCATCATTTCCTGTACAATTTCAGGCGTTGCCCAGGCATATTTGAGGCCTGTGTTCTGGTCAACAGTAGAAGATACCAAGAAGATATCCACAGGGAGAAGTCCAAGGGTAGAAAAGATCAGTCCAAGCGCGATCATTGTAACCATCGTAGCCAATCGTTCAGATTCATGTTTGTGCTGATAGTAGCGAGTGAAGAGTGTACTAAAGGCAAAAAAGGCCTTTGTAGACATACAGTACAGGATTATTAAGTGATATAGGGTCAAACACTAGTAAAGTCTAACTCTCTTTATTTTAGGAGACTTCTATGCTCTTACTATAGACACACCACCATAGACAGTCCATGCAAGCCCAACAACAGCAGGCATAATAAGAGAAGTGGGTAGATACGTTGGGTGGGTGTAGGTGCTATTCTCAAAGTAAAAATAAAGCTGTTACAAAGTAGGAAAGAACAGAGGCATTAGCATCACACCAAGAGGCAAAGATGCATGACTCCGCCAAAGAGAGCATGACATCATGCTTTTTAGAAAAGAAAAAGAGATCTTTATTGGAGGGTGTTTATTCACAGGACATAGTCATCAGAGAGAAGGGGCTACTTCTTCCGCTTATTGGCTAATCATCTTTGTGCTTAGCATCAAACAGGTTCTCAGCGGCAGAGGCAGACATCTTCTGCATCATGGATCTGCTCTGCTGTTTTTGGTCTTCGTTTTTGCCTTCCTCCTCACCCACACCACGCTCTTCATACAACTTCACCAGCTACAAAAGAAACGCAGTCCCAAATGAGCATCTCATCATAGCGGAGTGAGGTGGTTCTCTCTCGTCTTACCTCTGCAGCTGCCAAACTAGCAATCAGCTTTTTACCCAGACTATGACGCATAGGTTCACCATTGGCCTCTTGTTTTTTCTCCCATGCACTGACAGCTTCAAATGCTGCTGCTGCTGCTAATAACTCGTGACTGGAATCATAACAATGTGTTGGTGTTTTCATCTTTCATGGTCATATAAAGCCACCCACTCCACACCCCGCATCCTCCCTACTCTATGGTGAGATTGTAATAAAAATTACCTCAAACTAGCTTTTTTCTGCTTATACACCTTCTCATGTGCTTCTTTCAGGTCCTTTTCCTTCAACAGGCCATTGTGACGCTTATTCCAACCAGACCAGTTACCGAACCATGATCTCAGTCTTGCACGCTTTCTGTCATCTTCTTCGTCATCATCAGAATCTACTTTCAATGGATCCCCCAACTCTATTGTCCAGTGCTGATGCAGAGGCTCTTCTCCTTCCTCTGTGACTTGTGTGCGCTTGTGAACAATCACTCTTCCATTTTCAGTGACTTGTGCTTTTCGGATATTGAACACAACATCTGAGTCATGAAGAGAATAAATGAACCCTGTCTCTTGTTCAAAGCCAAATCTCTGGTCATGAGCCTAGACATATCATTGTTATTGTTGTTGTTGTTGTTAATGCCCTGTTCTATTGTTAAAGTGTTGTTTATTTACCGCTTCTTCTTCCTTCATTTGATCAAGGTAAAGATGCTGTTCACCATTGAAAATAGCTAGGACAAAGAAAATGTCAGTTCTGTCTCTTCTTTTTCATTGGCATTGGAGTTGCCATGGAGAGAATCAATTTTAAATATGTAAAATATGAAACCCCGTTGTTATGTTACACGAAACAAATATAAAATTTCTCCGTTTCCTCTGCTCGGGGACTTCCGAGACACTTTCTAAAAGCAAACTTACCCATAAAGTTAGGGGATCTGTTAATATCAAGTACCAAGCCTGTCATTTTGTTGGTCAAAAATCCTAGTGAAGAAAAATAACAGGTTCATTCCTTCTTGTTCTTGTTCTTGTTCTTGTTTTGAATGTGTACCATTTTGATGAATCCATAATTGACTGTCTCTTTCAGGTGAATGTTGTTTGCGGGATGTGAGGAGGATTCTTGCACCTGCCTTGAAGAAGGGGAGTTGTTCATTGATGACAATGGCACAGAGTGTGAGTGACCGTCTTTTATAGAGAAAGCTAAATAATCAATAAACAATACTTACAACTGCTTCTGTTGGGTTTTCAACATCCACAACAAATCCATTCAACTTGGAAATAATAAAGAAGTAGCCAATAGGAAATACAGATTCAGGAGCTGTCATTGTGTGAATAAGAAGAAAAGACAATTTACACTGTGGAAGATGGAAAGAGGCGTCTTTGTGTCTTATTTATAGCCCTTGTCTTCATTCACACTCACATTCACAGTCTATCCTTTCCTTTCTTTATTTTTTTATCCTTCCTATTCTTTCTTCCTATGATGAGTGGTAAGCCAGGGACTGCTTTTATAGGTCTGTCCTACTCTTATCTGTGGGACAACGTAGCACTTGAGCCAGGATAAGGTTTATCTCCGTGACTAGTCCTTATTCTCTTGTTACTGTTTAGTTACGTCTTACCACGGAATGCATAAAGCAAGACACATTACATGGAAACAAAAAAATAAATAAATAGATTCTATCATGTCCATTTTAATGTGTATTTTCTATCTACCTATGGATCTAATAAAAACAAAAAAAACAAAAAGGAATTCCTAGTCTTCTTCCTCTTCTTCCAGACCACCGTTTTCTTCTTCAGCATCATCAGAATTAAGATCTCGCTCAATGAGCGGCTTAATAATGCGTTCAAAGTACGGATGTTTTCCAGAGACATTGGACTGCTTCACCTGATCGTAGTAATGCACATACACATTACCATCTGCTCTTCCCAAGGGACTGTTAATGATAAAATCAGACAAATTGAATGCATCTACAAGAGGAATGGCCTGTTCTCTAACTTCCAAACAGAGTGCATTCACTTGGCTATGGATAAAAGCAATCTGATCCGGTTTAAAGTACTCATACTGAAGAAAGGCACCTGCATTTTCTCCAATGGTATAAAGACCAAAGAGAAGAGTAAGTTTGTCCAAGACATGACGAAGTTCACTGGTCACTTTGGAAACACCATCCACAAATCGGTGGAAGAGATAGCCCTGACAGTGTAATTTGGCAGCAGAAAGACGGGACTGTGAACACGACTCATATGCATCATCCACTGTTTTTCCAGACGCAAGACATGCTTCAAACTCAAGGACGGCGCTTTTAACGACATTAGCACACACTGCCTGCCATCCTTCAAGAATAATATGAGGCTGAAGAATCTCCTCCAACGTCTTGACTTGACACTGTTTTCCAAGCAACACATCAAGATGGTTAAGATAGCCTACACCGGGGGAGAGTGATTTGCCTTTGATGGCTTCTGTGTAGCTGCTGATCAGATAGCGACCTGCTTGGAGAGCAAGGATTGTATTGTCACCCTCCCATGTACATTGAACAGCAAAGTCCTGGTACATCCCTGCTAGTCCAGCATAGGCAGAATAACCATGACCGCCACACGCCTGTCTACATTGTTCAATTGTGTTTAAGCAGTTCCATGTACAAAAGGCTTTAAGACCAGCACTAGTAGAGTGAGTTTCTTTCAGGGCTTCAATGACTTGGTCAATATCAGTATCTCCTGGTCTTGCATTCTCAAGACGAGTCATCATATGCTGGTACATATTTGTCATTTCGGATCCAGTGAATAACATAGCAAATGTCTGTGCAAGAAGAGGCATTAGACGTCTTTGATGAATGGGATAGTCTAGCAATTTGGTTTCAATGGAGGCACCTGAACTAGAGAATTGGCGGCGAACAGCAGCATAACGAATAGCTATAGAAAGTGCCTTTTTAGAGACATTACCACTGTCTACTACCATGGCCACTCGTCCTTGAAGAAGTGCACCGTATGTCTTTTTTTTTCCCCTTTCTGTTAGCGTCTTGTGCAAAGTCAATACAACACCAACACCAACATACCAGCTGTTGCAATGCAGGTTCTTGTACAATACCAGTGCGTGATACTTTGGTATGCTTCATTAACATGTTGCCTCTGGGGATGCGTACATTGGTGAATTGAATCCATCCATTGTCAATACCATCTCTTCCCTATTTCCATCATAGAATGTGTGAATCAACATGCCTTTAGCTACATAGAATAGAGAACAAACCATCTTTTTGCCCAGATCACCAATATTAATGCCTGTTAATGTGTCGTAGGTCTTTGGGTCTCTCAATTGAACAACAAAACACTTTGAACCGTAGCATTTGTTCTTTACAATTAGCTGGGCAAATACAGCAGCATGGGTTGCTGTGTGTGCTGCTCCACCAATCCACCACTAGAAACATAGGCGCCTCTAATAAGTACCTGGCACTGTATCTGCTCTCTTTATGGCTAAACTATCTAGACAAGAGAGTCTTCTTTACCTTTGTCGCTGTTAATGTAGGTGTGTGGATAATAAATTGATCCGAGGCTTCATCAAAGGTGGCTGTGGTTTCTAATCCAGGTACATTTGAACCATGACCAAGTTCTGTCATTGCAAAACAACCAATGATGCCATTAAGTGATAGAGAGCCCTTTCCAAACCAGTAGCTTAGCTGTCCAGAGGTTGCATTGCTTTGAAGTGCACCAATGAAAAGTCCATCTATGCTGTTTTAGTTATATACATGAAGAGATGTGGAGAAAGATCTCTCAAACACACACACACACACACACAGCTATCTATCTGTCTATCTATAAATACAACTTACAATGTACACCGAATCGTGTCCAGAATCCAGGATCCAGGATACTCACAATCTCCATTCTCTTTCTAAAGTGCTCTAAAGGCTCATTCTGAAGGTGATCTACAAGACTAGAGAACTAGACACACCACACAGCATAAGTAAGGGAATTGTTTCTTTCTGATCTTTACTCTCAACATGGTACGCTCACGAAGCTCTTCTTTAGTAAGATCATGAATATCATTCATTTTAAAGCGATGGTTACGCTCCAGCTCAAGCGACATTCTCTCTTTCATCTCTGTGACTTTCTGACCCCCATCCAAGAGATAGGTGAGTTCTCGGATCTGGAAACACGCCTTTTCTCTTTCTTCTTTCATGGAGGCTACTGGACTATAGATATATAAAACACATGCTGTGAGTTCTCTTGATACTTGGGATAGAGGTCTGCTATCCTTAGCCATCATAAGACTGGGAAATGCCAACCTACTCTACAGCATTGGCATGGGCTTGTTCAGGTGTTAGGTGCTGTTGAACAGCCTTCAGTCTAGTATGAGCAGATGCCATAATTTAATCAATAAAGAGAAAAGGTAAAGAGGAGAGTGGAACAATGGTGTTTTTGTTTTTATGGCTGCCAGGTATTTTTGCCCCTGTTTCTTGTTGATATTATTGGTTGAATTGCACTGGAAAGTGGATTTACAGTATGAATGAAGAGATTCACATGTCACTCCATGAAGTGAGTGAGTGAGTGATCACTAATATTTCATACTCAGATGCAAGAGATGCTTCTGTCAGTGGTCCAATAATCTGTGAAGTAATGTGGATGATTTGATATGTTAAATTGGCTTCACTTTCTCTCCTTGGTAGAGTGGGTGGATGAGTGGATATAGGGTATATCTCTTTATGGCAGTGTGTTTCTATCGATTTATACGAGTAGAAAAAGAGGTTTCTATTTATTTATTTATTTATTAAAAATATAGTCTCTTTATTGCCTTTTGAAAAGTGGAGAGTGAAGCAATGTGAATGATTTTATAGTGTGGAACCCACAGGGCTAAAATCAAAGATAAAATGTGTAGTTCTGTTGAACAGGATTAGGTTATTCAATACTCCTACTTAATGGCATGGGCATTATCAAATGCTTTTTATACTCTACATGATTGTATGTGTCCACAACTCTATTGAAGATAGTGTTCAAAAAAATAAAATAAGAAATATATTTTGTAAAGCATTTTTGTATCTAATAAATATCTAGCTAGCTTATATACTTTTTGTATCTAACACATTATAGAAATTACAAAAATATTCTCTTCCAAAAGCATAGAAAGGATTCCTAGCATATATTAATATATGCCAGGGATAGGATACTTCCTGATTTGTGATAGTAGTATGTACCACTCATTACCAAGATATTGATACTTCTTTAGTCTTTCCATATGAAAACAGAATCTGTTAGCAAGACAAGTATTCTTTTTCTTTCTTTGTTTTTCTGGTTCTTTTGTTGAGGTTATGTATTTTGTTATAATGGTGACTATGATCACCTTTATAATGTAGGGTCATCATCAGTACAGTATTATCTTTTATGGAATACCTGATCTTCAGAACTTGGTCTTACTCTTAGACAATGGTCATGACTTATTCCACAAGTTTCTTTTATCTATCGATAGCCACAAGTACTTCAGCATCTGATAAAATGTGTAGCTCTCTTTCTGTGTAATTCTATTGTATTCTATCTATTGATTTCCTCAAAACTATTAGTATCCCACTAAAGAATATTTGTTATGATTGACTGGACATTGGCCAAACTATTATTTTTTAGTTGGAATATACAGTCCACTTGAATTAGTAATGATAAAGTATTTATAACAGACAAAGAAATATACAACACTGCTAATTCTAATAGTGATAATAATAAAGGTTCAAGTACATGTAATCCTTTTGTTTATCACGTTGGTCAGTGGTAAGTTCTTGGTTTACTCAAATCTAAATAAGATAAAGACAGAGCATAAATACTAAATATACTTGCAATAGCAAATAGATGCATTGTTTAGACTGTAACCCAGTGGATTCACAAGTCATAAGAAAGGAATTCCTGTTACTATTAGAAGGAAAAAGAAAAGAAAAAAAGGCACTAGAATAAATGTATTCTTCCTATCACACAGACAGGAGGCGGCCCTTTAGAATGAAAGACTCTATTTCTATTCCCAATACTATTGTTTACTGGACCCACATCTTCTGGTGCTATTCTACACTAGAATGCACAAATAAAAGTCACTGCTACAGCCACCCTATTTCCTTTTCTCTTTCCTTCTCTCTTTCCTTCTCTCTCTTACACGTGCCATGTAGAAGGCATAGGTCTGTTATTGAAATAAAGAGTAGTACCACAAGGATCATCCACCTTTTATATAGTTGTGATTAGGAATTTAGGAGGTATTCAACCCCAACCACCACCACCAAGATAGAGTAAAGGTGTCTTTTGTGCTGCCATTTTGCACTCAACAATAGCCATTTGTTGGTTCATTCATTGAATAAAAGGGAATTTGAAAAGAGTTGACCCTACATTCCTAACGATGAATAGTTTATGGACAAAACCTATAAAATAACTTAGAGTTCTATTCAAATTCTATTGAATAAAAGCCCATGTGAAGATGATGGACAAAACAGAAAACCAGCAATAATAAGAGCAGAAATATAAATAGGCTGTCATCCCTACTTGGTGTACAGGTGAACTTGTGTGCAGGTGTGTCGGAGTATGAGCTCACAGGAAAGATGTTCTTAAGCTCCCTTTCTGCCACCCTCACTCACCTAGTGCCACACACCATGAGCGAGATATGAATAGAAAGTATTCAAATCCAGAACAGCTATAGTATACATCTATAGATTCCCTTAGAGAAAGAGTAGCTATTTATTGTCCAATCAGAATATCTTATTCCAAGGATGGTACTTGGGCGATGACATCGAAATAGATAGATGCCAAAAATAGTAACCTGCCTTATCCTCTGTCTATAGATGACAGTCCGCCAAAACAGAACTCTTTCTCTTCCTCCTTTTTCCTCTTCTCCTTTTCTCTTTTCCTCTTTCTTTCTTTTCCATAGTCTCACTCATCAGCACTTACCTTGTCATAAACAGCCAAAGCACTCTTCTAATGAACACTGAAAACGAGGTTCAAGAGGACCCTACAGTGTCTTTTCAGGAGCTAAAGAAGCGTTGGGCCCGACACGAAGCAGTGTTGCGTCAAGAGCCTTCTGCTTCTGACAATATCCCAAAGACACCCTCAGCACCTATTCCTATACCAAACACAGTAGACATAGGCCCAGCCCTCCAACACATCTATCTTTCGCTTCCTGAACAGTCAAAGGCCACGACAGCTCCTCCTTTGCCACCCAAACCCACGACAGCCCACACACTGGCCATTGACAAGCCAAAAGGACTACAACAAGACAGCTTCAGACCCATTCCACCCTCTTCACTTGCATTGGACTCTAAATCACTCGATAATGCTAAACACGGACTTGGTACTACTGTCTTCTCTCCCGAGAGTCCTTCTCTATCATCGATTACTGCTCAGCTACCGAGTCAAGAGCATACACAGCTGCCTCCTCCTCATCCCTCTTCCTCTACGTCTTCGTCTTCGTCCCACCTGCACCCAGATGCTTCTAGTGAAGAAGAAATAATCTCTGGCACCAGTGATACTGATTCCGAAGAAGAATCAGGCAGCAGTAGCAGAGACAACGACATGGACGATAGCCTTATTCGACAGGTACAAGCAGCCCACATTCGATACACAGCATCTGAGCAGGATCTGACTCTTAATGCAGACCAGCCTAGAGTCCCACCCAAACCAAAAGCAGTAGCCAAACCTAGAAACCCACCACCACCTCCTCCCCCGAGTAAAAAGTACCACAGCTCAGCGCGTTCTGTTTCTACAGTGGGTTCTGTTTCTACAGTGGGAGCAGCAGCAGCGGAAGCAGCAGCAGTGGGAGCAGCAGCAGTAAATGCAGTCTCTCCAGCGAATACAACATCCACCGTCCCACCCGTCCCACCCTCCAAATCCTTCTTCCCTAAGCTCACCGACACTCTTCGCCCTCTTCTTCCTCTCCGTCGCCCTACCCAAGAAGCCATTGCCATACAACTGCCTCAATTGCCTCAGTTGCCTCAGTTGCCTCAGTTGCCTCAGTTGCCACCACGACCCTCTGCTTCTACTATTGCACGCTCCAACACCACCACAGCAACCAAATCACAGGCAGCAGGATCCCTCCAAGTCCAGGGAGACACCCAATTGAAAAGAGCACAAACAACAGGTCGAAAACCCGCCCCTCGTCCTGGCATTCTCTCTGCAAGCACCACCTACCCAGACTTCACCAACGCCAGTCGAAACCCGCCCTTTCTCTACAACACAGAAAAACGCATTACGGGTGGCAAGGGCACTCTCAACACTATTGCAGTGTCAGGCAATACCCTGGCTACGGGAGGACACACCACCAAATTATGGGACATGCATTTCGGCCAATGCACTTATGTTGTAGACCCCACTGCCACCAATGACAACAATGACAAGATCCGTTCCTTATGCTTTGCTCCCTGTCGAAAACCCATCAATGAAGGTCATTACTTGTGGGCAGGCATGCAGGACGGCACACTCATGCTGCTGAACACAGAGTCAAGAGCCGTTCTCAGGAAACGCTCAGGCATGCATGCTGCCTCCATTTCCTTTATTCTTCGTCACAAGAACACAGAAATATGGACCCTAGATGATAATGGACTGTTGAATATCTGGCCTGCCTTGGTGGTGGATTATGAACACCAGGATGTGCTGGACATCACTCCACAGCGGTACCATGTCACTTCACGCGCAGTGGCTGTGCTTAAAGTCGGGCATACACTGTTTATGTCGACAGGCCGTACAATTGATGTCCATCGTGTGCCAGTGTCACTGCATAGTCCTCATATGCGTATTTCCAATGATCTTCGGAACATCACTCAATTGGCAATGATTCCGTACCATCCACAGCGTATTTTTGCCTCCCATGATGATGGAAAGATCAGTGTGTGGGACAGTGAGACAGTAGAGCGGCTTCATGTTATTACTGTGTCCATGTATGGCATTTCTTCCATGGTCAGTGTAGGAGACTACTATCTCTGGACAGGGTACAATACGGGCATGGTCTATGTGTATGACACTCGGCCTGAGAAGTGGGTAGTGGTGAAGATGTGGAAGGCCCATGCGGGGGCTGTGATTAGTCTTGTTGTGGATGACTCTGGGTTGATTCAGGATGATGGCATACTTCAAGTAGTGAGTGCAGATGCAAATGGCTCTGTTGCCTTTTGGGATGGGCTATTGACTGAGAATTGGCAAGGTAAGAAGGAGATTCAAGAGATACTTTCTCTGAGAAAGACATGGAAGTGGAGTGTAACTTACCTATGGTCTAGATCAACAGTTGCAGACACATGTTCGTGATTACTGCACTTACAGAGAAGCTCAGGTTATGATATGCTCTTGGAATATTGATGCTACCAAACCAGACAAACTGAGTGGCTCTGAAGATGATATTAAGATACACGAGTGGCTTCATGGCATGGAGGATCCTGATATCATTGTTGTGGGCATTCAGGAGATTGTAGATTTAGAGTCAAAGAAGCAGACTGCACGTAAGCAATTATATACATATGTATATCATTATGTAGATAGAATAGCAATGATAGCTCACACTTATGCACTAGGCTCTTTGTTTGCTTCTAGAAAGAAGATTGAGACATTACAGGCCGCTGATGAACTCTTGACTCATCGCTACAGTCTATGGCATGATTATTTGGTGCAAGTCATAGCCAAGAACTACGGCCCCAATGCCTATACAGTAGTGAAAACAGACCAGTTGGTGGGGCTGTTCAGTTGTATCTTTGTCAAGACAAGTGAGGAAAATCGAGTCTTTGACTGCCACTCTACTCTGGTAAAGACAGGCATGAAGGTCATGAACAAGAGTCTTCATGGCAATAAGGGTGGTATTGCCATTCGATTCCTATTTGACCATACCTCGCTTTGCTTTGTCAACTGCCATCTTGCAGCAGGACAGTCCCATATCCAACAACGGAATGCAGACGCAGAGGGTATTCTCCAGACAAACGCCTTTCCTGAACACAATGACTATTATGATGTATTTGTCAATGGTGGTGATGGTAGTCTTGTCCTTGACCACGAAGACTGTTTCTTGAGTGGTGATCTCAATTATCGTATTGGCATGCGTCGTGATAAGGTTCTTGAATTACTAGCAAGTAGTGAAAAACAGACAGCATGGAACACACTTCAAATAGAGGACCAACTGATGAAGCAGCGTATTACCAATCCACTGTTCAAGTTACTTGCCTTCCAAGAAGCCCCTATTCGATTTGATCCTACCTACAAATATGACCCAGGCACTGATTTCTATGACAGATCCGAGAAGAAGCGAGTGCCGGCTTGGTGTGATCGCGTACTCTACCGTGGTAAAACCATCCGGAATGTGTATTACAAAAGACATGAAGTGAGAGCCTCGGACCATCGACCTATTAGTGCAGGATTTAATTTTGAAGTAAAACTCATTAATGATACGAAACGTGATGAGATTCAAAGGAGAATACTGGCAAGGTGGAGTATACATTTTGAGGCGATTATAAAGAATAAGAAAGTACAGTATATAGCAGATTACGATGCATGTACACTAGACACGGCTCGAAAGCGACTGGAGGAGGCTCATTGGGATGTTCGACAGACAATTATGGATCTTTTTGCCTAAACATTAAGAAAGTGATAGTATGAGAGAAAAGACTTCTTTTTTAAAGAGAAAGAAGTAGCAGATAGGTCTACATTATTGTTTACATTATGTACGTCCTTGAATGTATATATGAATATAAATACCATGTTGAATTATTCAACACACCAACATAAAAGAAATAATAATAATAAAAATAAAAATAACAAAAAAAAACATCTAGTATTGAATAGATCGTGATATAATTGTACTCTTTCTTTCAATGCTATTGGTGCTAGGAGAATGACTACACCTAGTGTTTATTATGAGTATAGCCATTATATCTTTCTCTTTCTCTTAATGTCCACGGGTACTTGTGTTTCTGTCTTGGCCTCCCCTGACACTCTGCGTCCCTGAACATACACATGTGAAATAGCTCTATCATTGCCATTGAAAATAAACTTCTCAAACATATGCATGAGTGTATCTTTATCAAACACGTCTATTGGACTGTCCTCCTGTGTCAGATCCACCCACAGTGCATCAAATGCCTTGCCCACTGCGAAGTTGCCCACTGTGTCTTCAAGACCAAGCACCTGTGCTCCTCCCAAGGTTGCTAAATAGAACAGCTCCCCAGGACACAATGGCTCATACTTTATTTCTTCCTTTGCCTCTTCCTTTGCCTTTTTCTGGTGCATCATCTTAATGGTCTTGGAGGCCATAAATGCAGATCGCATGGCATCCAACACAGAAGGTGAAAATCCTCCTGCCACATCTGTTCCTAGCCCTACTTTGATTCCCTTTTCCAGGAAACGCCGTACATCACACACACCACTATGAAGAGAAAAGTTGGAATTGGCACAGTGTGAAACACCTGTCGCATGTTCTACTAATAAATCTACTTCTTCCTCTTCCATATGCACACAATGCGCCATATAACTTTTTTCACTCAACAGCCCGTGGTCTCTGTAAATGGCTGTGTAGTGACTGGAGTCTGGGAAGAGCGAACAGGTAAATTTAATTTCTTCGTGGTTCTCACACAAATGGCTCTGCACAGGAACATTGTACTCTTTGGCCAATGCACTCAGTCCATGCATGAGTTGAGAAGAGCAATTGATGGCAAATCGGGGAGTAATGACAGGTGTTAATAAACTGGATTTCTTGGAGTGCACATAGTCAATAAACAGACGAGTGTTTTCTAGACTGTCGTGCGTTGTTTCAATGTAAAAGTCGGGTGCATTCTGATCCATATTGACCTTTCCAATGTAGGCACGCTGTCCAAGTTGCTCAATGATATCAGTGAGACGTTGACATGCCTGGAGATGCACAGTGGCAAACCAGCTGCATGTGGTTGTACCATTTCTGAGAAAGCGAGAGACTGCCTTGGTGTAGGCTGTTTCTGCCTGGTGCAAGGAGGCGTAGGTTGATTCCACAGGAAACGTGTAGGTGTCTAGCCATTCGAGTAAGGGTAGGTCCATGCCACAACCCATGTAGGTATACTGAGGAGCATGCTATAGAACAGAAAAGAGAAAGAATAGTAAGATTGAGATCCTTACTCCAGGATGGATTGAGTATAGTATAGAATGAAATGGAATTCTTACTGCATGTGTATCCACAAATCCAGGCACAATGAACTGACCATGGACTAATTTATGGATCTATACAGTAGTATTATCTTCTCTGTATTATAGATGAGCTAATTAGACTATATATTTACCTTGGATTGAGTGAGGCCCTGTTCAATAAGAAAGGCATCAAGATCAGAGATATCACGCTCAAGATGAGTAATGGTGCCTGTTAATTGGTCAACAACCAACACACCATTGGGCAGGATATCAATTTCCTTAAGAGATAGCGAGTGGATCAATGCTCCATAGAAAACAGTGGAAGAATTCATACGGGAGAAATAGAACGAAGGAAAAAGGAAGAAGAGGAGAAGAGATAGAAAGTGGAGCAAGTCTTTTTATGTCATGTTTCCCACCACTCCATATGAGTTCATTCAAATATCGACACTCCGCAAAAACAGGGCACAAGTCATTCATTTCAACCAGACTGTGTTTTGGCCTAGAATGTAGACACTTTTTTTTCTTTGCCATAGCAACAAAAAACAAAACAAAACAAAACAAAAAACAAAACATTTTTGCCGTAGCGCACTGTCTTTCCCTTCTTCTTCTATAGTGTTCGATGGATTCTCAATCCACAGAAACAATTGAGCACATCCTAGTCGAGTGTTCCCCCTTCAAGTGACTCTTAAGATATGTGGTTTATACACAGGTGGGATCTCTTTGATTCCTTGTCTGTCCAAGGTCCTCTTGCACTTGTTTTTTTCTCCATTTGTCTACTGATCCCCTTGCTATCGAGAATTCCCAAAGTATGAGTAAAGTGTCCCCGGTGAGTTGTGATATACTCACAATACATTGGTCTTTTAATATACTCTCTTCTTTTCTCCTACTATTATTTTCTTTTCTCTCTCTTCCTCAGGGAACAAGACGCTGTAGACTAAATGTAATTGTTCCAATAGAAATATTTCCATTTCATCGAGTTTCCCCATAGCACCACAGCACCACCGCTCAGTGTGACGTGTGACCGTTGCTATAGATTTAATAAAATTAAATCCTAATAAAAATAAATGACAATCGCAATAAATTAAGACAATTCAATGTGGTAGCAAGGTAATTATTCCAAAGACACTAGAGATGGACTTTAGCAGTGGCCTCAATAGTATTGAGCATGCCCTATAAAAAATGTTGATTTCTGTACCTGAACAGAAGTGCTGTAGGTCTGTTTATTATTATTATTATTATTATTATTACTACTACTACTAGTATTGATATTATGAATGGATTGTAGTGTGAGATACTGCATCTGCCATAAAACACACTGGAACAGAATGAACAATAATTCCAGAGTATTCTTAGCTATGGATACTCTTTTGATCTTAAACATTGTAGGTAGGTAATGCCGATGAATAATCACAGTAGATAAAGTTTATTCTGTTCATTAAAAATAGAGTATAATTTAAGAAATATTTATAGGACTCTTATTATATGCTTGATAGTGTACTATCATTGTTATACAATATACAATACAATATCTTGCAAATGTCTATGTTATTAAAAGAATTTCTATAAAAGAATACCATGCCAAGACAGGTCCTTTGAGAAGAGCAAAATAAGAAGTGCTTAAAATGCAACAAGAATAAATGACTGATGTTTCTTTTTTTTTAAAAAATAAATAAATAAATACTCATGGCAAGAGTTACTTCTCTTATACACTACCTGGGCTATTCTAATAAAGTCTTTTTGGATTAGGAACATATAGTGGCATTTAATCATCGAAAACACTACTAAAACTTGTTTCCATCTATACCAAGGCACCCAAAGAGCTTTCCAAGAAATAGCAAATACTTTGAATAAAGACAAAAGTTGTATATATGAATACAAAGGAAACACAAGACAATAAAGCAGCTTTATTTCTTAGCTTTGAAAGTAGGATTATAAATCGGATTTTAAAATGTACGCATGAGAAGTAGATCTAAAGTTTACAGCATAGAAATGAGGATAGACACCTCTTTCTCTTTTTTTTTTCTTAGGGAAGTGTGTCTGCAAAAAAACACCTTCAACTGATGGGCTCTAATGTGCAGTCTATTTCTAACCTATACATTAGCATGACTGAATTCGTGACCCAGCACGACTGACAGATTCCCCAAGACGAAAAAAAGTATAACACATAGTATAACACATAGTATATATTAAATACAAATATAATCAACAGTATCTTATTCTAATCTAAAGGTCATCCCATAGACCTTCTTCTCTTCTATTTAGGTGTATTGCGTGGGCCCTTTGTATCCTTTTGCAGTTTGTCCAGTAATACACTCATTTGTGTAGCCAAGTTAGGCTGACCACGGCTATTCTTGGCCAACATCTTACCGCGTACCTGATTACGCTCTTTGTAATAATGTGCACGTGCTTTGTTTTTAGCTTCGTATTCCTTCTGCTTCTCTTCTTTTGCCTTGATGGCCTCTTCCTTGCTCTTCTTTTGCTCTGCTAGCTGGGATTTAAATGGGTTGGGCTTATTGCTTTGGGGACTGCTTTAGAATACAACGTACAAATACAAATGCCTTACTGCTTAGGGACTGTGGATTTCTGCTTCTTTCCCTTTTGAGTCACTGTCTCTTCTTCCTCTTCCTCTGAAGAAGAATCCTCTTCAAGGTCATACACTCTATCTTCTTCCATCTTCTTCTTTTTGCTTTGATGCTGCTGCTGCTGTGGAGGGTTGAGAGGACGCTTTGTTCCTTTCTGGGTTGCATAGTCCACAATGTTGCCGTCATCGTCAATTGTCTTCTCACTAAAGATCTACGCTTGTGAATACAGTTCATAAGTCTTGGTTTATTCTTCTACCTCTTTCACATAATCAGGAACATCGAGATCGGCTTTTTCTTTTGACAGAGTTTTATGGTAGTTGGACTTCACCACTGCTTTGTGAATGAGCTGTTCTTTCTTCTTCTTTTCTGTACAAAAACAATAATAATAGTCAGCCCATGAAATCAAGACTTTCTTCTTAATAGAAATTGGAAAAGAACAAAAAGACACCCACTCAGCTTCTCCAGTGATGTCAGTGGCTTCTGCTTCTTGTTAAATGGTTTTGGCATGGTGGGTGGATAAGAATAATTATTATTTTTGCAGTGTGCAGATGTGGGTTTATTCCGCTGATCAAGCCACTGAGTTTCTCGAGACAGAGCCCTGTGAGTCACGTGATGCTTTTATTATGTAGTATGTAGAGAAGCATCCAATGTCCTTTCTACTGTTTTTTTTTAAAAATATAAAATATAAAATATAAAATATAAAATATAAAATATAAAATATAAAATATAAACTAAATATAAAATATAAACCAAATATTAATACAAGTTGATTGAGAAAGAAAAGAGTTTAGGCCATAAGGTATACAAGAGGAATTTACTGATCATGGTTTTACTGTCTATAAGATAATAAATACAACCTTTGATAGTATTCATGTCAACAAATGTAGACTATAAAAGTGGATATAGATGTATGCAGATAGAGATACACACACCAAAAACAACATGTACATAAGAACCAATACCTTTTCTTATAACATTAAACCAATGTTTTATAGCATTGTGGTCTATACCATCAAGGAAGAAATAATAATAATAATAAGAGTGACAAAAAGGCAATATCTGAAGATGGGTAAGTGCAATAGTATAGTGTGGATGGTTATCTTCAAGCAAATCATATGCAATGACATTGTGACTAACAATATTGGCATTCCAATGACAGCAGCCATCTCATAATGGAGTTTGCACTTATCCGTTGACCGCTATGAAAGTCAGTTGTTAAAATAAAATAATAATAAAAGAGAAAAAGAATATCAAGTCACTTTTTTACATAACATTCGCCTTATAGTTTTATGCTTACTTGTGTAATGCACACCATTCATAGTGTTCATGTTGAGCAAGGTCAGCACTGCACACAGGACATATTTGAGGAGTAGAAGAGAACATGCCTCTATACATAGAGAGAAGAATAAGCGTGTCTATCAATATACAAGCACACATACACATACACACAGGAAGAATCCAGTATTACCGTGCATGATAAGATTCTTCACTTACTGGAAATATAACTAAATTAAGATAAAAAAGACTAGAAAAATGGGTAGAGCCAAGAGCAGTTGTCAAATCAGTCAAATCAATTAAGAAATAAAAAGAAATAAGAAAGAGGGAAATAGTCTGCTTGAATAGACCTATAAAGTAGCAATACAAATAATAGTGTCTATTGGCTTTCTTTTAAGCCCAAAAAATAAGAATGCTCCTCGAGTAAGACAAATAGATAAAACGGGCCGTTTGGACTAAAACAAGGACATGTTGGTTTGTTCACCACTCAAAAGTCAACCTCTACAAGACACTCTAGCTACAGATACTCTAGGCCGTTCAGCGTAGTCTTCTTCAAGGCAGCACTGCCACTCTTCTTATTTTTAGGCTTGTTGTGCAATAAATACAAAGAAAACATAGACAGTGATAAAGCTAATAAATTCATTGGCACTGAAGAACCCACAAGGGAATGTGAGGCTGATGCATGGATAAACTGGTGTGTATCCTACATAACACTACAAGGATGAATCACTATAACTGCCGATCATGATCAGACCCTAATAGGCTTAGTCTTTCCCTCCTAGAGTTATTTTGAACCCTCAATATATATTATTAAGATATCAATCGCTTTATCAGTAAAATGATAATCCAAATGTTGTTAGACTTTTTATTATCTTTTTATATCTCGACATTTATATTTATTAATTTGAGCATTATATTTCTTGGATAGAATTCATACCCAGAATTGGATCTTGTTGGTACTTTTTTTCTTGTTTTCCATTCGTTTAGTACCTCCTTTGTTTGTAAAGTAATCGTTCCGAGAATTTGAGAGATAAAAATCTATATTAAAGGAAAATCTTATTTTCCTGTTTTCTTTTTCCTGATCTTTTTATATTCTATGCAGGATTCTGGCTTGTAAAAAGAGAACGAGTCTTTTCATGATTCACAAAGGCAAAGTCCGCATAAGAATACCAAGGATTAACTTGCTTTAAAAGTATGTATTCAGTAGAAAAAGTAAATACTAGTAAAAAAAAGCAACTATATTTACATGTCTAATTTCTGACTGAGATGATACACTGTATGTGCATTCACATTCACATGCGAGTATAAATATAAATAAAGATGCGTTTCACTTTACCTTTCCGACATAGCTATTGACAGAGCGCGTCTTTTTCTTTTCATTTATTAGCGCCCAATATACATCCTACAGGCATTATAGATAACTAGAAAGAAGATTTGTTTTATAGGAATAGTTAGAATTTAAATAATGTATATGAAACATGTAGTGGAGATCAAATGTTTAGATGATGTGTTTCAATAGAGTATCAATCAGAGCGAGATCCTGTCATCCGCCACCTCATTAGATTCTATTCTTTGATTAGATAGACATGCCGATAACAATAGTCGCTCTTAGATTTGTTATTTTTTCATACTCACTTGATAGGATCTTGGAACTATCTATATCTATCAAATCGACATTTAGTTATTTCATGAGGGAGAAGGGGGGGGTTTTTTTTTGCTCTTACAAGTTTTTTTTTTAAAAAAAAAACACTATAAAAGAAAATAATTTTTCTCAACATGTACTACAACAACTGGTGCACAAGTTGATTGTACATTAAGTGCCGAGTGCCAGTAGACCCACCACCCTTAAGTCTCAAAGATAACGTGTTAATACATAACTTGGTATTCCCTCGGTATTTCCACCTATTTAGTACTACATAAATTTAATCAATTGTGTGAAAAAATGTATGAGAAAATAAAGATCTCGAAAAGAATCCTACCATTAAATTAAGCTATAGACTTTAAATCAATGCTGATATTACACACACATTAATTCTACACTAATATTGATCTAGTTAGTACAATTATGTAGAGGTCTTCTATGTTTTGTTTATTTGTTGTGTTTATCTTTTTAAGGCGTTAAAAACAGAAAAAAAAAAGTTGACTCATTCATATCCATAAGTATAAGCAAGTATTAAAGTGGATACATATATTCCGATGGGGATTTATGTGGGACATGCATTTTAAATCAATGATAAGTTTGTTACATTAAAACGTATTTGCAGAACATGATTTTAATAATTATAATAAAGGAAAAGAAAAAGAAAAAGAGAGAAAAGAGAGAAAAGAGAGAAATAAGGTTAATAAGGTATGTTGAAACTTTTATCATTTAAATGGTGTTACATACACAAAACAAAGTAAAAAACCAAAGGCACTTTATTCAATGTCTGGTAGATTCCTTAGAATCAATGTTCTATAGTAAATTGATTTTCTGTATTGCTTTACTTTTTAAGACTTTATGGAGACAAATAGTTTATTCTATCTAAAGTAGAATAGCAATAGTAAGTCTACAATTGGTATTTCCGATATCCTTACTTGTCAATACTCTATCAATTTTAAGAATAATATACAATATTCTATAATATTCTACTTATTCAGAACTACAATAAATAAATGTCACATTCCCTGCTGTTCTATGAGAATTAAGAGTATTTTCAAGGTGTTATTATTTGATAATATTATCATGTTCAAATATTTATTCTTTCTTTCTTCATTTGAATAATAGTGATTATACTAACAGATACCGGGAAACAGGCTATTGTTTTTGACAGAGCCTTTGTAAATTGAAATATGTCAATCCTACATATTCTCTCTGTTTCTCAGTATACTTTTATCACTTCCACTCAGATGTACAGTTTTCTTGTGTATATTTATACTTCATGCATCTATGATCAAACATAAATATACTAGCACCAGTTCCTAAAATCGCTATAGTTAGCTAAGAACAATACCCAATTATTTATTCTAAAAAAATATACACCTATTATGTCTTTTCTTTCTCTTATTTATAAAATAAGAAATCAGATGAATAATACAGCTTATCAAAAAAGTTTATTAAGCTAAAAATATCAATAGAATTAACTATGAGTGTTACAATTCCCATACTGTGACTTTGACATAAAACAATGACCACCTTTAGATTGTGTATATCCTATTTTTTCAGAATCTGTGTGTCATTGGCCATCTTAGTATTCTATCCGGTTTGTACTCATACTTGTTCTTTACTATAATAATCAATAATTATACGTGTATCTACGTGTGCTGATGATTTGTAGCTTTATTATATTATTATCAATGCTAAGTATCTATAAGCTAAAATTTTGAGCTACAGGATACTGTGTTTTCATTCTAATTATGAGATAGATCGTAATGACTGAAGTGGTATGGCTTATTATTGTACATCCCTTGTATTTAGCCCTTTTTAGAGAAAAATGTGAGAATTGATTGCCAGTATTTTAAGTTTCAAATACAAGCATCGGATAAATTAGTATTACTGCAGCTAATGTCCAATTAAAGCGTAAATAATATTCAATTGAATGATTAATCAATGTTCTATGAGCATTTGGTATCAATTTTTAGAAATAATAATGTTGTGGGCATTATTAGGTTTTTTTTTTCAAGAATAGCATTTTGTTTTCTACTATAATATCCTATAAAAGCATATTGTTGGCATGATTATTTTCTGTAAACAAATATATTTTTCGCGTTTTTATTCTTTCCATTAAACAAAGAGTCATTAAATCAAAACCATAATTCTGGGTAAGTATTTCTTACGATAGTGATATTACAAGTGTCTCTGTTTAGAAGTATTTTGATTATATACCAATACTAAACCATTTCTATTTCATGTTACTAGCTTAGTTACTATCCGAGAAAAATAAAGAAACAAGGACTCAACCCTGCTCATGAAAAGGTAAATTCAGTGAAGATATAATCAAATAATATTGTCTATCAACTCAGTCGATGAGGTTTACTACTTGACACTAATTTCTGAAATACTTTATATTAAACTTAACACGGAACCTCTTTATGATAATAACTCCAAGTAATTTTTTAAGCATGTCACCATATTTATTGTCTCTACTTGGTTCTACATCTCATAAAAGTCTAATAAAGAATATTTGCTGCACAAAAAGACATTTACAGTGGGAGAGAAATGCGAGCTATTAAGGATAGAGTCATTTACTTAAGCATCGCTAATATAAAGTGACTAACAGAAAAAAATGGGATTCTTCAAATTCCGAGCTAACTTTATACCAAAAATAATAAACTTTTTTTTCTTTCATTTTTCATCATGTCTATACCATCCAACACTGTAAACATCTTCACCAGAACACCCGGGATATATAGAAAAAGAGACTCGTATTGAGACTCGCTCAGCCATCTTTCACTGGGTGCTGAACCTGAACTCCGCCACAGTAGAGGTATCTCAAATGTCCAACATGCCTATTTCCACTGTAGGGGGCATCGTGAAGCATATCAAAGAGATAGGCTCAATGGTTCCTTTAACAAAGGGTCATAGAAAGAGAGATATTGACAACAGGGCCCTTTGGTGGTTAAGAAGAACATTTGTAGGCAATCTTCAACAAACAAAAGAAGTCATTAGGACAAGCATGGTCATCAAGGTTTCAGACAAGACTTTGAGGAAGCACCTTAACAAAATGGGCTTCCATTCGTGCATTCCTGTGTTTAATCCTCTTCTTACAGAGAACATGGAGGCAAGGCTCCAGTGGGCCTGTGAGCACGTTGATTGAACACATGAGCAGTGGTAGGAGATCGTCTGGTCCGATGAGTCCAGAGTAGAGCCAATAATCTATGATGGGGACATAGAATTCATCAGGCAGTTCTGCAAGGCCTTTGATCCTAATAATTTCCCTCCAACAAGGAGGTTTGGAGATGGTGGAGAGATGGTATAGGGCTGTCTTAGTGAGGAGGATGTAGGGAGATGGATCGTAGTAGTAGGCATAATAAACTCCGACAAGTATATCAATGTCTTGGGAGAAACCAACTGCTATGAACTCAAGTATCTCTCTTCTAAATCATAGAGTCAGTTAATGCCTACACATGAAGAATACTGGACCCCATACTAGTAAGGTAACTCGAGAATAGAAGGCATGAAATGGTATAGAAAACATTTCTTAATGGCCCTCGCAAAGTCCCGATCTCAATCCAATTGAGCACCTGTGGACTCACCTAAAAAACACCATCAAGAAAGATATAAATTATTTCACCCAAGAAAAGTTATAGGCTGCCCTGATGCTGGAATAGGGCAAAATATCTAAAAAAGTAATTGATACCCTCATTGTCAGCATAGGGCGGAGATACCAAGCCGTCATGGATGCCAAAGATGGCCATAGTTTTTAATAAGTATCCTACAAATAAAAACCACTTTTATGTATTATTAACACCTTTATATGTATCTATTAAAACTTCCATGTTTTTATCTAATGAATTTATGAAGTTATAACACTATTAAGATAATGTATGAATCTAAAAAAAGAAATCTGCATTTAAAAAAATCCCTATTCCTTCTGTTGGTCACTTTATATAACTATTTAAATGTCAGTTATCAGTTATTCATGCCACAACGGAAGATTTTAAAAATTCAGCACTTACCTGCCTCAGAAATATGAATTTTAGAACCCACGTACCCCTTATGCTTTTACTTTAGTGGTTAACTTGTAGTAAAGTTTTAATTAATTAATTCTTTTCTTCCTTTTTTCCTTTTTTCCTTTCTTCCTTTCTTCTTGATAATTTCCTCTTTCAGATAGTGGATCTATATAGATAAAAAGCTAAAAACTGAGAGAAATATTTAATACCATATTTTAATTCTTTTTTCCCCAAGTCAATGAATAAAGTAAATCTGATGTGAAGATATGTATAAAGTTGTATTGACTGAGTGAACTAAGGTGCTGGAAATCCAGTCCTTATATTGACTGAACTCAGGGACCAAACATTATAGAAGAGATTTTAATAATGTGATAGATCAGCTATAGTCCTTCCTTTTTAAATAATAATAGTAGCAATCTTAACATGAAAAAATTTCATTGTCTTATCCGTCTTTGAATATTTGACAAGCTAAAATCATTGATATAAACCCTCCTTTGAGTGTCTCTAACTTTATAACTTCTCAGGTAATACGACTGCTTACCCGCCTCTATATGAAGCGTGGTTTTATGGTGTGCTTGATTCTTATCAGCTCCTTGGTCAAGGCTTTTTTATATACCCGCTTTTCAATTAATGCCTCAAGTAATTGTATCTATAATATGCTTCAGATTCTATTAGATATGTCAATAGGCACAGTAATTTATTTTTTACTGTTAAAGATAGAAATAAATCAGTCTTTTCTATTAGCAGATGTGTTGCCCTGTTGGGGTAATTTATTGTAGGTAGTAAGTATATCTCAAGTGTCTTTGCTATAGAGCTTACCTCCAATAAAAAAGCTCGTGTTCAGAAATTTGATTAGGATTATTCCATTGACTTTCATCTGATTATCCTGTACCACTCCCAAGATTCATATTTTTATTTACAGTATTATTTATATTTCGTCAGACACAATATCGTCACGCAGCAATATTACAGTTTTTTTATTGTTTTGTCTTTTCTCTGTTAATTAGTATGATATTTTAACAGAATGAACTTCTTGAACAGGTAGATAAAGTTTCAGAGTTTATCAATAAACAAACCTCGGATATTTCCATTCAGTTTTAACCTAGAAAGAATAGGATAAAATCTTAACGAATCGACTTAGTAAAAGAATCTAATGTTTTTCAACTTTCAGTCATATTATAAAAGGTAATATAATAAATGAACCGATTTATTGACAAGATGAACATAATAATATTGCAATACCTTATTTCCCAATTATCTAAAATACTTAACCTTTCTTTTTTCTAATCTCATACTTTGCACTATAAATAAATGATTGAAAAACACTTCATTGTAGTCATTCACATTTAGGTTTATCTTTATAAAAAATTTCTTTTAAAACACACACTAGATATTGAGCCTGATACTTCCATTGGGAGTTTTCTATGGCGATTGACCCTTTGGCCACTCCTTCCCTTTCTGTTTTCCGACAAAGTTCACTGTGTGGGACTTTCTTTTGTTACTATCGGAATCTTCCTTATTTAGTCATCAGGAACTAGTGTCACCAATTATATCTCCATTACCTGAACTTTCTCGAATGGCCATAAAGTAGGATTCTCTGCCAACTTTATAAATCATTACAAGGCCAATGAAGTAGATGTCTTTGTAGTGTTTATCATCTTCTTTTTTCTTCTTCAATTTTTCTTCAAAATACTATAAGGTGTCTCATTATGTTTTTTATTTTAATAAAACTGTATGAATTTATGGAATTATTTCATGTTTTTGGTTTTTAGGCTTTTTATCTTAATCTCTTCGATTCTTTCAAAAATTGATCTTCGATTTCATGGCGGAGGTAATCTATGTTCTCCGTTAATACTCCATTGGTTCTTAATAATAGTGCTCAAAGTAAAACCACCTTTTTTTTTTAAATAATGCCCCAAGAATTCATTATAGAAAATATGCAAGGTACGCTTGTTGTGTTCAAATTTACATACATACAAAAATACAGTTTTTTGTTTGTTAAAAAATATAACGATTCAAGTGGGGTGTTGCTCTTTTTTTATTTTTATATTTGTTATTACTCATACTGTTCTTTTATTGTTGGAAAAAGTTTATAGCATAAAGATAGTTTATTAAACAGATTAGCACAATGTTTTAAAATACAGAATGGTGTTGACAGAAGCACTTATTATAGAACTTGAAAAGAGCAGGCCAGGCGTGCTTGAAAAACTTGACTTTGAATCTACTTGAATTACACAGAAAGGCATGCTTTTATGCTCTTTGCTGTGTGACTCAATTGTTTATTTTAGCTCCACAGTGACTTTTTCAGTCGACAAAAGAGAAGCCCTATTCTTTTTATCCAATTCTACATGTTTCTGTATAGTCCTTAGCCCAGTGTTAAGTTACTAAATTACTTGATTGCTTGATTACTTGATTACTAAATTACTTGATTACTTGATTACTAAATTACTTGATTACTTGATTACTAAATTACTTGATTACTTGATTACTAAATTACTTGATTACTAAATTAATTATCGGTTTATTAATTTATCTATATAAAACTTAATGTGATAAAAAAGTAGTAATATTCTATTACCTTAAGATAAAACATGTTTTATAGACAGTTGAGAATAAAAAATCATGTTCTAAAGAAACATTTTTATATATATAAAGAAAGGTTCTAAAGAAACACTACATGAGCTCATAACAAAGTCTTACAATTCAGTTCAGAAAATAAATGAAAAAATGTGAACTGATATTAACGTTCTGAACTAAGTGTATAGTTTTTGTTGTTAAACTTAATATAGAAGAATAATCAACCTAGTTTCTAAATTTATTACACTACCATTATACTGTGAAGATAGTAAATGGCATGACTTAGTATTTGTTAGGGATTGGAGTAAGAGATGACGTGCTACACACCAAGAGGTCTTTAGGATATAAAAGGAAATAGTCGAAATACAATTGTTTAGAAATGACATAGATTTGAAAAGGAGCAAAAAAAGTGAAATATATTTATGTTAGTTCTTAAATAAAGATTATTATGTTGATTTACCTATAAATATCTAAATCCCGGAGGAAACCACCTTCGATGTGGCGATATATAATATAATATGAATGCATCAAAGAGTATCCATTCTTCTCGACAAAAAAGAGCTGGTCGGTGGCGACCCTTTAATCCCTCTTCTGCAATTGTATAGATATTCTTTGATGCATTCATATCTCTGTTCCAAACAATTCCGCAACTTTGGCAAGCGCGGATATTGTTGAAATTCACTAATACCTCAGTGAGGATATTTGTGTTATAAGTGTGGCAGATCTTAAGAACAAAAATAAAACAAAGTAACTGTTAGAAGAGCTTTTCATCTGGGTTTGAGCTCATTGTAATCTATAAGACATAGTACTGACTCTTCTTCTAATAGATAACATATGGCTTACTATTCTCAAGACAAACACTAAGTACAAGGTAAGTTTACTATCTCTCTTGATTGAACTATTACTAATACACTCTTTTCTGTTATTAGATAAGTCAGGAGTCTTCTCAAGTCAGCCTTAGGTGGTCTTCTTCCTTCTATATTATCAATACTGTTTAGGGTGTATTCCCAAGCATAGTAATATATATCCCAAGAATAAAGCATAAGGCTTTTAGAGTGTATTTACTATTGCTATGAAGGAATACGCCTAAAACAGCAGTAGCTATAGTAATAGTATAGTATTAGCTACAGTATTATTATAATAAACAATATTATTTATTGATAATACAATTTGATATTGATGTATTCCATAAAAAGAAATAGAAATTTAGATACTTGCAAACCTTTGATTTTAAACACAGTTCCATAAAAGGGCAAAACATTTTTAGACGTAAAAGGAAGGAGATATCACCGCCTAAAAGCCAGAAAAATCTTTAGGTGTGTACAAAAGAATGCCCAAGCTTTGAATTTATAAATTTCTATTTTGCTTTTATCCTTTTTCATATTTCCATACCTTCTATTCATCTTACTGTCATTCCATACAAACAATATAAAGATATTTTATCATTTTAGCGAATAAAGGCCATGATGTATTCGAATACAGAAATGGTTTATTAACACTACTAATAGACGAATAGAGTGGTGGCCACACGAGGAGTAGTGTTGGTTTGTAGTCTATTTCTTTCTACTGGAATCATTTGCTATGAATACATTGTCTGGTAGATTCATATCTTCTACATTAATGAAAAGTTCAAAACCTTTGTTTTATGAAGCCTATAAAGCTGTTCTCCCAGAACATTAAAATATAAGAGTAGAACAATCGTTCAAGGTTCTTTTTCTAAACAACAGCACAAAGGAGACACCCTTTTACATTCTACTTAGTTATTTACAGATAAAATAAGATGAATGCAATTAATAGAATGAGTTCAATTGACATAATAAACTGGTGATTATTTTATGCATGCCTTTTGTCTCATAAAAGTATTTTGGATGACCGTGATTATGTTGTGTGCATTACGTATAAAGATTTAAACAACTTTTTATGCTGCTCAATAGCTTAATTTCAAGTACAAACTTTACTTACAGTAAAAGTATTCATGTTTCTAGTTTTATCTATACTCGGTGCATGGTGGTTGATAAATAATAATGAGCATGGAGTGAATATACAAAATAAAACTACTGAATGGTGCGTTGTTATACTGTAATGGATTGGCGTTCCGTCTCTGATCTAATAATAATGAGAGAGAGAGAAATAAAGAAGCCTAATACTGGCCCTTGGTGTTATATGGATAGCCATAGTAATGCTCGGTATTTTCAACAACGGGTTCCTTGCGCTGCATACAACTGCCGGTATAGAATGCGAATGAAATAAGTAAACACCCACAGCCAGCACTGATAAGATAGAGTGATGGTCCCCAATAGTGGGTAAGTCCTGGAATTTGGCTTTCCAGTCTGTTAAAGAGTATTTGATAGGTAAATATCGTCAAGGCCAAACTAACACCACCACATAGGAATCCAATAATACTTGCAATGGATCCTATAATGGGCTTAGTGTTTGTCGTACTATTATTATGTATAAGTCCTCCCACTATAATAAAAATAATTCATGTCTTAATCTTTCATAGCCCATTGCCAGTGTATGCATATATTTACCAATTAAGGCAACAAAAGCAAGGAACGTGGTAGGTAGAATAAGTACAGTCAGCTTGTGTGTTAACTGTGTCATATTAACGACGGCCTTCAGTCCATCCATAGAAGCGTTATCATTATTAGAATTGATGTTATTGATTGTAGCTAGCTGGAAAAGATCTTTTTTTTGTTTGATTAGCTTGTGACTACTATCTGCTGGACGTACCTAAATCATAGACAGGCATAGAGGATGTACAGCTTATTTGAATATCGTTTGTATAAAGACAGGAGTTGTACAAGCCATATCGAATAGAACTTTTTGTATTCGACTGGACTGCATTGATGAGATAGATTCTTGGAAGAATGGTGGTATTAAAGGTGACTCCAATGTTAGCGACAATAAGAACGCCTAGCCCTAGGGCAGAGAACAAAAAGGCAAAATAGTGTGGTCTGAAGGCCATGAATAATATTCAGTAGTGAGCTGACAGTTTTGCTTGAAGATGTATTTTTTTTTTTAAAAAAAAAGAACAGAAAGAGCAAAGCTCCAAGTACATTGGCAGACTCTTTATTTCAAATTTCACTATCAGCACTATGTGCTTCGTTAAATGACTGTGTGACATTGGATGCTGTTTTTATAGTTGTAATTACAGTCAATAATAGTGATCATCTATTGGTGGCACGTCAAGTGAAAGTATATAGAATAAGTAGATCTAGATGTGTGTTTATTAAAGGCTGCTTCCTTTTTCTATTCCTTAGGAGTTATTGGCACATATTCGACCTTTTTCTTTGAAGACTGTTTCAAATGACGGCCATGATTAGGGGTCCAAGGGCCTAAACTATCATTGGCATAGAAATCCATTGGATATACTTCTTGCCATTCAGCTTTTCCCAAGGCAATCGATGCCTCATAGGGCGTTAAAAGAGGTTTGGGGAAGGCATATCCCCAGTCAATAGATAAGCGTGGACAGGCAATTTGAATCCAACTATGAAGACAGAGTGAATATTTCTTCCTCTATCCATTCAGTCAAGTTAGTATACTCACGCATCAACATCCTGGAACTGTGCAAGTTTCCCAGGAAATATCTCAGACAGAAGAACAGCTACCGACTCTTTATCAGCTTCTTGTATTATATTTTCCATATATTCCATGATCTGTGGTTTGCCTTGTCTTCCCAAAGTACCCAAGATGAGTCCATACTTTTTGGCCTGTTTGCCAACCTGAATGGCATGTTTTCTTAAGGAATGCATTTCAGCATGATTGTAGCGTTCACGAGTGAATGTCTTTCCATAAGGATCATACCTAAGCAATAGTAGTGTAGAGTGTTTTGTTAGCCAGCTCACTCATTTTACTGAATATTATTTACTGGAAGGCAGGGATATCTGGATTCTGGATCATAATAGATTCAAGATGAAAGCGTCCATCACCAATATAACTTTGTATCTCTAATGTCAGCCATAGTTGATATTTTAGTCAACAAACTTACATGATGGCCTCATAGCCTGGTAATTTAGGAGAAGTACATCCAAGAATTTCACCAGGAGACAGTGGTTTTGATTGTGGTATCAACATATTATAATCATGCTGAAGTGCATCACGAGCAGCCTATGAATTACAAACATAGATTCAATAAAGAGGGATAGGCCAATAAGTTTACCTGTAGTGCAGTGGCAAACTGAATAGTACCCACAAGTACAATTTTTTTTCCAAGTTCAAAATTCTTCTTGACAGTTTCAATGAAATGCATTGTGTCAATACCAATATCAACAAATACATAGAGTGTATTAATGGGAGTGACATCCACAGGCACTATAAATGCATAAATACATTGCATCTAAAAAATGATTCTTTCTTACCTAAACAACTATGGCCATAATGAATAAGGAAATCACAACCAAGAGCTCGTGCTGTATAGTCATCAATGCAACATGCACCATAAGTAACGTCTCCCATGATAAGAGTTTCTGCATCACAGAAGCTAACAGAAAGGTTCAGTTGGTCATTCAGTAGGTGACGATATGTCTCTGCTTACACTTCCATAATATCAGAAATCAAACAGGCAAACATCAATAAGCCTTCAGGAAGCTGAAGTGCCACTTTAGAAGTATCTTTAGTACTGCCGCTCCTCTTATTACTATACCTCTCTTAGCTCCAGCCTTCCTTACTCTCCATACAGTTTTATGGATTTCAAAGTTATAGTTGGAGGGAATCTATCGTTGTTCGTCATGAGCCAGATTCTTCATTCGGGCATTACCTGTTCAATCGCCTTGTTAAGAAGAGGATCATTTAATATCTCGTCAGGAATCTGATGGACAACTCTGTTTGTTCTGGGTCGAGTCGTTTCTTTCCAATGTGTATGAGCCAACAAAGATCTAATGAACTGCTTTCTGTACTCACTAGCAAAACCAACAGCGCCGTCCTCAATGCTTGCTTCGTTTTCCACTGCTGCATTCTTCTTTGCGCGACCAACAAAGCGCTTTCTGGGCTTTTCAATGGGGTCTGATGGTGTGTCCATGCCAAGTAACTTGGGGCTGTTTTTTGATAGCGGAGAAACTTGGCTGATAGTCAAAGCCACCCAACACCAAAGAAGAGGGAGATAATGCAAGAAAGAAAAGAGGATTCCACAGGAACAGTCTCTTTTTCATTCGCTTTCATTCACTTCATTGGCACTAGAATGTTATCAAGGGCCCTATCTAGATTCTCGGGGCTCAACAAGGGCCCATTTTTGACAAGCACCTTGACACACCAACGCCTGATTATGCACCAGACCCTTTCTACAGTAACCAAGTCTCGCCTTCCTGCTTATACCAATATTTCTCAGTCTATGCGTACTTGGTTGCCTGGCACCAGACGCTATTTATCTTCTACTATCACACCATCAGTAGAAAAACAAGCCTTTAAAACCACTACACAAGTAGTAACACGTCCTATAGTGGCTCATTGGCTTTACTTTAATGCTGGTCTTATCTATGCTATTGTTCTTGTGGGTGGACTAACTCGCTTAACAGAAAGCGGTTTGTCTATTACTGAGTGGAATGTTATCTCTGGTATGAAGCCACCACGTTCAGAAGCAGAGTGGAACGAAGAGTTTGAAAAGTACAAACAGTTTCCAGAGTACAAAATGTAAGGCCATGGATTTATTATTTTAAAAAAAGAACGTCAGTCTTATTATCTCGAGAGAGCAGTTTGAACAGACATATGACATTGAATGAGTTCAAGACAATCTTCTACTGGGAATGGTCTCATCGTATGATTGGACGTTTTATTGGTGCTTCCTTCATTCTTCCTGGAATTTACTTTGCTGCAAGAGGTTTCATGTCTAAAGCAGTAGCCAAAAGAACATTTGGTATTACATGTTTAATAGGTTTCCAGGTAATAATTGATCGAATAAAAGAATAGTAGTAGATATAAACTCACAAATAATATGTACACATCAAGGGATTCATGGGCTGGTACATGGTAAAGTCGGGCCTGTCCAAAGCTCTACTGGAAGAACCAGGAGCAGTCCCCCGTGTTAGTCAATACCGTCTGACAGCTCATCTTGCTACTGCTGTTGCAATTTACGGAGCCACCTTATTTACAGCAGCCGATATTCTCAGAAGCCATAAACTGGCCACAGGAGTTTATTCTGAGAAAGCCGCTACTATACTGAATAATCCAGTCTTGAAGCGCTTCCGTATCGCCACTCATGCTGTTGCTGGTCTTGTTCTCGTAACAGTATTATCAGGCGGTTTGGTAGCCGGCCTTGATGCGGGATTAATCTACAATGAGTTTCCTAATATGGGTGATGGCATGATACCACCTATGAATGAACTTTGGTCTGATGATTATGTTAAACCTCAAGACAATGGCAAGTGGCGTAATTTACTAGAGAACCCCACCACTGTTCAATTCGACCATCGTCAAATGGTAAGCGTAGAAGTTAACCAATAGAATGCAATATAGAATGTGTACTTATTGAATCTTAGGCCAAGATGACATTTTTTGCTTCTTCTGCTTTATGGATCTACTCACGACGACTTCCTTTACCTAAAAATACCCGCTTGGCTGTGAATACATTAATGGGTGCTGTTCTTCTTCAATTAGGACTTGGTATCTCTACATTAATCTACATAGTACCTATTGAGCTTGCAGCAGCACACCAGGCAGGTGCAATGGCCTTGATCACTTCTAGTTGTTGGTTAATTCATGCTGCACGAAGAGTGCCACTATAAATCGCAATGAAGATTCTATCATTTATCTATAGATTGAAAAATAAAATGATTGTTTAAACAAAATGGCTATCAAGAGATATTGACACGTTTTGGATTCTAGAATACTCCTTAAGCGAATACACATACACGCATACACACAAACATGTATAATGACTAAGAGTAAGTTTCTGGCTTGGTTAGAACATGTTGAGCTATCAACACTAAAGCTTCAGTTCTGATAGTCCACATTCATATGGAATTTCTTTTGGCCTTAGTACTGTCTTCCCCCCTATTTATTGACTTTCCTCTGATAGTGTTAGCCTGTGGAAAATTGTATACCTTTTTTTTATTTTATTTTTATTTTTCGTCATTGGCTCTGGTGGTAGAGAACTGGCAGTATTCTCTATTAGAAATTTCTGCTATAGTATATAACCACACCCAATTGAATTTAATACTTTTGAAAATGAATATTAGGACGAAGTATATAGGACATTTTCAACATTAAATAAAACACTTCACATTTGATATAGGACCTCCAAACTTTAGAGATCCAAAGCTCAACATATTTATTTATTAAAAATAGAAAAATAATACAATTAATATTTTGTATGGCCTCCATTGGCATCAATAACTGTCTGGCATCTATCTGTAATACTTTTCATTTATTGTTATGCAAATTCAACATTAACTCTCTCCCACTCTTCTTTAATTAGAGCCTTCAAACTCTCTACATTGTTAATATATAAGCTTTTTTCTTCTATTCATCTTTCCAGGGCCCACCAGACGTGTTCAATTGGGTTCAAGTCAGGACTCTGTATGTGATAGTACAGTTCAATGTATATATATATATTTGGGCGTGATTTGCTATTCGCGCATTGGGCATATTAGCCACCCTATGAAATCGTATGAAAATAAAATTGGGATAAACATAAACACTTCAAATACGAAAATGAAAAAATAAATGCGAGGAAGGAAACAGGAGAACAGAGAAATAAAAAACCTCACATGAGGGAAAAATGATAATAAATGAGTAGAAATGATGGTAAATAATTATGAATAGACATCCAAAAGGCCATAATGTCAGCAAGGAAACCAGGACACCAAAAAAAAGATAACCGTCGTTCTATGGTGATCTGAAATTCAACGAGGGATACTTAGAGCAACTCGGACAATCCTGAGGACACAGCTACAGCAACTACACCAGCAGCTTCTGGCTTTGATAAACAGGTTATGAATGGGTGGTAGAGAAGTCCTTGCACTCTATGATAGTGTTGGTATTCCTACTCAACACACCCGTCAGCAGCCTCAATGAACAAACTACCAGATGATGGCTTTATTTAGGGTACATTATTGCTCTCCACTTTGGCTCAAGCATTGTCATACCCTGTCTAACCACCATTGCCTTTGAGAATCTTGTGGAGTCAAGCCCAAGCTAATGCCTATTCTTAACTTAGCATTTCTTGTCATTTATTTCTCCACTTGAGTATTTGAAGTGTTTATATGTATATCTTGATTATTCAAAAGGATCTCATAAGGTGGCTATTAGGCTCAATGTGCGAGTAGCATTTACACCCAAAATAATAAAATAAAGTATACTCTGGACTGTATGTTATGTCTTGATATAAAAACAATTCGGAATCTGAAATATCCAGGTTTGCTTTCTGTTTACTTTTTTTACACTAGAGCGTAGCTATATCAATTCTCTATCTTCATTACTCAATGTCTATTTCATTCACTGAAGAAGCAAATGACATTGAAAAAGCCTTCACGAATGAAGAAGCAACCATGACTGAACAACCAACCAACACAGAGAAAACGGACACCAATAAACAAAATTTCAGTGATGAAGATACCCATAAGACTCGTAAAAAAGGGAAACGTGTTGATGAAGACATGCGCAAAACTATCGTACATGAACACAGGGTCAATGGACTCACTCAAGAAAAGATAGCTGCCATGGTGGGCACTAGCATAGCTACTGTTTCCAAAATATTGAATGAACATACACTTAGTACTGGAATTCCCCATAAGACTCATAAAAAAGGGAAACGTGTTGATGAAGACATGCGCAACACTATTGTACATGAACACAAGGTCAATGGACTCACTCAAGAAAAGATAGCTGCCATGGTTGGCACTAGCAAATCTACTGTTTGCAATATCTTGAAGGCATCCAGGAAGAATGAAAGTCTTGAACCTACAAAAGATATCGAAACCAAGTCCATAATTACCGATGAAGTTGAGCCAAACTCACAAGTGGAATCACAGACCACTACAGACAATGAAGAAATTAAGCAGGAGCATGATTAATCCAGCTGTACAATTCACCTTTTACAGGCCAATGATGAGACTTGAACTTATCCTATAAATAATTGTGTTTGATCTTATCTTTATTGGTGAATATGAATATTAAACTATATTCTACTGTCTAAAATGAGGTCAGAGTAGTAGTTTATTACTAAGAATAGCAATAGAAGTATGCTTTGAAATATAGAAGCAATAGTACATTAGCAGACCATATAAAGCCCACCAATAAATACGGTAGTGCTACAGCTCAGTATTTTTATGTTTATTTTTATTTTTGGGTGTTTAGTTGCTATTCACACATTGAGCCTAATAGTCACCTTATGATAGCTTCTGAACAATTAAGATATACAGTTCCATGCAATCAATGAGTGGACGGCTAACCAATTTTTTATTTATATTTTGAAAAATAAAATAGAGGTCTTTTTTTTCTTTTATAACTTATTCAAAAAATGACTCCAAGCAATGAAAATCAGCCAAATATTAGCCAAGAACATGAAGATAGTCTTATCAAAAGAATAGAGCATGATATGTTTATTAGAGGTCAAATCATAGGACAATGGAAAAGACATACTACTTATCAAGAAATTGTTGACGATATTGACATCCCAAAGATCACAGTGGGCAAGAGTGTTCAATTGTATAAAAACAAATGCATAGCTCGACCCCAAAATGCATATATGAAGACTTGAAAAGGTGTCATCTACTTCAAAACTGGCAATCGTTTTGTCTATTCGCAGAAACCCTATGCAATTGTTTGCATATGATTTGAAAAATATGAATGATGTAGGCGTGGATATTTGCCATAAGACATTTTTAAAATACATGAATGAACTCGGGTCTTTTTCATGCTCACCATCAAGAAATCCTGGTATGTCACTTAATCAAAAACATAACCAATGCAAAACATCTTGAACGATACTTGCGTAGTGAATGAAAGAAGATCCCAAATGAATTTCTGAAAAATTTAGTGGATAGCATACCAAGGAGGTGCTCTGCTGTGATGAAGAATAAAGGCTTTGCTACAAAGTACTGAGCAATATTTTCATAATGAAGATATATAAAATCATCTAAAGAAAAACTATTACAAATATTGTATTATTCTATGACTCTTTTATTATGAACATCTTAGACTGATAGATATGCCTTTAATTTTCAAAAAAAAAAATTCAAAAAAATTAATTTTTTGTTTAGTCACTTATTACAGGGGCTGTACAGTAGAGACTTCAAACTTATAAAAGTGACCAAAAATAATAAATTGCATCTTTTAAACACATACTTATTGTTTCTAGTTTCATACTTTTCTTGATAGTGTTATAGCTTCATGAATTTACTATACATAGGCATAGAACTCTGAATACATAAAGATAATAGTGTTTATAATACAAAAAAGTGGGTTTATTGCAAGGTTATTTAGTAATCACTATGACCACCCTTGGCATAAATGAATGTTTGGCATCTCTACACCATGCTGGCAATGAGATTATCTATTACTTTCAACGTTTCACCCTATTGAAGCAGCCTCACTCTATCACTCTATCATTTCCAAGCTTCTTTTCGAGAACATGTTTTGGATTAAAGGCTGTGCCATATTTCTTGATGATTTTGACGCCCCTATCAAAGCTCATCAGCCCCACCCTGGACTCATCTGACCAGACTATTTTCTGTCATTGTTCATGCATCCAGTTGATATGTTCTTGAGCCCACTATAATCAAGAGTATGTGCTTTCCTTTTTTTATTATTAAAAAAAAAAGACCATTGGAATTCTGGTTCAGCACCTGGTGGAGGATGACTGAGCAATTCTCAGTGATTGTATATTCTATATATATTTCAGAAATTCTATAAAATGTCTTTAAGGTGTTGGATAGCACAAAAATTGTAAAAACCTATCGATATGAGAAGAGAGAAATATAATATATGTTGTTATTCCTTTTTGGTTAACTTTATTCATTTTAATTCATTCTACAGTCGCACTTGATTGAATTTATTGCCGAAAATTAATTTTTTCTCTTTTTTTTTCTTTGCATAAAACATCTTTTCTTTCCGAATATTATTAAACCAACCCAACATGTCAGATAGTATTCCAGAAAATCACATCTGTGGAAAATAGGATAAAGTAAAAGATATATAAAAAAGGAACACACATTAATTGTTTAAGGTTGGATTAAAGTTGACAAAGATTATGGCCTTAGACATATGGAAAGTGTTATTAGAAAGGGTCCATTTGCCTCATACAATCAACTGAAATGGCAAATGTTGAGGTTTGAGGTTGATGTATGCAGAAACACCATTATCAGCTAATAAACACAGTTAGAGTTTGGATCCTTTTCTCCAGCTCACAAGCCGGTCTTGGCTGAAAAACACAAAAAGAAATGGCTTTTTTGGGCTAAGAAACATTTCAGCTGAATAATAGATCAGTGAAAAGGTTTTATCTGGTCTAATGAGTCCAGCTACACAGTGGAATGGAACGATGGTGGTGTCTGTGTCATGAAAAAAATTAGAGAACTTTATGATTCTAATCATATTATTTCAACAACAATTTTTTGTAGCGGTGGTGTTGTCTATTAGAGCAGTGTTTGGAAGAGTGGATTTAACCTATCTATCTTCATCAATGATATTGTAAGCCAGTACAAATACATCAAAATTCTGGCTGGTGAGCTCCATTTTTAGTACAATAATTTTCACCGGAAAGAAGAAAGGGAGTCTGTTCTAAGAAGATAGTGCTATTTATCATTCTAGGGACTATGCTAGATAGTGGAAAGAGACACATTAGGTTTAGAGTTCATAAATCAAATGTGAATCTTATTATTATATTGTTAAAGAACCCAAAGGCAAAAGGTCTGTTTTAGGAATGTAGTAGATATATTTCTCAATTTGCTTCTGCGATCAATTGAACAGGCTTATATACTTTCTTCTAAGTTACATTGATTGCTTTTTATAATAACAAGTCTTATGGGATTCAGGGGAGTATTTTCTTCATCTCCTTTTTCTAACAATATACTGAACATGTTTTATATATATATATTTGATATTTTTTCAAGATGACTAGATTCAGTTGAGTGTGACTATAAAAGGGGATCAAGAGATGGCTGCATATCGTTTGAATTATTTGTGAGCGTAGTTGGAAAGACGGCCCTGTATGTGTCAATAGTTAGAAAATAGTGACCCGACGAAAGTAATGGATTTTTTTAGATTCATAATCTTATTAATAGTGTTATAACTTCATGATTTTATAAGCTAAAGACGTGAAACTTTGAACAGATAAAGATAGTAGTGTTTTATAATAAATAATAGTGGTTTTTATCATAAGGCCACTTAATAGCCACTATGGCCACTCTTGACATCAATGACAGCCTAGCATCTCCGACTCATGCTGGCAATGAGGGTGTCTATTGCCTTTGATATTTTATCCTGTTTCAACATCAGGGCCATCTCCAATTTCTGTCTGGTACAGTGGAAATTTCTGTCCTTCCTAATGGTCTTCTTGAGGTGGGCTCATAGATGCTCAATTGGATTGAGATCGGGACTTTGTGAGGGCCAGTAAGGAAGAGTTTCCACACTCTTTGCTGCCTTCCATTTACGAGTTTCCTTACTCGTTTGGGGTCTAACATTGTATTCCTGTAGACATTAACTGACTCCAGGGTTTATGAGAAAGATGATTGAGTTCATAGAAGTAGACTTTTCTCAAGACAATGATGTACTTGTCGGGGTTTTACTACCTTTTACTACGACCCATCTTCCAACACCCTCTCTAATATAACGACCTATACCATCACTCCACCACCTCCAAACCTCTTTGTTTATAAAACAATCTTAGGATCAAAGGCTTCTTAAGGACGCCTGAGGAATTTTATGTCTTTTTCATAGCTCATCAGATCGATTCTGAACTCATTGGTCCAACTAACGTGCTCACTGGCCCACTGAAGCCTTACCTCCATATGTTTCTTAATGAGATCAGGCTTTACCACTGGACTGAAAGAGTGGAAACCCATTTCATCAAGGTACCTCTTCAGAGTCTTGTCTGATGGGAGTTGCTCACAACTGTTTTTCTCAACCATCTGAGGGCCCTAGCGTCCAATTTTCTCTTACATCCATTCTTGGAAGAAGGCACCACCAAGCCTGTTTTCTTGAAATGCTTCAGGATATTCTATAGAGTGGGATTAGGCACTTTGAGCATTTGAGTTGCCTCGACCTGAGTAGTGTTCAGGTTCAGTACATCATGCAGGATGGCTGAGCGAGTCTCAAGGCTGGTTTATTTCCCATATATCTCGGATGTCTTGGTGGAGATTTTTTCAGTGTTGGATGGGTGAGACATTATAAGAAAAGAAGTGTTATGAAAAGAGAAAGAAAGAAAGATAGTGTCTATTATTTTTGGTATAAAAAAATCCCGGAATTTGAAGGAAAAAAATCCATTACTTTTGTCGGGTCACTCCATTTACTTCTTTAGCTAGCAAAGATAGATATGAAATAGAGGAAAAACGAAAATCAGTGATTATTCAATACAGACTTCCTTTCTAGTATCCAAACTTTATCTTAACATTTTTATGACTAATAATTACTTGGAAGTTGGGCTAATAATTTCAATATATGGCGAAAAAAGTATTTACAGGGCAAGAAATAAAGAGTTTGTTGGAGAGTTAGCACTTGGTGGGCACAACTTTGGCATTCATTATGGTCCGCTATCTCCGCCTTATGCTAGTCATAAGGCTATCTGTCTCCTCAATATTTTACTCTATTCCAGAATTAAGACAGCCTTAAAATCATAATCAATTATTTATAAGACCTTATCCATATTAATAGCCTTTTCTAATAGGTTTCAAGTTGCTTCATTAAATATAAATTCTGGTTTTAGAATGGCTAACTGAATACCATCTCAGTGCTACCCAATGTCTTCTTTTCTATTTAATCATTCTAGTGTGGACATCAACACTACTCCCCAATTACTTGTACTTGATCTCATTGATAGTAAAAGAAAGAAAGAAAGAAAGAAAGAAAGAGAAACAAAGTTTAGGGTAATATGTCTTCAAAATACCCATGCTCATTTATAAGCTTAAAAGTCCTTTCACTATACACACACTTGACATGTTTAATGCTATGACACCCTACAGGCTTCCATGAAAACTCATTGTACGAATATGTAAATTATCCCTGTTCACAAGTCTAATAGAGATATTCATAAACCTATTGATGTATTATTATTTTTGCTTTTAGATTTCTCAAAGAAAGGTATAGTAAATAAATTGAACACTTAGAAGCTTTGTTCTCTTGTTAAAACGGTCCATTAGAGTCTTGGAAACGTGTACTACTGTAATGTCAATAAGTTTCACCCTATGCTAATAGAAACTGTAGTTGATTTTTCTCATAATTGATCTGTCAACCCTTTAAAAATAATGGAGATCAGAGATATTTCATTGGGGCAGCTTAATAGATTTATTTGCTTAGTATTGGTTTCATAGCCTAAGCATAGAAGTGTAAGACATATTGGACATGTGGAATATCTCTTTCGTTATGGTGTTGTTTTTCATCAGCTCCCTCATAATCTCAAATGAGATCTAGAGACATTCAATATACCTAGATCTTTAAAAAGATATTTTCTAATATGTCCGTGGTATTGTATGAAAAAAGCTATTGTGAAAAAGATAAAGATAAGTAAAATAATAAGCGATGAAAGTAGTAGTGTATGGTTTTCTTGGTTACAAAATCAGTCCGGAATTTGAAAATGGCTGATTCTCACCTCACTTATGGCGTTAAATTAGTGTCTTTTAATATTTCTGTAAAACATTCTCATTGGCATGAATAAAAATAGAAAAATAGGATACATGTAATGGTTTTTATTTATCAGGATGACTAGTCAATAGATTTATAGGTATGTCTGTATAGAACATCAATGTAAATAAACTATTAAAAAAGGAATCCTATAAATATAAAACAGACTAAAATACAGACTATTCTTAACTGACGTTGGTGTTTACAAAAAGAAGAGTGTAATTTATATATTCAATAAGATGAAGTTCCAGAGAATATGGATAAACATAGGTATTGATGAATAGAATGTGAGATTTCCAACACACCAACACACCTCTCCTACTTTCATCTCAAGCAGTCGAATGGCATCTTATGCAGTAGTTTGGGACTGTCTTTTCTACATAACAACTCCTCTATAACCCAGCCAAGAGATCCAGAGTAGAATGAGATTCCAAGTAAAGTACTTGTAACTGTCCCTCTCACCCAGCGTCCCACCATGACGCCCACAACACAGACTCTGCAACAAATAGACGCTTATATTGGTAATAAACTATCATACCATTTTCAGTGAAGAATAGATATTTATGCATTTTTTTTAAAAAACAACAACAACTATAGAATACGATACCTTTTTGTCAGATGACTTTGACTCCAACAGTTATGCCAATGCTATTGTTAATCAGTCTGGTATGGGAGATGGCAGTGATGTGAGCACAGCACTCTTGAGATTGTCCTTTAGTGTCGACAGTTTAAACAAGCAGATAAAGGAGCAGGTAGAATAGGGTAGGTTCTTTGTTGGAAAACAGGCATTGAGTATTGGCGTGAACTTTTATTAGGTGGTAACCCACTATGAAGAACTTCTTGGTCAAGTCACGGGCATCAAAGAACTGAGTGCTGTTCTTTCTACTGTACAAACAGATATTGGAGATTTAAATCAATCTTTACAAAGGTAAAATCTCTGTGTCTCTAGAGAGAGAAGGAAGAGGAAGAGGATATGTGTGTACATATCTATGTATCTATGGTTTGGTGGCTGATCATGGTCTATGCCTATCTTTGTGTTTCTTTCTTTCTTTCTTTCTATTGCGTTCTTTAGTCTTGCTTCAAAGATTCGTGATCCTTATCAACAGTTACAGACTTACTGTACTCAACTAGAAAATCTTCAAAATACATCTGATCTCTTGCGAAGACTCCACCGGTTTCTTTTATTGGTGCGTCGATTAGAGACACAGTTGATAAGTCTGAAGCAGGAGACTGGAGAGCGCGACATGTCAAGTGCAGCACTGACACTCCATGAGCTTAGTAAAGTATTCTATTTGTTGATGCATGTAATGGGAGTATTAAGATGTTGTTGTCTATGTCTGTTCTTCAAGGTGTCATTATGAAGGAGGCTGATTTTGATGGTCTTGATGCTGTTTCCAGTAAACTCGAATTAATCCAACAAGGCCGAGAGTATATTCAGGAAGAAGCCAGTCGTCTAATAAAAGAGGGCATTGATTCCCGACTACAGGCTAAAATGGCAGCAGGTCTACAGGTGTTTTACAATATGAAGGAGATGGGCCAGAGAGTAGAGATTCTGGCTACAAAGATCCTAGAAGATTTAACAGATCAAATAAAACATGTGGTGGACATGCAGTCCCTCCAGAAAGAAGTAAGAGGTAAAGCAATGAATACACTATGAGGCTTTTGTAAGATGTAACAGGCATGGGTCAATAGGTGTGGGTCAGACCAACAACCCAGCAGTGAGAAGAGTCAATAATGAGCCTGTGATTGGTAACCAGAGTGCACTGACTCAAGCTGTGTGGAGTCGCATGGAAGCTCTGATGTATACCATGGGTGACTATTGTACAAAAGTAATGAACTCTTTATATTCTCTCAATTAACGTGGTGGGATGAAAGATCTATAGTTTGGAGAAAGTATTGGAGCTTAAGAAGGACTCTTTTACTCAAGTATCTTTCCAGGAAGAAATCACAAAGGTAATACGACATACTTTTACTTGCTCTTGTCTCATTCCAAGAGAAAGGTCTTTGATGCACCAAGTCTTGTCAGTTACTTTTGGCGTGTCCTATCAGCCACATTTGAGAAAGAGTTGAAGGAAGCAACCAAAGGTATATCTCTGATCATACAATAACAAAAGGAATACCAACGATTAACTAATGAGAAAGAGATTAGTTTCTACTTTTCTACAAAATACATTTGTAGGGGATTATCCAAGGCTCTTGCGTCTTGTCTATGATTTCTTTTCGCGTGTAGCCATCCACAATGGTACCTCTTTGTCTGACTATTCACAAAGGTAAATAGAGAGAGAGATCTAGAGAGAGAGAAATCTAGAGAGAGAGAGAGAAATCATGTATATCTCTTCTTTTGAATCCACAAGGAAACCTTACAGTGTTTGTCATTAGTCCAGAATATGTGATTATGTTGCGTAGTTTTGGCACATTTGAAGGTGGATTTCTAGCGAGATCACTTACAAAGATGTACGATGCCATCAATGCAGCATTTTCATCGCCTAATAACATCAAACGAGTGGCACCCACACGACCTGTTGTTCAAAGCGTCATCCGGGTCATTGAAAGGTAAGAAAACCTGTCGATACAATCTGCTCATAGACACTGCTTTAACTCTATAGTGAACTTGAGACTTCCGCCTTTGAACCTCATTTAGCTCAATTAGTAGCAAGGAACGTCGTAAAAGCACTGAGCATGTTTTGTGTAAAGTGTGAAGCATTGGTAAGGACAGTGTCTTTTTTTTTCTTTCTTTCTAGCTGTAGTGCTGATCATCCCAATGGCTGATATATTTATATATAGATTCCTGCATCAGATCAGCCCATCTACACAACTGTCAATAATAGCGGTGTCTCTTCTCATCTAAAGATGAATATTGAGCTAGCCAATACTCTCTACTTTATGCATCAGTCTGTTTGGAGAATCCTGGATGAGTTTCCAGAAAAGACAGTTGATATTGTAAAGCAAGGAGCAGAAGTAAGTAGTGTGCTATAGGCTAGTAGTAGTGAGCTTACTTATCAAGTATGGTTAGGAATGCCGTGGACTTATGGTCACTATTGGTCAGCATTTGGTCAAGGCCATCAAAGTGGATGTAGAGCGTGTGCTTGTTCGGATGCACCAAGAAGACTTTTCAGGACAGCTAAGACACTCTTTTGATCTAGAGCAAGACACCTCTGCTGGCAGCTACATTATGGAGTTCTCAAAACATGTTCGTTATTACCATGGTGTGATTCTCTCGAAGCTTTCTTGTGGTGCTGAGCCAAAACTTATGGCCATTGAGATTAGCAAGTATGCATTTCATATCTTTGTATTTCAAGGGAGTATGGTGCGACCTCTGAGTGAAGCAGGAAAGCTCAAGCTGGCAGGAGACATGGCTGAGCTTGAGTTCAATATGAATCAGTTTGTGGGTGACTATGGAGGAAGAATAGAAGAAGTTGGGCAAGATTACAAAGCACTCAGAGCCTTCCGGTAAGTGAAGCCAATTCTAGTCACCCCACGAGAGGATTCTTTTTTTTTTTAGCTTTCTTTCTTCTAACATGAAGCCTTGCTTGTCTTTGTTCTGTGCAGTCCTCTTTTGTTTCTTAATTCTGCACAATTGACAGCTGCCCATCATACCACAGGACTATCCAAATTAACACTTATCCACCACTTGGCAGTGCGTTCTCAGTCTTCTTCTCGCCCTCTTCCCCTTCCTCATACTGTGTACAATTTACCCCGTCTAGAGTATATGAAGTGGATTGATCAACAGTCTGAGAAAGAGGGGGTTGAGTTGGCTTTGGCTGCCATACAAAAAGGAAGCAAAATGACAGAAGAGGAGCTTCAAGAAGTGCCAGAATACCGCTGGATGATGGAGCTTGTGGATCCCTCTACATAAGAAATAGAAATAGTGCTTCCAATAAAAGACTAATCTACATTTATTGTTCATTTTATAGATTGATATGTATAAAAGTAGAGATATATTATATGCACACACTACTTATTATTTGTAATGGGGAGGGGAGGGGAGGGGGAGAGAGAAACATGGGTATCTGTGACAATGTGCAATTTTTTGTTTTTTGTTTTTTGTTTTGTTTCTGCTTTCTGTTTATTGTTGACGGACAATAGTCAAAAAAGAGGCGGCAGTATTTACTTTTTTTGTAAGCTTCTCCTTATCATACATTGAATATGCAAGCTCTTCTAATGCAATGGTATCAAGAAGACGAATAGTAATCTTTGGTGCGTACTTTACACCCGTTGCCTAGTCCATGAAAATGAAATGAGATAATAAGTATATAAATATAAATATAGATAACAATCAACACATCAATGGGATAGGAACTCACCTTAACAAGTGGAAAGAGTTTATCACCCAACCGCTGTTTCTGCTCATGTCCTGTCAGACCTGTGAGAGACTCTAAGAGGGATAATGCCTTGCTCTTGATATCTTCCTTTTCCTTTTCTGTGGGTGGTAGTGGTTTCTCCTGATGAAGAGAAGATGCTTGTTGTTGTTGTTGTATTTGAGAAGGAGGAGGGACAATGGGAATAGCTCGAGAAGTGCGTGGTGGGAGGGACAGATCCCCTAACAATGTGGTGCTAATGGTAGTAGGATAGTTATTATTAAACGTACTATTTGGGTTGAGCATCAATGAAGATGGGTAAGGATGTTGTTGAGGTAAATAGGAGCCATTCCAGTGGGTGTAGTTTCCATGATCCAGTTTTTCAGGAAACAGTCCATGGCCTAAGGAAGTTGGCTTTTTATCCATAGGTGTCATCACTGTGGTAGTGGTGGTATGTGTGGTATTGGTCATGGTAGCATTCATTGGGGTTTCTGCCATGTCTTGGTCAGAGAATACTTCAATGGCAGACTTGGCATGTTCTATTCTTCCTCGTAGGAAATCGCCATTGAATAAACACAAGGATCTTTCTTTTCGATTTAGAGTCAACAGAAGATCAACAATATCATTCACATTGTGAATTTCTCCGCACTTGGATACAGCCCGTGTCATATGGGCACGTTGAAGGCTAGAGGTAGAGGTAGTCAGTGTACTCATAATGGATTCTGATGAATCGCGTCTATGGAGAGTGGTATGTGGTTTGGTATAATTGGGAGCAGATGCTTTCAATGAAGGATTTGTAGTCTGTGTATATGTAGGATGCTGGTGGTATAGATGAGGGTGAGTATTAACCGTAGTGGTAGTAGTATTGGTATTAACAGCAGCAGCAGCAGTGGCATTAGCAGTGGCATTAGCAGTAACAGCAGCAGTAGCGTGAGGAAGAAGATGAGAATGAGGATGAGAGCGTGCATGAGATTCTTTGGCTGTGGAGATCATGGAAGGATAATAATGATGGGTCGTAGGCTTAGACATCTGGATAGGAGTCACCATGGAAGAACGACTTGCTTTCCGATTAATTTTGGGATAACTATGGAGAGTGGGACCCTTTCTCCCCCCCAACACAAAGATAAATAACGGCTTATAGGTAGGCTCATAGAACCAAAAGATCGTCTGATCTAGTACACTCCAGCATAATAGAATAGAATAGAATAGAACGGAATAGAATGGACCCTAGTCTAATATAATCTATCTATATACATATGTACATTTATGCACATATGTATATATTAATTTCTTACCTTGTCATTTGTCAAAGAATGATTCTGAGCAAGGTACTGGGGATTCGCTGCTAGTCCACTATTCACATTGTTGTAGCTGTTGAAATAGCCATTCCCTATGGAGCGAGACTGCGGGGTGTAGGAGGAGAAGGTGGTGTACTTGCTGGACAAGTAATCAGGTGGAGAGGGAAATGTAGAACATGGGATGGGTGAACCCAGAACAGGAGCGCAGGATCTAGGTCCAGGAGGAAGAGGGGGAGGAAGAGGAGAGGAAGAAGAGGAAGAAGAGGCGTGTTTCTTTTCTTCATGTGAGTGCAGTTGCAGAGGCATGCTATGGTGTCCTTGTACGCCAGGATCAAAATTACTGTTGGTCACCAGTGAAGAGAGAGGGGAATCCGTGGGGCGAGAAATATTAGTGGTGTTGGTAGTGGTTCGTTCTTTTCGTATTTTTCTTGGTGCATGAAAGGCAACAACAACGGGCTTACTCATAATATACTTGTTGTTCATCTCTTCCATGGCTTTCTGGGCTTCTTCTGCCTTACTAAAACTAACAAACCCAAATCCTTTTGACTTTTCAACAGGTGAGCTCTTGTCTTTCATCACACGTGCAGATATAATGTGTCCAAATTGACGAAAGTGACTGAACAGATCTTTGCTGGTGACATTTAGATCGAGGTTTTTGATGTAGAGATTTGTAAAATCCACTTGGCTAGAGGGAGTTTCTGGTGGCATGACTGCATCATGAGAGGATTGTGTAGCTCTTTGTGCCTGTAGAAAGAAGCGTCTTCCGTTTAACCATTAGCCTACATTGAGTAGCTCACCTGTCCATCAGCGAGACATGATTTGGCTGCAGTAGAATGCAGATCATAGTCTACTGGTTGAGACAGTGCTTTTGATACATAAGGGTGAATAGTTCTACACAACTCCGTCAATCCATGCGAGATTCTTTACAGATGTATCTCCAACTTACATCATTGAGCCCTGGAGATTTGTGTTGGCCTAGAGTCAGGAGATGGAAAGACCGTTGGATCAGACAAAAGAGAGTTTTATGTTAGGTGGGGCCATTGGAGTGTAGAGCAAAAGAGAAAGAGGCTTGTTTACCATGATTGACTCTGCATAGGAGGCATCTTCAGGTCTAAAATAGAGGATCAATGCAGTGCCTTTGAATTCATAGCCCTGTTCAACAAGTATTTTACAGATACTCATTGGGCCATAGGGTCGAAATAGATCGTACAGCAATTGGTTGCTGGTATGAGACGGAAGGTTCTTGATCTGAAGGATGCCTGCTGATGGCTCTGGCTCTGGAATATTGCTTTCAGGAGAGTGGATACGCAGCTGTAAACAAGCACCACTTCTGAGAACAGCGCCATTAAAGAGAGTGTAGGCTCTGTCAGCTATAGAGATCAGTTGAATAAGAGGGATGCTGGGTATAGATTGGCTCTACCTTTCTCCCTACTAGGGAATCTTAGATAGCCGTGAAATTGATCTCCACAGCGGTTTGTATGGATTCTATAGTGCAGGAGTTTAATGTATGTCCATAGAAGCCCCACCTACTCTATCACTTCACAGCTCTTGACCAGCTCATAGACTTCATTTTTCGAGACAGTAAGGGGGAGATGGACAAAATAAATAGTATTCGACACGAGATACTGGTCGTAATAGGAAACACTTGAGCAGTTGGTGGGTAGTGGTGGGGACAGAATAGACAAATGTTGGTATCTTGTAGCCATAGTATCTACAATAGAGTCTTGACGTTTCCTTGGCAATTTAACAACTGCCTTTGCCATATAATAATCTGTCATGGTGGTATAGAGAAGAGTAGGATTCAAGTCACAGTCAATAATAGAGTTGACAAGAAGTAGGTGGAGTAATTCCTATCGATGAAAAAGAGTAGAGGGTGTTCATTTACCACTACTTAATAACCCCGCAACCGGGAATAAAATGTAGAAAAGAGGCAATAGGAAGGCTATTTTACCTAGTGGTGTGTGTGTGTGTCCTGTGGATAAATATAAACTCTGTTGTGTTTTCTTCTTTATGTCTCTAAGGATCAACACTCGTAGTAGTATGAAGAGTAGTAATAACACTAATGATAAATAATATATAATAAATAATAACACTAATAATAACACTAATAATAACACTAATAATAAATAATAATAAATAACACCACTAACACCACCAATACTAACGAAAGGGGGGCTGGTCTGAAGTGTGGAAAGAGTGAAAACAAGGCAGAGAAAAGAGTGAATAAAGAAGAAAGAGGATTCTGTCAAAGACGGAAGAGGTATTCCGTAAAAGTAACCAAAGCGTATTTTTTTATGGTTTCAAAAGTGTGTGGTACAAAATACACCTTATTTTGCTGTAAATCTTGCGACGGTGGAGATGAGTGTCAAAATGAAAGAGACAGAGAAAGAAGAAAGAGAGAAGAAGAAAGAAGAAATGACAGCAAAATAGAAATAGAACCCCTAAAGAAGAGGGAATTCGACTGCTGCACTCACAGCCTCAAATTTAGCATTACCAAGCAATAGAGCCTGTTTCTTATTTTCTTATTTTCTTATTTTTTCTTATTTTATTTTTCTTTTTTCTTACTGACTGCAGGGACAGGACTTTTTTTTTCTTTTTTTTTTTATATTTATAAATAATAATAAAAATAATAAAAAGTGGGATGGCAGCGGATCGGTATCAGTGGTCTAGTCGTAGGTACCGAAGTAACTCCATGCAAGAACTCGTGTTTATTGTTTTAGATTCCGCTGTCTTTGTACGTACTTCTGGAGGCAATCTCCTTGGCCCCCTGATTTACTAGTCTTGTGCATAATAATGGTACCTATCGCCATAAGCAGGCTCAGTCCAGCCATAGCCAAGGGAAAAGGACGATGCATAGTGTGTGTATTTATAGCAGCAGTTGCATCTGTCGTAGTCGTAGGATTCTCTTGTTTTCTTTATACTCTTCTTCTGTTCATATTTCCAATCATAAAGATGGAATCTCCTAAGCAGTTCATGAAATGTCGTACAAAGTAGCGTTGCCTTACCACTCTTTTTTTATTTCCTATTTTCGGGTTTCACGGTAACTAGTCATGCAACTTGGAGACGCGCCTTTCTAACAGCTGCTAGTATTGGCATTGCCACCCACCCACCCATCCTCCTCCTCCTCTTGTTACAAGTGCTGCTCTTGCTGTTCTTGCTGCTCTTCTCATTGGCATTGACCCTGTTTTTATTCTCCTGCTGCTCATTCCTAGTGCCGTTGCCCCGAAGAACTCCACACTTGTTACAGTAGGGTGGATACAGGAAATAAGAAAAAGAAAAAATACCTCCTCTGGTAATAATCATGTTAGAGTACTTATAATGGTTTATGTTACTGTACTAGGAAACATAAACAGAGTGTAATCTTGGCGGCAGTAGAACCACACATAAACCACACATAGCTTTGCAAACAAGTGTCAATGGCCTATAGAGTAACACCAGCAAATCTTTATTTCTACCTATCACACCACCCATCAAAAATTCAATTACAACTGTCATTCTCTGCGTAGAGTAAAATAGATCTCACGTGAGCAAAATAATAAAGGTGCTCTAGTGTAAGATGGATTCAATGGAGAATGCCTCTATTTGTACAAGAATATTACTTTCTTTTCCTACAGAATAAAGTAACATTTCTGCAGTGGTGGACCTATAGCAACTGACTATTTCATCCCCACTGATTCATAATCCCATACCAAATCAATCCATTCTTCTTAATATGCTTTATAGATTTCTGTATTAGAGATGAAGTCTTGTTGGCTATAAACTCAGGCCAGAGAAGGGGTGACATGCAAGTTAAGCAAATAAAAGTAGTTGCTATTTTGTATCTTTTATTTTATATCTGTTATTTTGTATCTGCTATTATATATCTGCTATTTTATATCTGCTATTTTATATCTGCTATTTTATATCTGTTATTTTGTATCTGCTATTATATATCTGCTATTATATATCTGCTATTTTGTATCTGTTATTTTGTATCTGCTATTATATATCTGCTATTATATATCTGCTATTTTGTATCTGCTATTATATATCTGCTATTCACAACAGAGGTAGCCCACCTTATTAAAAGGTCATTTGAGCCTCCAGACACACAACTCTTGGTAAATAGAGTTTATTTTTTTCTGAGCAGGGCAGAGAATGTTTTTCTTTATATATATCTATATCACAAACCTTGTTCAAGGTGTTAGGCATGCTCATTGATACTACTGTTTCACTCGGCGATTACTCTGCTTGACATTATCCTATGTTTTATTGCAACTTGTTTTTTGTGATTAGTTTCTTGAGAACACAAGTACACAAAGGATGAGTTGGCTGGGTTATTTGGCCGGTGTCTTTACATTACATTTCCGAGGTAAGGCGTCCGCACAGAACACAGTGCACGTGGTAAATGAATTTGGAGGGGTGTGTTTCTGCAGTGTAAAAGGAAGAATCTACCAAGCCATGGGTGTACTCTGTGTACAATAATAAACAATGTTTTTATGACCCAAGAGACTAATAGAGTATTGTTTAGTTCTCAAGTCATGCAAAGTCATATTTCTATGGAGTGATATGGAGTGATATGGAGTGATATGGAGTGATGTCTTTCACCTATTTCCATATACCTCCATATACCTCCATAGAGTGATGTAGTGTAATGTCTTTTTCACATATTTTATATCTCTTCATGATCCATACTCTATTAGCAAAGTCATTGTAACATAACAGTGATCTGTCAGTACACTCAGCTGGTATTAAATCATCTTATCAGCCACACAGACAGTGACCCTTTTACTGCTCTGAGTCAAATAACTTTTTGGAAGTTTTAATATTAACTTTCGTGTTCATACACTCAGTATGTCTAGTTTATAACCTTGTCGATTGGACTGTAGGCAGACATTGACTTGTTTATTATCTTTGTCCTTTTTTTCCTTCTATTGCCATAAATACTAATAAAGTAAAACTTTCTTTTTTATTTTTCAATAGGTATACAAGCGCTGTTAAAAGCGTGTATATCCGTAGTTTTTTAATTGAACATGGAGATAAACTCCTTTTATGAATTTAATCCATTGGGTAGAATGTAACCAAGCATTTCTACATTCATAGCCTATGCCACCTTTCCTTCCTTTTTATTATTATTTTAATAGAGGAGTGCGGATTCATTCCCAACAAGGGTCTACACACACTCTCTCTCTGGTCGACAAAAGAGAAAAAAAAAGAAAGTGTTTTTACAGGGTCTTATCTCTGGGAGTAAAATGTCCATTGTTATTGTTTTATTCGTTCATGTCCAAGATCTAGTTTGCCTATCCAATGATACTTGCCATTTACTATCGTCACTCTTGGACACACATTGTTTCAGGTGATATCCATCGTTCTCTGTCATTTGACAATGTTCGTGGCAGGGTAGATTTTATTCTTGGTCTACACTCGACAGACCTAATAGTCAATGATGCCAATGTGAACCCATGTAAACAAGTGAATGTCTGTGGTGATCTTCTTGTGACGTGATTTGTATCTTGTGAATAGACTGGATATGAAAAGAACAGACCCTGAGCTCTGACCTGTATCAAAAGCCATTTGTATTCACAATGCTTTGTGTGCCAGCCATAATAAACACAGAATTAAGGATCATACCATTGGTATAGTACACTAGGAAATGGAGACTCTGGTCATTCATCTCTATTCTAATTGAATCAAAGCCAATGAAACCATTCGAAATAAACTTTATTAGATTGAATAGTACTATCTGGTCTAGCATTTGTAATCAATAACATAAACACCATCCTTCATGAAGAGAGAAAGGAGAGAAAGGAGAGAGAGATTTGTATCTGTAAGTGATCTTATTGTGCTTATTTTAATACTATGAACAGCCTCACTAATTTACAGTGAATGGTGTTGCTATGTTGAGTGTTCTATGCAGTCCATGTCCTCAATGTACAACCTCACACAGCTTGTATGAGCTGATGTTATGCATCCATGGCATTGGTCTAGTTTAGATATTCTTCTTTTGTAATGCTATTCTGCCTTACTCATACTCAGCCTACTGCTTTTATAACGAATACGTCTACTTCTTTTCTCTTTGAACGCCTTGATACACCTTCTGTATTATGCAACAGGCATGTTCCATTGATCCATACCATGCAAATACATCGCCGCTCACTTGTGAATGAAGCGCCGGACCAAAGACCATGATTCTATCATCACTGTGGCCCGAGTTACAGGAAAGCGGGGGAGAAGGTAAAAGGAAAAGCATATGTCAAGCGGCATGAAAGAATGAGAGGTACAGAGTATATAAAGGTCAAGCAAAAAACCAGATGTAAAGTTGAATAAAAGGAAAAGAGAAGCTGTCAACAAAGAAGTGTAAAGAAGTGTAGGAAGAATGGAGATACCTTTTTTTCACACCTTTGGTCATGCCTATTTGTTTACTAATTTGTCTGCTAGTCTGCTAGTGGGTTAGATGATATGTAGGTTGATATGTAGATTGATATGTAGATTGATATGTAGGTTGATGTGTAGGTTGATGTGTAGGTTTAGACATAGAGTTAGACATAGAGTTAGACATAGAGTTAGACATGCTCCATCAGTAGATATGCATAGAAATAGGCTCGTGGAACTGATCTTTGGGCTGATCTCTGGGCAGCAGGTGTCTATGAAGGACAAGTACATCTTCCCACTCATACTTTCACTAATGCCCCCATTCATCCTCTCACTAATATCCCTACTCATACCCCAAACATACTCTCCTATAAATGTCATTGTTTTTGGTACCTTGCAATCAATAAAAACATATTTCTTCTATCGGTGCGTTTTTCTTTCTCTTCTGACTTTTGACTGAGATGCATACGACACATACAAATACACAAATGGACATGACTTATGGGAGGAGTAAGAGTCTAGCTGTTGTAGCATTACTTTTGGCTCCATGAAGTGGTCACACAAGCCACCCTGTTCTGTGTGGATGGAGGCTATTGACAAGAGCATGGCAACATGTTTATTGACATTTTGCTCTGTCCAACCAAGACTAGGCAAGGTCCCACGCGCTTGATCGGGAGGGATGAACAGGATTCATGTCCGATATTTTCCGCACCAATCATTATCATTAAGAAATTAAGTATAAGAAACATATTTCAACTCAGGCAAGCTAATATCTATTTTGACTCTTTCCCTTGCATTCTGAACCGTACCAAGGTTAAAAAGTGACTTTTTTCAATAGAATAAAAATTCATCCTCCATTATTATGAAAAATAAGCACTCACAAAGTGCCCATTTGCCCATTTGCTTACTTTCATAGTCACCCATCCACTCTTAGCAACCAATGGAAATCCATAAAAATCATAATAATTTATTACTATGGAAACAGGCCCTTTCTTTATTTCCATAGGCTCTACCGATGGATCAATAAAAGAACATGACAGCATTCCAGAATAAAATAATCATTGTCACTGGTATGTCATGTTCTAAAGCAACGACCTGGGATAGTCACTGAGCCAATCAGAGACGGCGGCTAAAATACCCAAAATAAAAATAAATAAAAAAACACGTTATTCAATCTCCGCCGTACACTCATTTTTAGCCATTCTCCAATGTCTGGGCTTCTTTATTATTTTATTATTATTATTATTTTTTCCTTATCACTTGCTTGTGTTGCCTTAACTCTCATTACTGCTTTTTCTATTGTTTCCCTGCCATTTCTCTCATCTTTGAGGTAGAACAGAAAAGGGTAACTACAGGCCATGGCAACCTTTTGTTCTACTCATTATCTTAGTAATCCACTAACTAATAATAGAAAAGATCATTCTCTTTTCCTTAAATATATCTATATATCTATATATAAGAGAAAATCACACAATTCGATCGTTATCCAATCTCAGATTTCATCGCCGACAATCTCCATTTTTACACTTTTGGTAGTTTTTCTTTTTCTTTTTCCTTTCTTTTTCTCTTTCTCTTTTGATTTCTTTTCTTCTTTTTTGGCTTAGGAATTCCACCTTTTTTCTTTAAATAACAAACATTTTGGTAAGTAAAGAGAAGAATTTCCCTTCTCTCTTTCAAATAGAGGTTCATCTTTTCTTGCTAGCTTTTTTACCTTTGAACACCTCCTTGGCTCTCCGCTTCAATCACGAGAATCCACCTTCAACTTCCATAACACATAACTATGCAGTCATTGCCTTACTATCAGCAGGGTGGCTACCAAGCAGCCTCACCCTATCCTGCTACTGCCTCGCCCGCAGTGTCTTCTGTGATGAACAATGCGGCTCCTATGATGGGCCATGCCACTGGACTTCCTCCTCTCCATCCCGGGCTATCCGAGCAGTCGTCTGGGGTTTCTATTGCTGGTAGTCAAGCACAGAAAAGAAAGCAGGTCAAGAATGCTTGTAGTAAGTTGAATGGAAGACCGTCCTTGTGTCATGGGAACACTACACACACAGGATGTATACTAAGACCCTATGTTTTAGCCAACTGTCAAAAAGCATGCAAGAAATGTGATGATGCAAGACCCTGTCCTCGCTGTGTTAAGTATGGCATTGCTGATACGTGTGTCAACTCTGTAAGAAAAGAGAGAAAGAAGGGCATTAAGCGTGGTCCTTACAAGCGTAGACAGAAATCAGGTAAGGGACATGGAAGAAGAGACATCCACACACCCTATGTGGACTGGCCAATGGACAGATCTGCATGGGTGGGGGGCTGTCCATTACCCCATCTGCACATACATCTGCACATCTACCTGTAGATGTCTGCAAAAGTGAAAATAGAGAGAGTGTGTTATATTATTTTTTATAAAAAAACAGACAATTGAAACTCCTCCCTTAGATGAAAAAACTGGTGTCCGTAAACATGATGGTATGGATCCACAGCAGCCCCAGCAATACAATCCAGCTGCTATGCGCTCAGCCCCAATGCCATTCGGATACCCAAGCAACCTGAATCAATACGGACAGCCCCCCTACGATCTTATGGTCAGTATGCGGCTGTCTATCATAAAGACCAGATGATGCAGCCATCGTACGTTGTAAACTCTGTCTATCCTCCCATGGGCTATCCTATGCTTGTGCCCGGACAGAATGATAACACAAACGGACAACATCCTTACCAGCAGCAGCACTCTGCCATGACACAGCACTACAATACAATGATCCACCACTCTCCTCATACAACACGTCCCTTGATGCACGGTGATCATTTCCAGCAACAGCAACAGCAACAGCAACAGCAAGCATCTCAGAATGCAAGCCCACAGCAAGCAGCTCAGGTGTACTACCAACAGCAACAAGCACAGCAACAAGCACAACACCATCAACAACAACAACACCATCAGCAACAACAACACCATCAGCAACAACAACAACAACAGCAGCAGCAGCAACAACAACAGCAACAACAACAACAACAGCAGCAGCACCACCAACCACCAGCACAGAGATCAAGTCCTCATCTTCAGCAAGATGCAAAGGAACACTCTGAAGTATTTATCAAACCCCAGTTGATGACACCCATTGCTAGCACTTCCACATCCTCTACTACTTCCACACCACCTGCTGCTGCTGATGAAGAAGAAGGCTCTAAATTTGCTCGTCTATCACAACTGTGCTCGGCTGCACTTCATCATACTGGTGAACATGCTCGCACTGAATCCAACCACTCCCAGCCATAGTCACTGTACAATGGTGTGCAAAAAGAATGTCAAGTCTCAAGTGCAGTGAGTGCACTTTTGAAATACAAATTACATACTCACAAGTAGAATGTTGATAAAATATACAAAACAAATATCTTTACATTTTTATTTGCAATGATTTCCTTTTGTATCTTTTTTTTTCTTCCCTTACAATAATAACTCTTTATTTTACAATAACAATTCTCTATTAAAATAACAATTCTTTCTAGTATCTATCCATGCATCCATAGATATATAGATATATAGATAGATAGATGTGTAGGGATTCAAAAGGGATAGGCTCGAATGCACAGCTCATAGGCAGTGAATGTAGCCCCCGCAGCAGGAATACTTTATACAGTAGCATAGAACAATGATAAGTCTCTTGGAGTGTTTTCCTCTGCCTCTGTGCCCTATCTCCCTCACCTTCTTAAGAGAGTGGGGCCCAACCCACGGAACAGTCCACGGTAGCCATCCTGCTGTACAATCTCCTTCATCACACTTGTCACATAGAATCCACGCGGCGCCAGTGCCTGATGTTGTATCTAGTAATGAATGCAGCATTAGGTTATTCCTACACCCAGCACCAACACAACACCAACACAGCACCGGAAAGGACACTTACCACTGATTTGACTACATCCAATGGATAGCAGCACAGCCAGTAACTCACACCTCCCACGGCACCCGATACCATCAATTGTACAACATTGGCTTGCTCTTGCTGATGAGCAGTGAGATAACGTTTGGTCACCTCAAATCCACTATAGAATCCAGCATAGGCAGGCATTTCGCGCACAACCGTTGCCCACAGGCCACGAAACAGACCACGAAAGAGCCCTTCCTGCTGCACAAGATGGCGCACACACTCCATGGGTCCCTTAAAATGACGCTCTTCTCCAACTGCCTTGGATCCAAATTGAGCCTGCATTTTGATTTTTACAAGCTCAACAGGAGAAGCCAAGACACTGTTGACCAGACCTTGAAAAGCCGAAAGACATATAACACGATGAATGAGATGCACACACTTGAGAGAAAGAGAAAGAGAAAGAAAAAGAAAAAGAAAGGGGGAGGGTCTCCTTTGCTCCCTCCTTCTTGCTCTCTTCTATTACCAGCACCAGCACCAGCAAGAGCAATGTGCTTCAGAGGCAATGTCTGGCCTGGCGTCATTGCCTCAAGTCTCTGCTTAAAATAGGCATTGGCTGCAAACAAAAGGGCATTGACAGCCCCAATGCCCACCAGAGGACTTGCCATCCCCTTGTAAAGAGCAGAAAACCCTTCTTTCTGGACAGTCTGCACTGCACAATCCCAGCCTCCCTTGAACCGGCCAGGATGTAGCTGCAGACGTACTTTGATGGTGTCCAGAGGTTGGCCTACAATCACATTGGCCATTCCACCAAAACTTAAACTCTAAGATGGATTGAATGTCAATGGGCATGTGACTTACTTTCCTGCGACAAAATCTGCAGTGGCATTCACTTTTGTAGTACTCATCAAATAGGGGAGGGAGAAGGGGATTTGTATCTATTTTATGTAAAGACAAATCGTAAGAAGAAAAAGAAGATAGAGTCTGTCTATCTGTCTCTATTTCTATCTCTATTTCTATATATAGATAGAAATATAGATATAGATATAGATATATAAAAAGGAAAAAGAGAAAAAAAAAAGAGATGAAAAATTGTCAGCCCAGCTAAAAAGAGAAAACGGCATGATTGAACAGAATGGCGTAAAATGACTAAGACATTGTCTTTTTTTTCTTTTTCTTTTTCCTTTTCCTTTCCTTTTTCTTTTTTCTTTTCCAGATTGGTCAGTGTGACTCTTCTTCCTACTCTTCTTCTTATTAGCCATGGGAGTACAAGGCCTATGGTCACTCACTGCACCTGCTGCACGACCATTTCAATTGGACACCTTACACAACCACATATTGGCTGTTGATGCAAGTATTTGGATCCACCAATGTGTACGGTCCATGCGAGACCAGCAAGGCAATCCAATACGAAATGCACATCTCGTGGGGTTCTTCCGCCGTCTCTGTAAGCTACTCTTCCACCACATCAAGCCAGTGTTTGTCTTTGATGGAGGGGTGCCTTCTCTTAAGCGGCGCACGATAGTAAGTTGTGCCCTTTCCATCTTTTTAGATGAAGGATGGGGTCCCCTGAAAGAAAAAAGAAGAAAAAAGAAGAAGAAAAAGAAAAAAAGAAAGAGGAGGAGGAGGGGGCCTTCTCTGTTGAAGAGACATTAAACTCCAACGTTAGCAAGAGCGGCGACGTCAAAGACAAGGTGCTGTAAGAAACCTGAAGCAGACAGCACAGAAACTATTACAAGCACAGATCAAATCAAGCGTACTCAAGGCAAAGGCAGGAGACATGCCTAGCAACCAACAACACCCGCCACACCCGCCACACCCACCACACCAGCCACACGACCCTTATGAACTGCCTCTTGCTGCACCTCTGCCTGAAAGAGACACTCGGCTGGCTACCCATGAGGAGATGGCCTCGTTTGTCAATGAGTACATGGAGGGGATTGACATTGATTCTGAGGAATTTCACTCTCTTCCGCCTGAAATCCAGTATGAGATTGTCCAGGATCTTGCCATCAAGTCACGGCAGACTTCATGGGATAGACTCAATACAATGCTACAAGAGTCAAAGGATGATCTGGACTTTTCAAAGCAGCAGATCAAGCAGTTGGCCTATCGAAGTAAAATGACACAACGAATGATGCATATGCACTCTGGTGATACAGGCCATCCACTAACGCCGATTCGTATTGCCAGTGAAAGAGGGAGGGCCTATGTACTGTATAAGAATGAGAATGTGAAAGAGGGGTTGGGATGGAGACTGCCTGGAGTGTCCAATGAAGATCCAATGGATCCTGGGAATGTAAAGAAAGGGAAACCAACTGAGGAGGCTATAGAAGGGGTCGTCAAGGAAGAAGAGATGCGAGAAGACGAAATGGAAGACGAAGACGAAATGGAAGAATTCATTCAGGTCAATGGCAACGGAGAGGACAAGGTCATGGCTGCTATTCAGGCAAACTCAAGATTGGCATCATTGCTATCTTCTATAGAGAGTGAAGACCAAGACAATGAACCCCTCATGGCCCAAACAACACCTACTTTTATAGAGAAGGAAGAGAGTGCCAGTGATAAAGAGACATTCGATCATAGTGTTGGCAGAATCCACACCGAAGAAATCGAAATCCCACCAGAAAGCTCATCCTCATCATCATCAGAAGAATGGATGGATATGGATGAAAAGACAATGCATCGGAAATGGTTATCACGTATCTCAGATGCCTTTATTTACAACTACTCCTTCAATGACGAATACGAACAATTAATACACAACACAGTATTTGAAATGGAGATAGAGAAACTCAAAGTAAAACTAACATCAGTCAAAAAGACACTAGGAAAAACAAGTGATCGTAATGTCCTTTTGCAAGAGTGTCATCGGTTCCACCGTGACATGCTGAAAGATGTGATAGCATGGAAGGAGAGACAACCAGCATCCTCCAGGATGAACACATCACCACCACTAGAAAACAAAGAGGAGGAACGCTATTCCCAGCCACTGCCCTTTATGAATGAAGAAATAGACACTCCAATGCTTCTAGATAGGTCTGATGCATTCACTACAACATCAGAAAATGAAGAAATAATTATAGCTCACACCCAGGATATGAATATATCCAATCCAGAAGAAGCAGAGGCAGAAGCAGAAGAAGAACATCAAGGGTACAGTTCAGAGGAAGAAGCTTTCAAAATCATCAGTGAAGAACAGGATGAATATGCTCGCTTTGTATCTGACATTTCCACAAAGGATATCGACAGTGTGCGTCGAGATCTAAACAATGATATGGAAAGATTACACACTCAATACCGTAAAGATGCAAGAAAGGCTGATGAGATTACAAATAGCATGATCCAAGACATCCAGGTAAGTTGTTGATTCTATCTATCTATCATCATCTTTCATTCTCTTGTAATAATCATCATCATAACAATAATAATAATAATTAAGGAGCTTTTGCGTTTGTTTGGTGTTCCTTTTGTCATGGCACCCATGGAAGCAGAGGCTCAGTGTGCTGAATTACTAAACCTTTCTCTAGTGGATGGTATTGTGACAGACGACTCAGATGTGTTTCTGTTTGGTGCTTCCTGTGTCTACAAGAATATGTTCAATCAACAAAAGTATGCAGAGCGCTATTTAGCACATGACATTGAACGTGAAATGCAACTGACTCGACACCAGTTCATTCAACTTGCCTATTTATTGGGAAGTGATTATACACCAGGCATTGTGGGCGTAGGGCCTGTCACTGCCATGGAGATACTAGCAGAGTTTAGTGAGATAGAAGACACCGAAGTGGAGGATCCATTAAGACGATTCCATAGATGGTACCAACAAGGCATCGACACGACTGATTTCCAGCGTAGATTTGTAAGTGTCTTTCTTCTTTCTTCTTTCTTCTTTCTTCTTTATGGAGACTGACAAACACCGATCCTAGAGGAAGAAGAACAAGGTCTTGGAGATACCTGAAGATTTCCCCAATTCAGCGATCAAAAATGCCTACTACAATCCTCTGGTAGACTCCTCGCCCACACCCTTTCAATGGGGAACGCCTCAATTAGATTCATTAAGACTGTTCTTAATGGATGCTTTTGGCTGGTCTGAATCAAAAACAGATGAGGTGCTTATACCTGTCATGCGAGAAATGACCAAGCGAGCCGTAAGTTTGTGAATAGACAGAGAACTCCTATTGAACTCGGGCTTCATTAGAGAAAGAAAAGACAGATATTAACTCCAATTCATTAGTCTACTGTTCATCAGTCTAAGATGGATTCATTCTTCGACACTTCTATGAAAAGTAAGTCTCTTCATGGCCACCAAAGTCAGCGTGTTCAAACCGCCGTCCATCAGTGGCGCCATAAAAACTCTAAAAAGCGCCCACTCTCTTCCTTGTCACACAAAAGAAAGAAAAACAAATGCACATGAAGAGGAACATCCATAGGAGTCTTTGTATGAAAATAAACACACGCACACACACACACACAAATAGAGAAAGAAAAGAAAAGAAATCAGTCTTTAGTTTGTTTTCTTTTCAATGGTAGGGCAGTTCTACCACCCTAAAAAACATTGCACCTTTTCCCAATAGTGGCGAAAGTAGTTTCCAATAATAAAAAGAGTATTGATGGACTGAGAGTCTTCCATTTTACGCTCGAGCAAGCCAATCTTGCCATAGAATGTAGATACATTCTCCTGCATGTCTTTAAGGTAGTCATTCACTACATTCAGTTCATAGTATAACTTGGCACTGTCTTCTTCCATCGCCTTGACTCGCCACTCTGTTGCCTGCTGATCATCAATGGCCGATTGGACAGCACGCTGGGCATGGTCAAAGACCATCATGCGACGCTGGTAAGTAGATCGGAGCTGGCCTGCAGTTCTTTCGTAGTCAGATGCCATGGTCTGGAGTCGTCTGTAGACTTGTTGAAGAGCCGCGTGCTGTTGAGACAGACGCTCATACGACATGTAAGTCCGTATGTCCATGGCAATGCAAGGGCGTTCAATGGCATGAAAATAGGTAGGCACAGAAGAAGAGCGACGGTGGTTGGAAGAAAGAGGAGAAAGAGAAAAAGTGGCTGTGATCGCAGAAGAACTGGGGCATAGCCTAGGGTCGGTGGTGTGGGCAATGCTATCAGAGGAAGCACGCATACGATGCTTTTGAGCTGGAGCCATTAAATGAGTTGCATTTCCACGAGGAGCACCATGGAGACTCGGAGAAGTAACAACGGAAGAAATGGCCCCGTCCAATGGAGTTAAAAACGAGGTCTGTGCCCGTACAAAAGAAGGAAGATCTTTTATGCAGATGGAGTGAGTACAGGAAAACTCCAATGGATAGATATCTGTCTGTTTTTCTGTCTTTTTGTCTGTCTATAAAATACTATTTACCGTAGTTTCCTTGATCCAAAAAATTATGCACAGACTGAGTCTCATCTGTTGATCGTCGACTTTTGTTGTTGTACATAGGGTACATATGTAAGCTCTTCATTCTATAGGCAATGTATCTATGCATTCTGGGGCCTATCTGAGCCTTACTTACCTGTCTACATAAATGTCTTCGTCTGATGAAAAAGGCGAGTCTATGGATTCTCTTGATGTCTTCTTGTAAGTGAATGGCCGAGTCTCTGCCTCTTCCCATGCATTTGGCAATGGTACTGTTTGTGCAGTAGAAGAGCGAAGAAGTTGTCTGCTTAAACCAGTGGCCATAGGAATATTCACAGATATATGACTGGGTATGGTAGCAGCTCCTGTGGATGGTTTTCCTTGTGTTACAGCAGTGCGTCCTATTTTTGGTTGTTTACTATCTGTAGTAAGAGTCCACGGCAAAGATCTATACAGGGTTATTCCAGGTTATCATCCCATCTCCTTACCCAGCTACTTTGGTAAGTAACTCTGAAGCAGCACCATTTGTTTTTGCCTAGATTAAAGCAATGATTTATATGGGAGAAATAGTCTTTTCTTCTTGACTCCTTACACTTCTTTTCTCCTTGTCTATTTCTTTTTTTACCGATCTTCCAGACACACCCTTGATTATATGTATAATCTCATTGGGTTGTCTGTTCATATCTCCAGAGAAAACACTTTTGATACGGGGGCGCCAAATAGTGCGTAATGATTCAATAGAGAAGTGACGACGAAATGCCTCTGGATCTGAGGATTCTTTTGATCAAGGTCAGTATCTTACCTATAGATCAAGGGAGGTTCTACACACTCTGTAACAGCAAGAGATCAACATAAAAACTACCTACCTGAGATATCATCCAACTTGGATTTGAGTACTTTCCGCACTTTGAGCTGTCCTGGTGTATATTCATTCAGCTTTTCTAATGTCTCCAGATCAATAAGCCGAGTTTTTTTCAATCCTTTGACTCTCTTTCCAAGGACACATCATAGTATATAGAAAAAGACAGGATTGTTAAATACCATTCAGTAGATTCACACTACCTGAAATTCCTCTATATCAAATCGAAGGGCTTCGAAATCAGCAAACGGGTCTTTGATCGTCTGCTCAATAGGCAAGGTTTATTAGTGGATTCTATTGAATCCATTGGTTCATCCTTACAGTGAATCCATAAGCCTGGAGCTTATTCCTGCACACAATGATCTTGGTAATAAGTGCAGTCAAAAGATGGGGTTCCATCCAAAACTCCCTCATTTGATACTTTGATATAGTTTAGCATCCATCTACAGTAAAAACAAAACAAACCAAACCAAAAACAAAAAATAATCCTTTCCCATCACACTCCACCTACCTCTGTTGATTTGTGAGGCTGATACTTCATATAGAATTCTCGAAACGCACGCAACGTATCATTGCATAATAGTCCATCAATGTAGTCTCTTTTTAACAGTTTAAAAAGATAGAGGGATATTTGTGCTAATATTACTAAGTTGATAACAGTGTCTTCAAAATCAACAGCCTCTGATATCTTGTACAAGGATCGAAACTTCTCTTCAGAGGCAGGACTAAAGAAAAGAGATTTGTTTTAGTGACTCATCCCTATGAGTTTTCTATTGAGTTTTCTATTGAGTTTTCATGCAACAACGACATTACTTTGGTCTTTTCAGATTAAGAGCACTGCGACCTGTACAATTCACTCGTCTCAGATCAATGTTGATATAGGCTTGCTTAATCCAGCCATCGAAATCACCGTCTGGTACAAGTACCATGTCCATGTCATAAGGAAGTTCACTCGGATCTGTAAGTGTGATTTCTCCCAAGCTAGTCTACAGAATAAGCACTTGTCTTTTTCTTTTTCTTTCTCCTTTCCTTTATTTTACCGATTTCATTTTAAGAGGCATGTCATTGGAAAAGAAGGGTTGTATCTCTGGTCGAGGATGTTCAAGGTCAGCCATGGCTATAGCAAGAACACACACTTTGATCTATTTTTTTTTGTTTTTTTGTTCTTGTTTAGCATGAGTCGCTTTAATATATACTCTATCTCACCTTATGGGCTGGGTCTCCTGTAAACACTTTGACTGTGTTGGAGGGTGTGATGCGATCGCATATCCTAGGGTATGAGAATAAGCCCTGTGTGAAAAAGCCCTACAACTCACCATTGCTCAACAATGTATATCTGATAGCCCTGTAACTCAGCTTCTTCAGTAATCACACCTATTCCACAAGTAGCTGCTACAGTGAGAGCTCTATTTCTTTCAACAAACACGAATTGTTTAGTGTCTGCCATGATGAGGTTGAACGATTATGCTTGATTCCTTCCTAAGTTTATTTTAGGGTTTTACCTAACTACCATTCCCGTGATGAGGTACTGGTGTGACAGTCGGGATATAAATACAGCATCCCCATTTCAGAAACACTTTATTCATAAATTATCCGTTTACTTTTCTTTTTTAATAGAATTCCATTCATATAGAGTCGTTTGTTTTGTTTATTTCTGTATGAGCCTACCCTTCAGTTTATTGTTCAATTGTTGGACCTATTAAATCTCTCTTTTTTATTCTTGAATGAAATCTATTTCAAAAAGGTGCACAAATAATTCCTGAAAATAGTGTATAGAGTGATTAAAAAGGATAATATTCAAGCGAATGAGGATATTTATGGTGTGGATACTAGAGGTGAGTGCCTTTTGAGGAATAATATAGCTGAGTGACTATTCTCCGCAGGATGGAGAGTGACAGGTAAAAAATGAGAGATATCTTCACAAAGCAGTTGGAGAAGCACTCCAGTCATTGTCACTTATGATTTATTGTCATTTACTATGAACATTTGTCCTATCGTAGGGTGTATTCACTAAAATACAATCTAATCTAATCTAATCTAATCTATAAACCGCTTAAAAGACCCACTAAGATGGTAAAAGAATGAATTAGGCTCAATAATGTCCAGAGTGGTTTTATCCTTTTATTCAAAGCCAGACATTGCCCTACCAGTGTAGGAAATGATACTTCCTGTTCTCTTTCCCTTGTCACTCATAGAGTGGGTATTCCTGATAGTAGATTATTCTATAGGTAGACGATGAATTCTTTACTGTTGAATATATATATATATATATAAAAGAGTGGTCTTATTTATTATCAAGCCAGTACAGTGGGAGTTGATCTAGTCTATTGTGTTATCATTTGGAATAGCACTGACTGTATTGTATTTACATTTACATTTACATTTACATTTACATTTACATTTACATTTATTATAATACTAATAATGACCCGTAATATTAGTATATTCCATTACAAAGGTTGATAACGTTACGAGTAAAACTGTCCACAAAAACAGACAAAAGACACACATAAAAGCAGATCCATCCTCGCCAAAAACAATAAAGTCAATAGCACGGATATTGAAAGAGGTGTATATAGCCACTATGGATTCGCTGTGAAAGTAGCATGGGCGCCTTTTTGTCTTGCTCCTCTTTCTATTTTTACTCTACCTTGCAGTCTTGCAGTGATTTTGTTTTGTTAGAGTAGCACCTAAAGCCATGTCATTCAAATCCAAGCAAAGAGCCAAACACAGCCTTCTGTTTGGTGATGGTACGTCCATAACTTGAGCGATCCACACCCTCCGTCTCATATTCAACATTTTATCATGGTAGATCCTCTCAGTGCTGCTGTAATGGAGACAGACGAGTCTCTTTTCAAAACAAGTCCTCGGTCAGCCAACACCAGTCAGTGGCCTTCACCTTCAGCAACACCATCTCGCGGCTTGGATCCACTGTTACCTACCGCAACCAGTTCACCGTCATCCACACACTCATCACCTCAGACCAGTCTACACACAATGGACAGTCATGGAAAAACCAACCACCAACACACCACTGGATTGTTAGGAGAGCGCAGTGGATTGAGGAAGGCGGGGGAGGGCACCTCTTCCCCTAAGCGTACACTTTTTCTATCGTCCTCCACCTCTCCCCGTAGTTCTGTTATGAGTGAAAATGAAGAAGACTTGTTTGGTGGTGCTTCACCAAGAAAACCCAAGGAATTGAGTGGTGCTTCCTTATTCCATCACTCCATACCTACCTTGGGAACGGGCCAACCAGTGTCCTCCCCTGTGATGAACCGTCAGCCGAGTCCTGTTTCTATACCAACAACACCTGCTGCTGCCATGTCAGTCAGTCCACAAGTGTCTCCGCTGCCTGAATCCGTGCCTGTTGCTAAGGAACCACGTGCACGTCCCTCTAGTTCTTTATTTGCTTCTGCCAGTCGATTAATACGGATGAGATCCTCTTCCATTCCATCTCCAAAGCCAGAGCCAAAGCCAGAGCCAAGAATTGAGCCAAGAATTGAGCCAACAGTGGAATCAAATGAACAGGAACAGGAGAAACACACTTCTAATGTCATTGAGGATGAAGCAACACGCGCATTTGCAGACACCTTTATCAAAGTAAAACCAGTCCACACCTTTGATTATCCCTCTTCTCCTGAATTTACTCTTCGCATTGACGCAAAACCCTCTCTTATTCCATCTTCTAGCACACCCGCTTCTACACTGGGATTAGACCCATCAGAAACACTCAATCCATGGTACGACATGAATGCTGCCATGATAGACCCTCCATCTGCTTCTACTAGCTCACCCTCCATCAGCACACGCATCCGCTCCCATCGCCCACCCGTCCCCACTCCACCCATGGAGCCAGTGAGACAGGCTGCATTTGCGGATCTAATTGCAAGTTGGCATCATGGACAGCACCCACCCAGTCTGCCCTCTGAGAACTCGGAGCAGTTTTTGGAGAGAGTGGCTATAGAGCAGAGAGACATTGGATTTGCAGGTATCTGTGGGCCTGTTGCAGAGGAGACAGAGGATAGGATGGAGGAAGATCAGAGTCAAGGCTGGGCTATTGAGACAGATAATCCGTGGTGTTGAATTTAATGTGTCTAATGATACCCTCTCTTCTCTCTGCTTATAATCTTACACACACACACACACACACCCTTTTCTTTTTCTTATTTTCTCTTTCTTTCTTTCCAAGTATCCTAGGGATAGTCTTACAAGTGCCATAGGAAGAAGCAAAAGAAAAGACATGAATAAGCAAAGGTCATAAATAGTACATTCTCCTCATTTACAAAATAAAAGAAATACACTACACTACAGAACACTACACTACAGAACGCTAAACATACATAATACACACACAAAAACAAAGATATAAAAAAAACAAAGATATAAAAAAAACAAAAACAAAAAGGAAAAGAAAGCAGCCGCATTATGGCTGCTGTTGCTGGTAATGCTGCAGTGTACGCTCAAGTTCCTTCACGCGTTGACTATAGCTACTCACATCTTGCTGAAGCTGCTTGATGTGATCCACAGACTTACGGAGAATAGCACCTTTGTTGGGCTTCATAGGGCCATGGTGGTCTATACTGTCAGGCAACATAAACCCCAACTCTTGGATTCTATCATTGATGTTATCCCGCCTTCTTCTTTCCACTACACAGAGAACCAGTTATACATGTCCACCCTTGTGGGAGAAGAGGAAGAGGAAGAGTAAAAAAATATAAAAAAAATATAAAAAAAAAAGTGGGTCTTACCTGCATTGTGGGATTCTCTTCTTCGGCGTCTCTTCTCCATCATCACCTGCACACTAATACTGTCAGAGAACAACAGGACCAGACACACCCCACTTACTTCATTTGCATTGCATAGTCCTCGTCATAGCTTCTTGGTTCGTTTGTGTTGGTGGCAATGCTCCCTGTAGAACAAGTGGCTTCAATGGGAGCATGGAGACCTCCTGTAGAAGGCGTCATACCAAAGTTCGAAGAAAAGGAAGAGGAACTTGGATAGCCAAAGTCATACATAGCAGCAGGTGCTGACATTGGAAACCCCCCCTGTGGAGGATGGTGGTGTTGGTGTTGGTGTTGGTGTTGGTGTTGGTGTTGGTGGTGGTGTTGGTGTTGGTGTTGGTGTTGGTGGAAAGAGAAGTCCTGGTGTGGCTTCATTTGAATAGGTTGGGCTGTATTGATGGTGTCTCCACCCAACACACCACTTGAGTTCTGTAGAGAATAAGTCAAGGAGCTAAGAAGAAGAGGATAGTTTCTTTCTCTTTTTCTTCTTTTTTACTTACAGTCTGTGTTTCTGTAGGGGGCGACTGTTGCTTGGAGAACGACTGTAGCCCTGTTTGATAGTCAATATCGTCAAAGTCGTTCAAGGGAGAAGTGGACATTGGACTGAGGAAGTTCTGTGAGAAGCTGTCGGGAAAGTCAAGGTGGTCTGAACCAGGTGAGTCTCTATTCTGACGGACGGAAAGGGTATAGGCAGGATGAGGAGCCGTAGCCAGTGGGTGCATGCCACTGTCCTGCCGCTGTGTTGCCATCAAGTGGTATTGTGTAGGATGACGGAGCTTAAGAGGTTGTTGTGACATTTATTGGCTTGGCACTATAAGAGGAATACAGGCAATGTGGGTGCAAGTGTGGATGAATAGTGTGAGAGAAATGGAAGTCGAATCGGAGAGTCAATATCTGGTGAGGTATAAAAAGATATCTAAGAATCCCTGCATATATAAGGAGACGAAAGCCTGTCTTTATTGCATGTCTTGTATGTCTTGTATGACATATTGTATCTATTGTATCTATTGTATCTATTGTAATCATTGATATTGATCCTATTTTAATGGTGGTAGTACACTATTATGGAGAATCAAAGGGTATGTACAGAGAAAGAGTAGTGTGGTTTATCAGTAGAGAGAATGATTTATCTGGGGAATTAGTCCTATATCACTGAAGATTTCTATTGACTCACTGATCTCATTGGCTATTCATGAGAGCTGTCTATTGATTGAGAATAGACGTAGCTGCATGTAAATACATGGAGAATACAAGCAAACAGATCAGCCTACTATAACATATACGCCAGTACTTGCTTATTATTTCTATTTTATTGTCTCATAGTCTTGTTGTGAGCAGATGTTGGATGCATTACCTATTTCTTTATGTATGTACAAGTATGTGTAAATATGTACAGGTGTTTATATATAGGTAGTTATATAGGTAGTTATATAGGTAGATGGATAGACAGGTAAATAGACACATTTAGTAATCTTTATCTGAACATATATATCTATGGATATATGTATGTATGTATGTATGTATGTATGTATGTATGTATGCATGTATGTATGTCTATAGATTAGTAGATAGATGTCTAGTGTTATTTTATCTTTCTCTCTGTTCTGATTACGTATGCAGACGAGAACAGAACGGATCATCCTTCTATTAAGCATACACCTACTTATATAAAGAGGATCCAAGCAAACAACCCCCTTTCCATTATCTTTCTTTCTTTTAACCATGTTGATGCGAGCTATTGTGTGGCTTATGGCCCTTGGAATTGTATCAGCTCAAGTCATTTCACCTTCTCATACTTACAATGTTACTGCACCAGAACCCAATGCACCCTATGTTGCTGGCCAAGTATTGCCTGTTCGCTACACTCTAGTGGATGATGCCAAACTACCCAATCGTAAGTCAGTCTTTTATATATAGATATATACTCTCTTTACAAGCACTGATCCCTCTGTTCTCTTAGTACTTGCACTGTCTATCTATTTTAATACGGTGGATCCTAGTCTGAATTTCACTGAGACAGTTATCACTTCTAATGCTGATATCTCCCAAGGATTTAGCTTTAGACGTACCCAGAATACAATAATATACTATGAGCACGAGCTGAGTGTAAGTGTTTCTTTTTTTTTTCATTACTCCTTAACTGTAGACTGCATACATGCAAACAGCAATTATACAACAGAAAACTCATCTCATTTATTATGGATATTTTAGTACTCAATACCCAATACAACACATGCAGGCAATTATCAGGTAAGCATATCAACCAACAAACACAAGAAAACATCACTCATCTTTGTGGATTAAAAAATAAAATAAAACAAAGGTCATCTTTGTGGATGCGTTTTCTCGCACCAATACATCTGTGCCTATTGTTGTCCGTCCTTATGCCCCACCTGCCATCCCTTCTTCCACAGCTGCTGGTAGTGCAAATAAGGCAGGTCCCTCTAGCATATTTGCTATCCACAGTAGTGCATCAGCTAGAAACAAACCAGTGCCTTTTGCATTAGGATTCTTTTTGCTTCTATCTTTCTTTGCTTTTTAATTCTTTAATGTATTCCCTTGTTCTATTTTAATGAACTCTTTTTTACTTATACTTTTAATAGTATTGAACGCTTGATTCTTTAATTATAAATATACTCAATCGCAAACACTCGTAACACTAGTATTCTTGTCATGACTTGTTACTATAGACCAAGTGATGTAAATAGAGTATTGGCCCTTATTTGATGATCCATGTTGATGGGAGGGTATAAACTCTATCAACAGACAGACTCCCTGAAGCCTGTACAGTAGGATATACTGAGAAAACTATGATATCACACTTTCTTTCTTCTCGTGCTTGTGTACTGCATTCATCCTCTTTATTATGTTTATCATTTTATTTGGGGTTTGTTTTATATTAACAGGACTTGATCTGCTTTATATTGCTAAACTATCACATCTATCCCGTGTTTATTTATTTATCTATATTATTTATTATAATAGCAGGCCTATAGTGAAGCTTCCATGGAAGTATTCATACAGTATTCATATCAACTACCTAACCTATTGGTATCGTAGCTATGGTGGAAGCTTATGTTACTTCTTGTGCTTGAATGGATTCATGTAGGCTTGAAAAAAGATATCCTTTTATTAACTTGGTCATTCTCAGGGCAAACTAGGGTACAATAAGTGGGGGAAATGTGTTACATAAGAGTCAATGCCTACCTCCTCACTCAATCAATCACTCGTTTATTTACTAACATCATCTACATATACCTCTTTTTTTTCTCTTTATATATATATATATATATTTATTTATAAAATAAAGGTTTGATATTTACTACAATAATACTCTACGAAATAAAATAAAAGATCTTTATAATCCACAAGTATCATCACTTGTTTCCATCATCTTATAGACTGGATTCTCATTACATTTGACCCTTAAAAATCCAAAATCAAACAATAGAGATTCCTCAATGGTGTGCTAATACTACCGTTCTTATTACTCTACCAACAAACATTGCTGATGCTACTGGCAGTAACACCAGTAATTACACTGCTAAAGATACTATTAATAGCAATACCAGCATCAATATTAATAATTACACGACACGCTAATCACACTAATAATGATGTTTCTGGTGTTCAATAATAGTAGGGGAAAGATAAGGGTCTCCAGGGACACTGATTGGATATATCTTTCTGTCTTGTTCTCTAGTAACTCATTATCCACCTTCAATCAATACCAAAGTATCTGTTTAAAGTCCAATCTCACTGAACAACACTAGAACTATGGAATTATACCAAGAAATATACTAATGTCAAATGAAGAACAAGCATTTAGCAGGTTGCAGAAAATTATCACTGTCTAAGCATTTTAACTTTATCAGGAGAACTTTTTCTTTTTCTTTCATTTTCTTGTTCGGAGACTATGCATTATCCTACAGGCATGTCAGTAGGGTTATTTTAAGCATAACACAATAGCAGAGAAAGTTCTCTCTTGTTTTGGGGTTTATTCATTCTAGTCGTGGGTGATAAGAATGCTTGTTTTAATAGCAGACATGTACTCTTCCTGGCCATGACCCTATTGCAGCAGTGATGTGGTGTTTTATAAGAGTAGTTTCCATTCAACTTTTGTTTGATTAGATAAAGGGAGTACCATTATAATTATTAGTTCTGCCCTAACTACAAAGTCCCCAGGAACAGGTACAGAGCCTTTCTATGTTCATTAGATGTGTATTCTTCTAGAAGCAAAAATAAATAAATAAATATAAATTGATAAATAAATATAAAAAATAAAACACTACTACGGGAGATGTGTCTATTCCAAGATGGAAATATACTATTTATCACACCATTTCTTAAGTGGTTTCGTTAAATAAATAGAATGTATCTAAACTATATATTAATATACTAGATACTCTTTATTATTGTAAAATTATTATTATTATTATTATCATCATCATCATCATCATTACTATTGATTTTAGTTCTTTTGATTATTCTTACTTTTATCAAAGATACTATTTTATAGATCAGTGAAATATATTGATATGTGAAAATTACCACCCAATGCAATAGACTATATATGAATTAAAAAAAAAGAATGCTATGTAGATCTACCAGAACACACCTTTCTATGCCTAGAGACTGTAGACATATTATTTGCAACATAATATATTTTATATATTTAGTTGCCGTCTATAGTATAAATATGATATAATATATGTAGTGTAAGTAAATAGGTAGATAAAGTATGTATGATTTGCAAAGAAGAAATCCTTCTTCATGACAATAGGGTATATGTACATTAAGACCAAGCAAATGAAAAGAGTGTTCTTATGAAGAATAAAATCTATCGATGATAAAAAGATAATCAGTACCTTGCTATTGAATCTAAACAAATCCACTTACTTTTTGTTAATAAGGTAAATCAACAAGTTAACATTCACTTTGGCCATTCCATCAAGTACACGCATTGTCTGAACTCCCTCAAACTGAGTCTGTAGCAAGAATTCATAACGCAAATCCACTTGAACAGAAGAGATCCCCCATCCAGAATAACTGCCTTCAATAGTAATAATGCCCACTTGATTCATGGACAGAATAATAGGAATACGATCGTACAGCTTTTTATCTATGCCTACAATCTCAATCACAATACCACGATCATACAACTGTCGAGCAGTGTACTTGTAGGAGCCATATTTAGGCACCAATCCTTGCTTCTGTAACCCCTTGATGTGGTTGTATTGACGCGTAAATGGCAATAAGAATCGATGTTTCTTGCCACGCTTTGTAGCCATAATGCTCATACTGCCATTCAAATAGTCTTCATATTGAGTCCGTTGTTCCGTCAAGTAATTCTTCTTTTGTATCAAATGATCAAGTGAGTGAGTGAGTTTGCCTATTTCCTTGTCTCGTTGACGGCGTTGTGAAGCTTTTCCTGTAATGGCTTGAGCAATCATGTTGAGCATGTCTTGGAAATCATTGTTATCTGCAATCACTTTGCATTTTTCCAGATGAAGTACTAGGCGATGAGCAATAGTCTTTAGTTGATAGAATGTGATGCTAATAATAATAAGCATGTCATGTAAGTTCTTATGTATTAAGGGAGAGCAGATATTCTTTTCCCTATATATATATTACCTTAATAAATCAACAGGAGGATCGTTAGGATTGAGTCTTAGGAGACGTCTTTTGTTTCGAATGATGTGTTCTTTATCAGTTCCTTCCGAGAATTCTTCCTTTTTAATAGTACTCCATGTGTCTTCATGTTCTTGCTGTATAGGTTGTTTAAAGATAGTTCTCAGGTTGTTTCCACTCTGTATCTTGATAACATACACTACTAAGCGTTTAGTATCTACCAAGAGTTGTTGTAATCTGGCTGCAGGATCAAGTGGGATGTCTTGTGCTCGGTTGCTGAGAGTAAGGCAAATCACTGTTTCTGAGAGTTCACTGCCAGGACCATAGGGAGAAGGACCCATTTGACGAAGGACATCTGTCAACATGCCATTGTGCTCAGGTTCAACGGTATCCATATTATTCTCAATCATATAATGAAGATAATACAGTTCATAAGGAGAGATATAGACCAGAGGCTTATTGGTTCTAGCCATGTCAGACAGCGGGTCCATACTAAAGTAGGTCTCAGGGTCCTCCACATCAGTCACTGTTCAAGAGAGATGAGTAAGATGAGTCCATTTAAAACATGACCTACACTTCATAAACCAGTCATAAAAACGCTTTCCTGCATTATAGACATAGTCATTGAGGGGTGCTAAGAACATATCATCTGCAGCAAAGACTTTTCCGCTTGAAATTTGTTGGAGCATTTTAGAGATCTATCCTTGGTAAGTTATGTATCCAATGAAGCCTAGGTTTACCTCTGCAAGATTTTTTCGTTGTACTGGATGAATGTTATCGTCAATAACATCGTATTGTTCGGGAGCACTTTTTTTTTTAAATAAATTAATAAATTTAAAAAACAAACAAACAAACAAAGAGATAGTACTGTTCTACGAGTAACAATAACAACAATAGCAACATCACTTACACAATAGCAGGATTCAGGTAACGGTAATAGATAAAGTTTCCAAGAATCTTCACAATACGATCAGGACCTTCGTTAGGAAAGTTCTCTTCAAGAACTAATCGAAGCTCACGAGCCACTATCCGAATACCATAAGGTACTTGGTCAGTAGCAGAAGTAATGGCTGCCAAGAAATTCTCGGTGGTTTCGCGTAAATTACGGAGATGGGTGACAAATGTCTCTCTGATATCAGGAAAAGACAGAGCTTCTCTTGAAGTAGCAGTAGGTTTACGCTGAGAGGGCATGCCAGTACGAGACTCTTCTTCGTTAATGGCATTATTGTAAATACTGACTGGATCTGTACTAAGATCAAGAAGATCATCGTTCACCACTTGAGTGATCAGTGGAGTCAATAGCTTTCTAAAGAACTCTCTTTCCTTGGCACCGCTAGTATTTATAAAGAATAAGAAGGTATCTGTACTTCTTTTTTTTTTACTATTTTCTTTTTCCTTCTTACCGGTTGGTTTGAACCACAAGCTTCATAAAAGTATAGTTGCCTCTCATAAACTCCTGTGTATCTTTTACAAACTTCATTTCCTCTGCAATACAGTACTAATAACACACACTCCTTTAGTACTACTGAATCAATTGAGAGAGAAAGAGGGTGTTCATACCATGCACAGCTTTATCAACAGGTATTCTTCGCGTATATTGGTGGCGTAACCAAACAAGGACAGTACTGTGGATTCAATACGCTTGTGGCCATTGGAGTGGCCTCCCAAATCCTGCTCACTTGTAATGGACATAAAACGAGCAAGATATTTGGGTTCTGTTTGCAAAAGATAAACAAGCTGCTGGTATAACTCCAACTTTTGTCGACTTTCTTTATCAACACCGCGTAATGTTAGTGGACTTGTGGATGCATTGGCCATTTGAGAAAAGCGACGCTGCTGCTGTTTCTTATTGAAGGCACCTGTTGTCTTGAGCACCTCATCAATGGTAATAGCATTGCGTACTAAGAGTGCAATTTGTATATCAATGGTGCCAACATGTGATTCGAGTTGGTTGTTTTCCTTGATATGCTGAATGACGCCCTGTCGTAGATCCTCAAGGGCTGATATAAACATGATTCAGTCCTATTTTCTCTTTTATGTATTCTGTCTTGCTATTTACCTATTTCACTATCAAAGTCTAAACGATTATCATCTAAAAGATGGATAAAGTTCTTGACTGTGTTGACGGAAGGATTGTTGTCGGTTGCTAATAGAATGTATAAACACACTCAGGTACATTCAATTGACTTACTCAATTGACTGAGTTGACCCTCTAGCCATTGATTCTTGGCATGTCCTTGCTGTGACGCAAGAGCAACTTCTTGTTTATATTGATCCAAGAGATTCTGGAGTCTTTTACGTGTCAAGAAAGATCGACATGCTGTCTGAAGCTAATGAAAAGAAGTACTCTATTTTTTTAATAACACACACATACACCATACACCATACACCACACACCACACTTGACTTACTTTAAGTATATGGTCCTCAGAAGTCTCAAAGGTAATCTTTTTGGTTTCCAACTCACGACGACACAATACACCTCTTGCTTGAGCCTGTATGTGTTGAATACGAGACTGGAAAAAGGTAGACTGATGGACTTGCTGAACATGTTCAAAGGCACGTCGATCCAGCCAAGTGCGAACAGCTGCCTGACATACTTTCACTTTTTCAACTGTCTCGGGAGCAGACCAAAAGACTTGTTCTGGTGCTGTTGTATGTATGTATGTATTAGCCTCTTTCTCTTCCGTCAAACTATAAAGAAGATACCTACTTTGGAAGGGTTTGACTGTTTTAAACACCATGGTCTCTTTCTTGATCTCAACCTCTTCCGTGTCACTTTCTACTAATAAGTCAGGAGTGGCAGGACTAATCCCACTGTACTGTCGCTGAATCAAATGGGGCATATCAATCTGTCGGAAGTGGTACTGTTCCTCATTGTCCACAGGTGTTGATCTGTAGTCTGGTTCATTCAGTTCTCTTGACAGGGAGGAGCCAACATTCCTGAAGTTGGGCATCACCACATTGTAGGAATCCAGGACTCTTTGAGCAGCAGCCAATTCCTCACCTTATAGCCCAGTCAATCTCTGTTTGTTATTGATCAACTTACTTGTAAAATGAAGTTCATTGAACAAGTCCTTGATGCTGGGTGCCATGTTCCGTCTGGATAGCAGATGACTAGCGACCAACATACTATGATTAGCTTCCTCCTACTCTGTTGCTGTTGTTGCAGGGTTGAATCACCTTAGAGCATGGATACAAAAGATCACTTTTGGAATATTCTTTTTGTCATACAGGTCAGTCAATTCAAACCAGAATATTTGTGGCAATCGCACAACACTGAGTGCCTTGAAGAATGCATTGATGTTCTCAGAGTGAAGGAATTTATGCTTGGTGTCCTACCATTGACAGGAAGCGTCAGATGAAGAGTGTTCTTCCATGGAGATGGACTTACTGTTACAATTCTGGACACAACATGAGGGGCAAACCATCCTGCTAACTTTGCAAGGACAATGCCATCTCTCATAGATTCCTCTAGTTTAATAATGGAGTCGATTTCTTCCTCCAAACAGGCCTCAATCCACCTATAGAGTGAGAATAGACACTAAGAACAATGTCCATGCACTCCTCCCCATTTGCCACCTACTCTTTTGCTTCACCAATGTGGCACAGATATTCATAGGCTAGAAGATTGCTTCTTTGTTGGTCCATCCACTGGCTTGATTTCATCTGCTCATTCTTCTGCAGACGAAGACGACCTGTTGTGGTAAATTACCAAAACAATCAGTGACAGGAGAGTTACCTTGCATTCCTATATAATACATACAACAGATGTTGAGTTTCTTTTGTTATCTTTTTGTTAGGGACAGGAGAAGTTCTTATTATACGAGTCGTACCAACAACATCTTCCTCCTCTTCTTCTGCCATACGCATAGCCATGTCTCTCCCTGCGAGGCGGGAGACACTCATTCTTTGTAGAGGCAATAGGCTTGTCATTGTATAGGGGTGTTATTATCTGTTTGAATAGTAGTCAACAGTCAGCAGTCAACAGTCAGCAGTCAGCAGTCAACAATAAGCAGTAAGCAGTAAGCAGTAAGCAGTAATAGGAATAAAAAGAAAAGAAAAGAAAAGAAAGGAATCTCTGTTTTTATTAGTATTGTTATTAATATTATTATTATTATTATTGGTGCTGCAATAGACAGGGCAATCTCTCTTTCTATCTCTCTCTTTTCTCTCTCTTTTCTCTCTCTTGTCCTGATATGGTGTGGATGTAAACAACCCTTTTGCCGACACAGCCTATCTCCACAGCCTGTTCCTCCGAGCCAAAAGTTCAACGCAGGAGAGGACATTGAAAATTGGTGTGTGGTGGGGTTTATCCTTGAAGGAGAGAAGGGCAATGTCGCTTAGATGACTGCTGGACATACTTTTAATCTCGTTCTTTGGTGACACTTATTGCTGTGTTGGATGTGTGTTGGATGGCCATTCTTGGCTTATTTTATTACTACAGATTTGGGTGTGGTAGGCCTCTGACAATGGAAGATCATCTGATAATGTATCTTTTTTACTTTTATTTTTGGATTTGGATTTGGATTTGGATTTGGATTGACTCTGATCTTTGTTTTCTTGTTTTTGTTTTGTTTTGTCTATTGCATAGAAACATAGACACAAATAGGCACACAAGTACGCCTATATTAATATAAATGTATAAATATGTACAGAGAATACACAGCACGCTCATCTAGCTATGAGTATATGTATGTAATCATGTAATTATGTATCTACCTATTTATACCCACTTGTCTCTGTCCAGAATATATTTACAGACACACAAACTATTCTTTCTACTGGAATCCGTGTAGTTTAGAAATGTGGGGAAGATTGGAATAATGCTTGACTAAAAAGACACCAGATCTGGGGTTAAAAGTGTTTCATTGCAAACCAGCGCATAAGGGAAAGGTCTGTTTCATAGCAACCCACCAAGTGTACCTGTCATTTGTACTGTGCAGTGATGGATGAATGAGGACAGGCTCAAAAGGCGAAAATGTGACGCGTTATTCTCCAACCCATACTGTAGAGAGATGACTTTCATTATTATTGTGATTGTAAATAGTACTTGGTCATCAAAGGAGATTCGCTTATTAATAAAAAAGAAGATTCGCTTATTGGCGAGACACCCTGTAAGTTTTTTTTTTTTTTTTTTGGGGGTGGGGAGGGGAATAGCAGTGCAAAGTAGAAACCCTCCCCCTTCTTCATTTCATTGGCCAATCGGAGAAAAGGAAGCACTTGTTTTAAATCTCTCTTACTCAACATTTTCGGCTGGTTGTTCACCCTTTTAACACTCCGATAGGTGCCTGAATGCATCATTATAAGAACACACTTTGTTTTAGCCTTTGTTTTTTCTTTTTTTCTTTTCTTATTCTTCTCTTTCTATATTCTCTCAAACATGGTTGCATCGATTGAACAGATTTCCATTCATACTGTTCGTGCTCTTGCTGCTGACGTGGTGCGCGGTGCCAATTCTGGTCATCCTGGTAAATACACAGGGATTTAAGGGAAAGGGAAAAAGAGGCTGTCAGTGGCATTGAGCATAGCAACGCACCAACAATGGGACAGACTAAACCAACACTCCAAATCAATAGGTGCTCCTATGGGGTGTGCTCCCATGGCCCATGTCTTGTTCAGCAAGCATATCAATGCCAATCCCAAGAACCCAAAGTTCATCAACCGTGACCGCTTTGTGCTCTCCAACGGACACGGCTGTGCTCTTCAATATGTCTATCTTCACTTGTTGGGCTATGATGTGTCCATTCATGACTTGAAGAACTTCCGTCAGTTGGACAGCAAGTGAGTGTAGATTTCATCTCTGTAGAATTCCCTCTTGTCTAGGAGAGAGATGTCTATGGCTTTATAGCGATAAGAAAGTAGATGACTGATTCTCCTATAGAACACCCGGCCACCCCGAGGCCAATGACACACCTGGTATTGAGGTCACCACCGGTCCTCTTGGTCAAGGTAACCTATTTATAAACACACACACAGAGAGAGAGATTAGAAGAGAGAATGGCAGCAGTCCGTAGAATACCTACTGACTTTATATTGTTAGGTATTGCCAATGCTGTTGGTTTGGCTGCTGCTGAGGCCCATTTGGCTGCTACTTTCAACAAGCCTGGCTTTGAGCTCTTCAACAACTACACATACACCATCTTGGGTGACGGTTGTCTGCAGGAAGGTGTCGCTGCCGAGGCTGTGTCCATTGCTGGGTAAGCCAATAAGACATGGGGAGACAAGGAAGAAACAGTGCTTATTGTCTTGTTTTCATCTAGTCACTGGAAGCTTGGCAAGCTCATTGCCTTGTATGACGACAACAAGATCACCATTGATGGTGACACTGCTGTATCCTTCACTGAGGATGTGATTGAACGCTTCCATGCTTACGGATGGCACACCGTTGTTGTGACAGATGGTGACAATGATATCGAGGCCATTAACAAGGCTATTGAAGAAGCCAAGACAGTCACTGACAAGCCCACATTGATCAAGATCCGCACCACCATCGGTAAGCTAGTGTTCTATTCAGTGCAATATGATATGAATTCTATAATAATGAGGTTGCTGGTCTTCTTTTGTACAGGTTACGGCTCATTAAACCAGGGTGAAGAGAAAGTGCACGGATCTCCCCTTTCTGGTAAGGAAAACAAGAGAACAGCCTTGCAGCCCATTTTCATTGACTCATTCGCCTCTTTATTCCCCTATTTTTATTATATGACATAGCTGCCGATATTAAGCAGGTGAAGGAGAAATTCGGCTTGAATGCTGAGCAAGACTACGCAGTGTCTCAGGAAGTCTATGATTTCTGGGCTGGCCGTGCTGCTCACGGTGCCAAGGTGGAGACTGAATGGAATGCTCTGTTCAGTGCCTACACCCAACAGTTCCCTGAAGAGGCTGCTGAATTGAACCGTCGTATTGCCAATGAACTTCCTGCCGGCTGGGAAAAGGCTCTTCCTCGCTTCACTCCTGCCGATCCTGCTGTAGCCACAAGAAAGCTGTCTGAGAATGTATTGACCTCTCTTGCTGAAGTTCTTCCCGAGTTGTTGGGTGGTTCTGCTGATTTGACTGGTTCCAACCTTACTCGCTGGAAGAAGGCTGTGGATTTCCAACATGTAAGCTGTGTTTTTTTATTTATTTATTATAATAGCTACAGAGAGAGAAAGAGAGAAAGAAATGCAATGTGTTTTGTAACTCATCCTGACCCCATCCCTATAGCCTTCCACCGGTCTTGGTGATTACTCTGGTCGCTACATGCGCTACGGTGTACGTGAGCATGCCATGTTTGCCATTATGAACGGTCTCTGTGCTTACGGTGCCATTATTCCCTTTGGCGGCACCTTTTTGAACTTCTTGACCTACGGATGGGGTGCTGCTCGTCTCTCTGCTCTCTCTCACCACCGTGTCATCTACGTAATGACCCATGACTCCATTGGCTTGGGTGAAGATGGCCCTACTCACCAGCCTATCGAAACCCTCGTCTTGTCGCGTGCTACTCCCAACATGCTTACCTTCCGTCCTGCTGATGGTAACGAGGTCTCTGGTACCTACCTTGCTGCTATCGAGAACAAGCACCGTCCTTCTGTCATTGCTCTTTCTCGCCAGAACTTGTCTCAGCTTGAGGGTTCTTCTGTAGAGATCGTTCGCAAGGGTGCCTATGTTCTCCGTGATGCTCCCAATGCCAAGATTGCCTTTGTCGCCACAGGCTCTGAAGTCGAGATTGCCGTTGCTGCTGCCAAGGCATTGGAGGCACAGGGCGTAGCTGCTCGTGTGATTTCCATGCCATGTTCAGACTTGTTTGAGGACCAGGCCAAGGAGTACAAGCAATCTGTATTCCCTGCCGGTCTTCCCGTGATCTCTATCGAGGCTCTTGGTGTCCTTGGTTGGGAGCGTTATGCCCATGCCCACATTGGTATGAAGACATTTGGTGCCTCTGCTCCTATCAAGGATCTTTATAACAAGTTTGGTATTACTGCTGAGGCAGCTGTTGCCAAGGCCCACAAGGTGATTGCTCACTTTGAGAAGGCTGGCTATGTTCCTGAGCTTGGTCTTGAGCTTTAAAGTGTATATTGACAGAACAAAAGAAGGGTATGGCGTTGTGTGTATAAGAGAAAAATAAATGGATACATCTTTATGTAATAATAGTATCGAGTGATGAATGAATGAATAGAAAAAAGAAAAAAAAAGATAATAAACTAGCGGCATTCCGTCGCCTCTTTTTTGTTTTTGTTTTTGTTTTTGTTTTAATTCTTTTTGTAAGGTGTTTATTATAGCTTACTCCAGAAGTGGTGCAGTAACTCATTGAGCTCTTCGTGCTTAGCAGTAGGTACGACATGTCCAGAATCCTCAAATACCACAAACTGTTGTGGTTGTAGATGCTCCTTAAGATAGAGACTGTGTCTTGTATGCACAAAATTATCACAGCCATCTATCCATTGAATAAGTAATTGTTGAAGTGTGAAATTAACCACATCTCTACTTACTAGTAATCACCACTAGAGGAATCCCAGTGGATTTGATCTTCTCTAGATCACTTGCAGTAACCCAATGGCGTAGAGAGGCCACTGCTTGACTCAGCATCCCACCCAAGCTCTGGGGCCGACTACGACTATTTCTCTCCAGGACTTTCTGTAGGGAAGTATCAGTCTAATCTATAGAGATGTGTAGGAATCTATCTTCAATAGCTTACATTGTAGACCATCTCAAAGTTATTTTCGTGAGCTACTGTATCTTTAGGACGTGCATTGAGCCATTCCTATTGAGCCCATTCTTAGGGTAAATGTCTGCTCTTGATCATCAACATTACCTGTCTGTAATTGATACGAATAAGTCGTTCTATCTGCTGTTTAGGATGACTCTGCCACATGTTAGATAGAAGAGTATACGCTCCTGTCCATGGACGAGTGCCTCCTGCTGTAGTACACATAAGTACTGCTGATGAAAAGCGAGGTGGACTTTGCAAGAGGGCCTTTAGTAACACTTGGCCACCTGCACTGTAGCCTACTGCATGTATAGGCTGGCTCCATCCAAGGTGATCTAAAAGACCAAAGAGATCTTGGGCCCAGTCCGTTGTGTTGTACCAATCCCAATATCCTCCTAGTGTATATGTATAAGCAGTAGTATTTTTGTTGTTGTTATTGCTATGCTTGTTGTTGTTATAACTACTACTGGGTGGCATAAGAAGAAAGACTCCTTACCTGTCCAGCTCACACCACGCGCATCAAACACCAGAACAGTATACTCTTCCATAGCACCAAAATACAGTGTCTACTTCATAAGCATCTACACCAACTCCTATCTACTTACTTGGTAATCCCACGCCTGACAAGAGGAATTAAGACCTATTCAAATAGGTTTCTAATAAACATTCTAGTCTTTTTGTATCAATAGTACCCATCAGAAATACAACTTTGCGTGGACCTGTGCCATGCAGCTCATAATAGAAATGTGTTTTATGATCATCGTGAGTGCAAATAGGTGCAAATCCCTGCTGATAAGTGTGTTTCCATGTACTTGGTAATGGTGGTACTGTTCTGTTAACATTAGCCTGCACTCCTGTCAGGTTGGTCTCAAACACTGCTTCTGTCGTCATCAAAGAAAGAGAGAAAAGAAGGAGTATATATTTAAATGTATATATATATATAGGTTGGCTTGTAGTTATTCTAAACTTCACTTGGCAGGTAGAGAAAAATAGACTAAGGCTTTGCCGACTTATTTTGTTGATGAATAACAACAGGCAATTTTGACTGGGTTTGCCACTCCAGTGTGGACATGGGACGACCTTCTGTGCGAATAACAGAACCAATAGCTATACACATTGTCACTTATGTACTACAAAAAAAAATAACACCTTACACATGAAAAAGCCAAAAGAAGCTGCTGATCCAAGCATATACTGACTAAGAAGTGTCAAGGATCCTTTCTTGCCACCTCCAAATCTATACAGTCAACGCGTTAGATGATGCATGAACAGAGTCATGTTACCTTATTAGACTGACAGTTCCAAATACAAAGCCCACACACAACCCTACAGTGCCCCCCATAAGAGCACCCATTTTCATCTTTTGAACTGTGTTGGATTCCATAGTAGAGCAAAGGTGAAGTCTATCATCAGTGCCAAGTCAGTCGAGCTTTGTTATTCCGATTCAATGACGCTTTAATTTTTTGTCTGGTGTGAAGTAGGACTGGTAATCTTATTGACAAGTCTTGCTCTTTCATTACACACCAGGAGGTCTTTAGGATATAAAAAGAAATAGTCGAAATACAATTGTTTAAAAATGACATCGATTTGAAAAGGTGTGAAAATAGATTGAGATGTATTCATGTTAGTTCTTAAATAAAGATTATTATGTAGATTTACCTGTAAATATCTGAATTCTGGAGGAAACCACTTTCGATGTGGCAATATATAATATGAATGCATCAAAGAGTATCTATTCTTCTCTACAGAATGGAACTGGTCGGTGGCGACCCTTTAATCCCTCTTCTGCAATTGTATAGATATTCTTTGATGCATTCATATCTCTGTTCCAAACAATTCCGCAACTTTGGCAAGCGCGGATATTGTTGAAATTCACTAATACCTCAGTGAGGATATTTGTGTTGCAAGTGTGGCAGATCTTGAGAACAAAAATAAGAGTAACTGTTAGAAGAGCTTTTCATCTGGGCTTGAGCTCATTGTAATCCATAAGACATAGTACTGACTCTTCTTCTAATAGATAACATATGGCTTATTATTCTTATGACAAGTATTAAGTACAAGGTAAGCATACTATCTCTCTTGATTGAATTATTACTAATACACTCTTTTGATATTAGATAAGTTAATATTCTTCTCAAGTCAGCCTTAGGTGGTCTTCTTCCTTCTATATTATCAATAATGTTTAGGGTGTATTCCCAAGCATAGTAATATATATCCCAAGAATAAAGCATAAGGCTTTTAGAGTGTATTTACTATTGCTATGAAGGAATACGCCTAAAACAGCAGTAGCTATAGTAATAGTATAGTATTAGCTACAGTATTATTAGCTATATTATTATAATAAACAATTTTATCTATTAACAATTTTGTTCATAAACAATATTATTTATTGATAATATAATTTGATATTGATGTATTCCATAAAAAGAAATAGAAATTTAGATACTTGCAAACCTTTGATTTTAAACACAGTTCCATAAAAGGGCAATATTTTTATTACTTAACAGGTAATACTGTGCACCTTTAAAGGCCCGAAAATCTCCTGGTGTGTAGAACAGAAAGAATGTAAACCAAATTGCTAAGACAAGATTCAATTATTTAGGCTTATTTATAAATCTAAACATAAGAAGAGGGTGCTTTGACTAGATAAAACCCACTGTATCATTAGAATGAATGTTGTATCTATTTGTCTTTTTATTGTACATCATACACAATAATACATTTACTGGTAATAAGTATATACAGTCCAGAGTATACTTTTATTTTTATTTTGGGTGTAAATGTTACTCGCGCATTGAGCCTAATAGTCACCTTATGAGATCCTTTTGAATAATCAAGATATACATATAAACACTCTAAATACTCAAGTGGAGAAATAAATGACAGTAAATGCCAGGTTAAGAATAGACATTAGTCTGGGCTTGACTCCACAAGATTCTCAAAGGCAATGGTGGGTAGACAGGGTGTGACAATGCTTGAGCCAAAGTAGAGAGCAATAATGTACCCTAAATAGAGCCATCATCTGGTAGTTTGCTCATTGAGGCTGCTGATGGGTGTGTTGATTAGGAATACCAACACTATCATAGAGTGCAAAGACTTTTCTACCACCCATTCATAACCTGTTTATCAAAGCCAGAAGCTGCTGGTGTAGTTGCTGTAGCTGTATCCTCAGGATTGTCCGAGTTGCTCTAAGTATCCCTCGTTGAATTTCAGATCACCATAGAACGACGGTTATCTTTTTTTTGGTGTCCTGGTTTCCTTGCTGACATTATGGCCTTTTTGGATGTCTATTCATAATTATTTACCATCATTTCTACTCTTTTTTGGTTGTTTTTTTCTTCCTCATTTTTGTATTTAGAGTGGTTATATGTATATCTTGATTATTCAAAAGGATCTCATAAGGTGACTATTAGGCTCAATGTGCGAATAGCATTTACACCCAAAATAATAAAATAATATACTCTGGACTGTAGTACTACCGTATTTATGGGTGGACTTTATATGACTTGCTAGTATACTATTGCTTCTATATCTTAAAGCATACTTCCACGGCTATTCTTAATAATAAACTACTACTCTGACCTCATTGTAGACAGTAGAATATAGTTTAATATTCATATTCACCAATAAAGATAAGATCAAACACATTTATTTATAGGATAAGTTCAAGTCTCATCATTGGCCTGTAAAAGGTGAATTGTACAGCTGGATTAATCATGCTCCTGCTTAATTTCTTCATTGTCTGTAGTGGTCTGTGATTCCACTTGTGAGTATGGCTCAACTTCATCGGTAATTATGGACTTGGTTTCGATATCTTTTGTAGGTTCAAGACTTTCATTCTTCCTGGATGCCTTCAAGATATTGCAAACAGTAGCTATGCTAGTGCCAACCATGGCAGCTATCTTTTCTTGAGTGAGTCCATTGACCTTGTACTCATGTACAATAGTGTTGCGCATGTCTTCATCAACACGTTTCCCCTTTTTACGAGTCTTATGGGGGATTCCAGTACTAAGTGTATGTTTCTTCAATATTTTACTAACAGTCATTTGGCTAGTGCCCACCATGTCAGCTATCTTTTCTTGACTGAGCCCATTGTTAATGTGTTCATGTACGATAGTATTGCACATGTCTTCATCAACACATTTTCCCTTTTTACGAGTCTTATGGGGATTCCAGTACTAAGTGTATGTTTCTTCATATTTTACTAACAGTCATTTGGCTAGTGCCCACATGTCAGCTATCTTTTCTTGACTGAGCCCATTGTTAATGTGTTCATGTACGATAGTATTGCACATGTCTTCATCAACACATTTTCCCTTTTTACGAGTCTTATGGGGGATTCCAGTACTAAGTGTATGTTTCTTCAATATTGTACCAACAGTTACATCACTAACACCAATCATGTCAGCTATCTTTTCTTGACTGAGCCCATTGTTAATGTGTTCATGTACAATAGTATTGCGCATATCTTCATCAACACATTTTCCCTTTTTACGAGTCTTATGGGGGATTCCAGTACTAAGTGTATGTTTCTTCAATATTGTACCAACAGTTACATCACTAACACCAATCATGTCAGCTATCTTCCTTTGACTGAGTCCATTGTTAATGTGTTCATGTACGATAGTTTTGCGCATGTCTTCATCAACACGTTTCCCCTTTTTACGAGTCTTATGGGGGATTCCAGTACTAAGTGTATGTTCATTCAATATTTTGGAAACAGTAGCTATGCTAGTGCCCACCATGGCAGCTATCTTTTCTTGAGTGAGTCCATTGACCTTGTGTTCATGTACGATAGTTTTGCGCATGTCTTCATCAACACGTTTTCCCTTTTTACAAGTCTTATGGGGGATTCCAGTACTAAGTGTATGTTTCCTTAATATTTCACTAACAGTCGCTTGGTCAATGCCAACCATGGCCGCTATCTTCACTTGGCTGAGTCCATTGACCTTGTTTTCATGTACAATAGTTTTGCGCATGTCTTCATCAACACGTTTCCTTTTTTTACGAGTCTTATGGGGAATTCCAGTACTAAGTGTATGTTCATTCAATATTTTGGAAACAGTAGCTATGCTAGTGCCCACCATGGCAGCTATCTTTTCTTGAGTGAGTCCATTGACCTTGTGTTCATGTACGATAGTTTTGCGCATGTCTTCATCAACACGCTTCCCTTTTTTACGAGTCTTATGGGTATCTTCATCACTGAAATTCTGTTTATTGGTGTCCGTTTTCTCTATGTTGGTTGGTTGTTCAGTCATTTTCGCTTCTTCATTCGTGAAGGCTTTTTCAATGTCATTTGTTTCTTCAGTGAATGAAATAGACATTGAGTAATGAAGTTAGAGAATTGATATAGCTACGCTCCGGTGTAAATAAAGTAAACAGAAAGCAAACCTGGATATTTCAGATTCCGAACTGTTTTCATATTAAGACATAACATACAGTCCAGAGTATATTATTTTATCTTAGGTGTAAATGCTATTCGTGCATTGAGCCTAATAGTCACCTTATGATATCCTTTTGAACAATTAAGATATACATACAGTTCAAAGTATTTTTATTTTTCAGGTGTGAGGTGCTATTCGCGCATTGGGCATATTAGCCACCCTATGAGAACTTTTGTGAAATAAATAAGAATAAACATATAAACACTTCAAATACGAAAGTGAAAAAATAATGCAAAGAGAAAGGAAACACAAGGACAGAGAAATACAAAACCTCAAATGAGGGAAAAATAATGAAAAATGAGAAATGATGGCAAAATAAGAATTATGAATAGACATCCAAAAAGGCCATAAAGTCAGCAAGGAAACCAGGACTAAAAAGATAACCGTCATCCTGTGGCGATTCGAAAGATATACATACAGTGTCAGGCAAAAAAATAATAATTTATTTCATTTTCCCATAGGATTCTTTTTTGGGGCAATACTTATTCCTTGTAATAAAAACACACATTAAACACACAGTAGAGACTTCAAAATTGGATGAAGTATAAAGAAGGTCAACAGGATATTATATAAAAATTTATTGTGTGGAAACCCTTAATATTTGGTGTTTCCACCCTTGGCCTCAATGACAGCCCTACATCTCCGATACATGCTATTGATGAAGTTGTTGGTAACCTCCTTAGGGATCTTGTCCCATTCTTAGACCAGGAGAGCCTTCAAATCCTAGAGGGTTCTTTCTGGGGTCATCCTCTTCCGAACTGCTCTGTCAAGTTCCTACCAAAGATGCTCAATTGGGTTCAAGTCAGGGCTTTGAGAGGGCCACCCCTCCATCGTGACTATGCCCCTCTCATCCTTCCATTTCCTAGTCTCCTTACTAGTATGACAACTGACATTGTCTTCTTGAAGAACATAGCATACCACTGGATTCAGTGCCAAAAGACAAGCCAGTTCAGGGCAATAGGCCGTTTCTAAAATACTGGTGTATTTGGCAGTATTGATGAACCCCACCACCACAGCAAGTCTACCAACACCTTCACCAGAAAAGAGAACCCCACACTATCACCCCACCACCACCAAACTTCATCATTGGCTTCAGATTATTTGGGAGCAGTCTCTCCTTCTTCCTAAGTACCGCCCTGTTGCGGTGGTTGTTGCTCATTAGCTGGAACTTCGACTCATCGGACCAGATGACCGCCTTCGAGTCTTCTTCTACCCAGTGTAGGTGGACCTTGGCCCAAGCAAGCCTCAACTTCTTGTGCTTGTCAGTGAGAGCAGGCTTTCTGATCACCCTGCAGGAAGACAAGTCAATCTTCTTCATCATCTTCTGAAATCTCCTCATGGACACTTGGGTGGCCATTCCTTGGTGGAGCTCCTTCATGCTCTGAAATGAATCCCTTGCCACCTCGCGAGAGACTTCTCTCTCGTCCCTCTCCTTCAGAATGAACTTGCGCCCAGAGCTTTTCCCTGCTTTGAAACAGCCAGTTTCTCTGTACTTCTTCACAATAAGACTGACAGTGGAATTACTGATGCCAAACATGGCTGCAATCTCCACTTGGCTAGTGCCATGTTGAGTGGCCTCATGTACAATGGGTTTACGAGTAAAGTCGTCGATATTCTTCTTTCTTTTTCCAAAAGGCTTGGTGGTTTGTTCAGTGGTGTCAGACATATCAAATGATATAGCGGAAAAAGAAGAATAAGCAAAAAAAAAGATTTTTTGACCAAAATAGAGGTCGGAAAACGAAAATTTTGACTATTTTTTTGCCTGACACTGTAGTACATGTATCACTAGGCATTAATAGGCACATAGGAAAGATGCTGTTTTTGTATGTATATTAAGCACTATTTCTTTGTTTATATATCTATAATGATACTGGCATCAGATTAGAAGAACGTGTCTAATTTAGAGTGCACTTTAATAAGCACATTACTTTCTGATCAGTCATTATGTTCATTATGCACATGGTAACTCAGATGTAACAAATGTGCATGAATTCATCACATCGATAGAGTCACAGTAGTAGAAGTATATAAAAGCTACTATTGAACAAACAATCATGGTCTATTTCTTAACCGTAGTGTATTAGTTCAAGCACAGAAGCGGTTCTCATATAATATACACAATAGACCATTTCAAGGTGTTTAGTAGTCATGGTCACCACCAGACTTATTACTTTTTCTTTATCAGCCTTTAGAAACTTCAGTCTTATCAAGCCCTATGTTTAAACATAGAGTCAATAAATGATGTTTAGGTATTCCATTGATATGTATATGGTTGGAAGACTACCAAAATCAAAAACAATAACTAGTTTTATATAGAGCTGTATTATTTCTATTGTTACCATTGTGTATACCTATCACTTAGTATTTTAACAGTTACCTATTTTTATTTATTTAAATTAATGTGTTTTTTCAGAGAAGTGTATATAGTAACGAACAATTGTTTGCAATAAACATGATATGCATCATTCTTTTCTATTGTTAAGCTTCAGGTCCACTATCTGATTAACGTATAGTCTCTGAAATATTTTTCTTCTCTATATTTATTTGGATATCACACTTAATTTTTAATTAGTGTATTCTTATTTTGATTCAGTGACTATTTTCCTTTGTTTTTATATATATTTCTGAACGTATACACTACACTCCCACGTAATAAGTGACTGGAAAAATATTAATTTCCTTTTTTTATTCTTCAAAAATAAAATAGACCTCTTTTCTTTTCTTTTATAACTTATTCAAAAAATGTCTTCAAGCAATGAAAATCAGCCAACTCTTAGCCAAGAAAATGAAGATACTTATATTAAAAGAAGGGAGCATGATATGTTTATTAGAGGTCAAATCATTGGACAACGGAAAAGATATGCTACTTATCAAGAGATTTCTGACGATCTTGACATCCCAGTGAGTACAGTGGGCAGGATTATCCAATTGTATAAGAACGAAGGCATAACTCGACCTAAAGTGCATACAGGAAGACCTGAAAAGATTTGATCTACTTCAAAACTGGCAATTGTTTTATCTATTCGCAGAAACCCTATGCAAACAATCGCATATCATTTGAAGAATATCAATGATGCAGGCGTGGATATTTGCCGTAGCACATTTGTAAAATACATGAATGAACTCAGGTTTTTTTCATGCTCACCATCAAGAAAACCTGGTATGACACTTATTCATAAGCAAAGGCGATTGGAATGGTGTAGAAACAAGGTTGATTGGCCAGTAGATAGGTGGAGTAACATCGTTTGGTCTGATGAGTCTCGTTTCACAGTTGTGGGCAACGATAAAGGAACTAGAGTGATCAGAGAAATGGGTGAGAGATATGAGGAGCTTCATACGCAAAGGACATACAAGTATGGCAAAGGTTCAGTCATGGTTTGGGGTTGCTTTTGGCGTGGAAGTGTAGGACCTCTTGTACTCTTGGAGGGGTCAGTTGATCAAGACAATTATGTCAATGTACTTGCCAAATAATTTCTTCCCTGGTTCCATAAATTGAAAAAGAACCTCAATGAGACCATGCTCTTCCAAGAAGACGGTGATCCTTGCCATACTGGAGAATATAGCAGATGGTACAAACAGGAGAGATGTAGGATCAAAGGTTTTGATTTTTGGCCTGCACAAAGTCCAGCTCTTAACCCAATTGAACATGTTTGGGCTTATCTTGAAAAGAAGATCAATACTCATCGAACAAGCATAGCCAATTCACAATAGCTTGAACAATGCTTGCGTAGTGAATGGAAGAAGATTCCAAATGAATTTTTGGAAAATTTAGTTGATAGCATGCCAAGGAGGTGCTCTGCTGTGATAAAGAATAAAGGCTTTGCTACAAAGTACTGAGAAATATTTATATAATGGAAATGTAGATAATCATCTAAAGAACAACTGTTCCAAATCTCGTGTTATTCCATGAACTTTTTATTATGAACATCTTGGACTGATAGAAATACCTTTATTTTTCAAAAAAAAAAATTCAAAAAAATTAATATTTTTCCAGTCACTTATTACGTGGGACTACATGACAAACATTATTCAACATATATTATTTGAAACGCTCACTTAATTGATAAATATAGTACCAAGATCATCTAACATTCTATCCACAAATCAATTTATGGGAATAGTACGCTTTTACAAAAGAAAGCAATGCCACTACACCCCATATTTACTGAAATGAGTCTTTACTAATACAGTACAGCTCTCTAACTTGAAATTGAGACAAATATTAATCCATATTTAAATAGCAGTGCTTATTAATAAAATAGGATACCAGAAAAAGTAGTGGCTATGACAAGAGAAAAATCATTTGTGTTAATTCTAATATTCAACTGACCCATAGGACCCATAAGAAGGCCAACCTCACAGTAAGTTCCTATTAAAAGATGTCTGTAACTTGGATAAGTATCAGATATGTCAAAGGGAGAAAAGACAGAATACATATATAGTAAAGAGAATAATATATTACTGGTATATAAAAGCCAACATAGAGAAGCATGTCCATCATAAACAAGTTACTAATGATAGTCTAAAAGAAACAACATGATGGATGTGGAATTAGTGAGATGATAATAATATGCTGAAATAGTTGATAGTGATAGTTCAATTACAAACAGAAAGAAAGCGTCGGCTATACACATTAGTGGTTGCACTTATTTCAATGCAACGATCACCAGAACAAACCTATACAAGCAGTATACTGAAGCAATTTGGCACAAGTGTTGCGATAACATGAAAATTCATTACAACTCTTATTGCTCATTCATCCTTGTCAGATAGGTACAGATGGTTTTAGATGTATTAGATAGACAATCAGTTTAATGTCTATTTTTTTTATCCTGACAAGTATCTTTTATTTTACATGTTACTAAATCACACTACCTATTACTCACTGTCTGCCTCTAACCCATAGAAAGTGGTTATACCTACACCAAGTATTGATTGTCATAGAGTGTGACGTCTGAGTCAGGACTACTACCAGAAAGTGTCTTGAGCACCCACTGTAATAGTCCTCTAAGTCCAAACGTACGACACTCTTCTTAGATAACTTCTAGAATACAATTCACCGCAGTCCACTCTATTGGATCTTATGTCTATAAGTACTGATAGAAAAACTGGATTGACTCTTTCTAGGCCATAGCTGTAGAGTAAGGAGCTAAAAGACAAGTAGATAGAAACCAGGGCATGATCAGTCCAAACAGTATGTATATGCTGGACACCTCTTGACTATAGAAGTAGAGCGAGTTCAGTCGATACAGAAAGAAAGAAAGAAATATGTAATAAGATATGTTGTTTACGAACTACATATACTCTCCTTTGTGAATTATCAACAGCAGCTGCACCCACAGAACCACAGCCAAGAATACAGTCAATGAGAAGGAAGAATGGAAACAGGTCTACTACTGTAGCCCATTCTTTTGTAAACAGCTGGTGATAATGCTTTGGTATTGAGGACACCCATGAGTACATAGGAGTTCCTGACAAAAGTCTATGATAAGACTCGAGTGGTGGGTGTTGAGTTGCCATGAGTACTGGTTGTAGATTGCCTGTAGATTTTATCTATAAGAGTCGTAAAGAATAATAGCATAGTGTATATCTCAGTGCAAAGAGCAATAGGCAGCGATAGACTCAAACAACTGAGGCCGTGTTTCTGGATGACTCATGACACTGATGACGCTTCTTAAAGAGTAGCACTTTTTCCAAACAAAAAGGGTCCTAGAGTCTTTTTGTCTGGTGAGTGAATGAGAGATGATGCTGCTGTTGTACTCCAGTGTGCTGTGTTGACTAAAGGCAATACAGGCTCAGGTGCAGGCGCTGGTGCTGTTTGTTTGTTAAGGGTGTCTATAGCAAACAGTGCCTGGCTATTCGCGAGAAAGGGCTGTGGTTGTGCGGTGGCTACACATCATACTCAACAGACACAGCACTTTTAATCTGCGGTGGTCATTGGAAGTACGCAGAATAAGTAAGGCAAGCTGAACTCTGTTCTGTTGTAGGGTCGAGAGTTAAAGTGGCACTCATTGTCTATTCACTAAGAAGCCCTTTGCAGAGTCAAGCAGTATGATAGCTACACCTAGCAAGTAAACCATACACACACTTCTTCACTGTTTATTATTATTATAACTACTCTATCCTCATTGTACATATATATATATATATAAAGCCACAGTAGAATAGACTGCTTATTATCATTTTCTTAATTGTTTACGACATTGCCGCAGGTAGCACGACAAAGGGTCCAGGCAAAAAAGGGCGAGCCTTGAAAAATCCTGAGCCTACAAGCAGGAGCGACCCACTTGTATCCATCACTCCTGCTTCCACACAATCCATAGTCACAATCCATAGGCCACCCAGCACACTTCCTACAAACCTAAAGATGGAGGGGAGCAGACAGGATGCTTAATAATATAAACGCATAACCATGTCTAGCGACCACATCAAGAATGCAGAAAGAGGCGAAGGTGAGTACACACTATAAACTACCAAGCACAAAGTATTCTCTTAAAAAGAGACTACTCTATGGAATTGATAGGTCATAAGAGCAAATAACTCCCATTACACCAAGCATAATTTCAGATTAGAAATGTTTCATGATAAAGTCAACTCTCACTGTCTCTTCAATTAATGCTTCCGATGGTAAAGAGAGAAAAGAAAGGGTGTGGAAATAAAGCGGATATTTATACCTTTTTGACTAGAGTAGGAGATGCAAATCGGTGACTTAATAATGACTGCTGAGTGAATCACAGGAATCGGCTGTTGAAAATAAAAAGGACGGCTGTGGGTGGCTGCTATAGAGATAGAGTCAAGTGGGAAAATATTTTCATCTGCTTCTGTGTGCTGATTAGTCCTGCTACTTTGACTATACATCAGTGTTTATTGTTATGTTCCCACAGTAAAGAATACGCCTCTGGATAAAATAACAAGACGCTTATGCCACTAGAAAGATGTGTCTGTTCTGCAGACTCTTCTTAAGTGTATCTCCTCCCTTACATTTATTTCTCAGCCATCTCAGCCATCTCAGCACCACCAGAGTATTAAAAGAGGAGTACATTGACGGAACAAACTGAGCATCGTACATCAGATATTGTGATTCAATCAAATAAGTCTTTTTATTTCGGCATCCGATGGTTTTATTCTTTATTCTTTTGTAATTAGCATATAAGATTCAAGACAGATGATATCTTATGTAATTCTGTTGTTTAATTATTTTAAATGCTTTGTCTAAAGGATCTATAAATCGGCATAAATATAAATATGGAGTTCAAAGAAGAAAAAACAATAAGATGTTGAGATTATGGCCCTGTATATTTCACCGCACATTATCATTTATTCAATTATTTGTATTAATTCATCATTAGGCATAAGTCTATTCTTAGTAATAGGGACGAGAGAGAGACTCTGCATGCAAAGTGAAAAGGGATTTACTTAGGACAATAAGTCGGCCTCGCAAGCAAATGACCACCCAAGTATCTAGGAACTCCTTCAGAAGAATGGTGAAAGAAGCTTGGCCTATTTTCTTACGGGGTGATCCGAAAACCTTCTCTCACTATTAACCACAAGAAGATTGGAATACGGTTGTCTGGTCTGATGAGTCAGAATACCAGTTGATGAGAACCAATAACTGTACCAGGGTGGTGCAGGGAAAGAAGGGGTGACTTCTCCCAAAGAATGTGAAGCCAATATTGTTGTTATTGTTGTTGGTGGTGGTGTGGGTGTTTTTTCTAGTGAAAGTATTGAAAGATTGGTACCTTTGAAGGGCAGTATAGATAGTAAATGATACAATGAGACTTTAGAAAAGATTAGCTGCCCCGAACTGAGTCGCCTTGATACAATAAATCTGGTGGTTGATTATGTTTTGAAAAAGAATAGTTTTGGCTGTCATGAAAGTAAACAATTCAGTAAATGGTAGACAGATGAGCGTATCGTTGCTATGGAAGAGTGGTCCACACTAATTGTTGTGGGTATTCTACTCAATAAACTTGTACTTATTATTCTATTGACATTCTTTATATTCCATCTAATCTTCAAGTATCTACTATGTGTTTGGTATATGTTATTATGACAAAAAAGAAATATCTCTTAATACAAGAACATAAGGGAATGTAAAAAATCTACCTAAGATTTTGGATTTTCACCATGTGTGGCAGTGACAAAGAGATGGTGAGAGAAAGGTTGTATTAAACGGAACCTACAAAGCCAGCATGGCTGATTATTAAGTATAAGATTCTTACATCCAATTGATTGTGTAGTGGGCACTGATGAATTTTTTACGTGAAACTATTGAAAAACTCTAATAATAGAATTGAAGTTGCTTTTAGTTTTGAATTTATGTTATAGATATATTGTACTGTATCGACTACTGACATTTATTTGCAGTGAATCCTTCAACTCAGTTGAATGAATGAAAGGAAAGGGAGAGGAAAAAGAAGTGTTTGAAGACTAATACAAAAAATGAAAGAGAGAACTAGAAAAACACAAGTGAACTTTGGAGATCAAGTCTAAATAAACGCTCAGGTTAGTGTGCTTATTGGTAGAAAGACAAATGAAACACCTATAATCAATTATTGATTTTGATATGATGCCTTTTCTACAGAAGTTTATGTTTTTCAATGTGGTTAAGATATTACTTTACAACATAGGAACATACCAAAGAAATAAAATAGAATAAACACACAAGACAATTAAATAAGATAAATAAAATTTCAACTACATATTACAGTGAGTTGACTTTCATGATAGTTGTAAAGACAATAAAAAATATCACAACTTCTATTGCTTCTTCCATACTATTGATAGATTAGTATTGTAGTCTGTATTATGTATAAAACATCATATGCTTTATTGAATATATTTGATTTATTCCTGCTATGTATCATTTTTATGACTCATTAATAATAATTCATCTTCTCTCTCTTTCACACCAAAAAACCTCATTCAATACATATAAAAGTATATTATATTTTATTATTGTTATTTCCAGTTTGATCTGTATGAGCTTTTGTATGATTTTCACAGCTACCAGCAAAAATATTTGCAGTATGTTATATTCCCATTCAACTTTTTGCTTGTATACTATAACTTTCTATAAGTATAAACCCGAGAATTCCATAGACATAGGTCTATCACTTTTCATCAGCGTCAAGAAAGGTATTTTGCATAAAAATAGTATTATTGGCAAGTTACTTATTAATTTCTGTGTCTACCTTTGTCTTTTACTAATATCGTATATCAACACTTGATGTTGATAATGGGAGTATCTACCACTTAATGAAATGTGTTTTTTTTTATATTCCAGCATTAGGTCATCCCCTATCTATTAGTTGTCGGTGCATAAGACTCTATATGCTTGTAGGTTGCTTTTATTAATAATAATAAATATAAAGTCTAAAGATGCCTCTTTAGGTTAGGATATAAGCATTGTCTAAGCTAGTTTGATCTTTTCTTTATATGTTTTGAGGCTTTTCATACTTCCTTCATTCTGTTGGTGTTCTTTTCTTGAGAGGTGTTGGATTGTTCCACAACTCAATGGAGAGGCATAACAAAGTTCAGGAGGATATGTTTTTTTTCTCCTCAAGACATGTCTATGCTGGTCACACCATAGAGCAGATTTTTAACGCCTCTACCAATACAACTATACTCTATTCTATTCTTCACCTCATTCAACTTTTTTTTTTAAAAAAAAACAAAGACAAGAAAAGAAAAGAAAAAAAAACAAAGACAAGAAGAGTTTTCTACACATATATTTTATAGTTAACATATTATCTTGGAATATAAAACACTGAACTTGGTTCTATCAATGAATGTGTGTTATGTTAGTGATCATTCTATCTTTTACACTTCTATTTACTATAGACACATGGACTTGTCCACTCTCTATCCAATCCATTCAAATATATTATGGTTCCCACCACTACCTACATCGCAACGAAATGACCCCTCCACCTTCATGTGACTCTGCTGTAGCCTAAGTTTATCCCATAAATAACCAAAGAACACACACACTCTCTTTTTTTTTCTTTACTAATAAATTTGTGTAAATTCTCTTCGTACCTTTTATTGAAGACAATTCCTACTGGACTTCTATTCTTCTGCTTCCTTTGCCTTCTTGAGAACCAACATACGACGCTTATAGCTAAAGAGGGAGAAAGTCAATAAACACTCTATAAAAATAAACACTCACTCGTCATATTGACATTTCTCAAATATATGACGCTCATTTTCACACTTCCATGGTAAATAGAATGTCTCTCCTCTGCATTTGTTCAAGGGAATCAACAAGTGTGCACAATAGTCACGGTATTCAAGGGGAATGCGAGCCTTTTTCATCTCTTCTTGAGAGACCTTCATTTCTATGAATCATTCGAATTCTTCACTATTTTGCCCATGAAAGTACACAAGTAGAGAAGGGCTTTACCAGGTGCGTTGCTCATTGGACAATACAGGGACAGGGAGCAAAGACAGTAAAACAAAACAGATCGACGTCAGCTCTACTCACAACAGACAGGCCCTTCTCATCACGTGATACAAAGTCGCTTTTTTAAATTAGGGTGTGGGCCTTTTTCTCTCTTTTGTTTTCCTTTGTTCATTTCTCGTTCATCCTTTGCCATGGCTTCCCGTGTTTTATTCAGTGCTCAGATGAGCCAGGCTTTGAAGCGTGCTGGTGCTCGTGCCCACTCTACTGCCACTACTAATGAGTTTATTGCTCAGCGTGAAGCTGTGAAGCACCATGCTGGTGGTGTGTATCTATCCAACCCATAAAAGAGAGAAAGAGAGAGAGAAAGAGAGAGAGAGAGAAGGAATAAGAGAGACTTATATGATGGTCTGTGTAGATGCTGCCAGCACTTGGTTGAAGATCTCCATCTACGTGTGTATTCCTGCGTAAGTAGCTTATTGTGATGAAAAGAAGAGGTGTCCTTGTAAGGTGGGGTGTTCTTACTCTTCTCTTTTGTGGCAGTCTTGCTGCTGCTAGTTTCAATGCCTACAACTTGTACAGCCACCACGTTGAACACCTTGCCCACCACCCCAAGGAGCATATCAAGTACCCTTACATTAACTGGCGTGCAAAGGTAATGTTTTTTATTTTTTGAAGTGCGATAGGTGACTGTCAACAATGGGCTGATGGAAGGTGTAGGACTACTTCTGGGGCAAGGAATCTTTGTTCTTCAACCCCAAGGTGAACTTCTCTGCTCAAGAGTAAGCTGTTGTGCCTGGCACTTAAAAAGAGCAGAGCAGCTCCCCGTAGTTTGTGACTGTGATTTTGTAATGAAGTTCTCGAAATAAAAAGTAACTTGTTAAGTGAAGAATCATTCCCTAGAGGCTAAGATAGAAAGGCGCAAAGACGGTTATTCATAGTGTTTATTAGCCATGAAGAGAAAGTGATCTCAAAAGAAAGAGGGTGGTATGTAGAGGCAAGTGGCCTACTTTCCTACAAATGAGCCATGCTATTGGTTAAAACTAGAAGACCAGACTCGATTCATTTCCTGTACTTAAGTATAAGAGAGAGAGAGAGAGAGAAAAGAGAAAAGAGAAAAGAGAAAATGTATATGTGTGTGTTTGTGTGTGTAAGAAAGAGAGAAAATGTGTATGTGTTTGTGTGTAAGAAAAGAAAGACATCAGAAGAAGCCCTGTCTATGGGCCAAAAGGCTCATAACTCCATATGCGTGCACGATTATCACCAGAACCAGTAGCAAACATGGGCCTTCCAGCAGGACTAATGGCCACAGAGATAACTAAACGATCCATACATACTATACATTACACACACACACACTCTTACACTGCTACTGTCACTGTTTACCTGAATTCTTATGACCCTGCAACATAAACTGTGTCTGTCCTGTTCGAGGATCCCAGAACTGTACACCACGATCTTTTGAACCAGATACCACCCAATTACCATCAGGAGTGCACGCTACTGACAGTACAAAGTCCTGGTGCAGAGTATTAGATAGCTCTTTTCTTGTTCCTGTGCCTATCATCAACTCACCTTGTGGCCTGAGAAGGTCATTTTACAGGGACCCTTGGATCGATCTCTGTCCATGCCATAGCCTCTTCCTTCCACCGTGCCCAATTGCCACAACTTCAATGTCTTGTCCAGACTACCACTCACCAATGTCTTTCCATCAGGCATGAAGGCAACAGAATAGACACTGTCTTTGTGGCCTTCCAGTTTTTCCACAAGCATGCCAGTATGAGTATCCCAGACACGCACCATTTTATCCAGACTGCCTGCTGCTACAAGACGACTGTCAGGAGAGACAGCCACACTCGTAATGCCTGGATCCTTCTGGTCAAGGTCCTTAATACGAAGGACATGCAAACAGGCACCATCTGTCATATTCCATATCCGTGCTGTACGGTCTCCAGAGCCAGACACAATAATACGACCATCACGACTAAAGTCCAAGGAGTAGATATCTTGTTCATGTCCAGACAAGACATTGCGGATACGTCGCTTGGCAATGTCCCATACCTGTTTCGATGTGAGCTATTGAGTAGAACAGTAATAACCTTAATAAGGGGACACAGCACTTACTCTGATTTGCTTGTCTTCTGCTCCTGTAGCAAGATAGGCACCATCTGGACTGAAGCATACAGCACGAATGTAAAGATCACCGTCCTTCTGCACACCCTCATCCTGGAGCACACTAATAGACAGACACAGAATAAGATGTCTCTCTACACCTGGCGTGTTACCTACCAGATCCTTTGCGATGTGGCTGCCTCATAAATGTAGGTTGATCGGTTGCAACCAGCAGCAAGATACCGTCCATCAGCACTGAACTTGACACAGCACACTACACTGTTGTGTTCCAGAGAGTGCATCAAGTCCACCTTGAGTGAGCGTGTTGTTTTGGGGTTGAAACTGGTGCCTTTTGGATAAGTAACAGCTATGCCCCACCCTAACCATTACTTACAGAGCAAACCAATCTTTGCCTTCAATCTTCATATTGGCAGGGACATTATCAGGATCCACGTCTGCTAGATTTCCAGGCATACCGAGATGAGTGGGTGGTTTGGAATTAGGTCGTCCTGTAGGCATGATCATCTGGCCAGGAGGAGCAGGTGGCATGGAGCCTGATTTACGCTTTGTATTGACAGCCATTTCCATTGGATTCTGGTTGGGATTCTGGTTGAGATTCTGGTTGGGATTGCTCATGCGTTGAGGATAGCCATAGCCTGTCATCATTATAGTGAGTGGGTTTCTATTCTGTGCTGACTTACTGTGGTTCCATTCTTCTTTTGTATAGGCATTGGACGTGGGTGGAATCCCTTTGCTGGTGGGGTACATGGGACCACTGCTGTTCATGTAGTTGGAAGTGGCAGTAGGAGGAGCAGAGGGAGGAGCAGAGGGAGGGACTGAGGGAGGAGCAGAGGGAGGATAGCTGGCCTCATTCATTTGTGGAGGAGCCACCAATCCTAATGGACCCTGGCCCTGTCCATGTGCATTCATAATCCCACCAAAGTAGTTGGAGCCGGGTCCAATGTTAGGGGGAGGGGGAGGGTGCAGTCCTGACGCAGGAGGTCCTGCCACCATGTCTGGATGGCTGTTCCCATTTCCATTCCCATTTCCTGCACGTGCCTGTGCCTGTTCCAACTGCTGACGAAGCCTAGCAATTTCATCTTCATACCTGCAACAAAGTCAATCTTCCTTGCGACACATGCTGCTGCTTCTGCTAATCATTCTGGAGCTAATACCAATACCAATACCAATACTACTGCTACTGCTACTGCTACTACTGCCACTGTGACTTACTGCTTTTTTAGTGCCTGCTGTGACCGCTCCAGTTCCACCAGACTCTGCTGAAAACTACCCATTTCCTGTGTTTGCTGGGCCACTACAGTAGAGTCCAGTATAAGCTACCGTCCCATTGTCCCTTTGTCCATCTATTAGATAACTACTTTTATGTTCGAATTCATCCTTCTCTCCTTTGTACAGGTAAATGTCCTGTGATACTTTATCAAATTCTGCTCGAATAGCCTCAAGCACTTCCATGATGCGACTCTGCTGTGGAGGAACCATAGGACGGTGATTGTAAACAGACATGCCTAACAAAAGAAAAAAGAGACGCGCTTTTTTTTCAATAAGACAGTTCTCCTGTGTCTTGCTTACTTGAGGGGTTTTGTTGTTGTTGTTATTGTTGTTGCTGTTGTTGTTATTGTTGTTGCTGTTGTTGTTATTGTTGTTGCTGTTGTTGTTGTTGTTGTTGTTGTTGACTACTTGCTTCTTCTTTTATTTATTTATTTTTTTGTGGTGGTGGTTTCTAGTGTTTGTAGCAGGGTATCGGCAAGGAGGTTGTTCTTTTTGTTTGTGAATTTGTTTTTCTATTGGCAGACGCGAGATATTTCTTTTTTTGTACTCTGTCTTTTATTCTGCTTTCTATTTTATTTTATTTTATCTTCGTCACGAATAAACTGCCACTGGTACACACCTAAAGATGTTTGGGATATATTAGAAAAGCCACGGACAATAATATCACATTTTATTCCATAATTGGCTATTGTATTTAAAAAGATGTTTTCGATATTTAAATAGACTATTTCAAACCATACTTGCCTATTTTAGCAATGATCATTGACTTTGCAATGAAACATTATAAAGTTGGCTATAAAAGGAATAAATGAGGTTAATATTTAAACCCAGTCACCGAATTTATTGTTTAACGTAATGTGCTATCATCAGTAAAGTAAAACAGTAGAAAGAAGTGATAGATACTACCAAAGGCTATTCTTGAGATATATATATAAAAGAAGGTAAATAGTGTCTTTATCTGGGATTAAGCTCATTGTAATTCACAAGACACTTATTGTATTATTAGTAAATAAAGACTCTTCTCAAGTCAGTCTCAGGTGGTTTTATATACTGTCTAAGGTATATTCTCTAGTGGTATCTCTCTCCCAAGAATAAAGAACAAGGCCTTTAGGGTATAGATTCTATTGCTATGAAGGGAATGCACTTGGGCAGTCGCTATAGTACGTAATATAGTACGTAATATAGTATTAGCTATAGTATTATAATAAACAATATTCTTTAATGATAACACAATTTGATAGCGAGGTATACCACAAAAGGAAATGACAAATTGAATACTCATAAAAGGGAACTATTATATCATGATGTAAAAGGAAGATACTATCACCGCTTAAAGGCCAGAAAAATCTCCTGGTGTGTAGTGTGTAGAAAAGGAAAAATAAATAACAGAAAGATGACTCCGCTTCTCTTTTTTTTCTTTTTTTTTCTTTCTTCTTTTGAGTGATAGGTAGGGTATCCACCAATCAAAAGTGATTGTCCAACAGGAAACACCCACTGCCCCCTTTTGCATTTCAGTCACTGATTGGAGGATTCTACAGACAGACCGTGTTTTGCATATACAGAAAAGAACACGCTCAGAAAGGCAATCAGTAGAGGTGAGGTCATCATCTCTACTGTGGAAGTGTCTCCCCAAGAAACAAGCAGTTTGGGACAAGCCACTGAATGATTTAAGCACGCCCTAACCCACCCGCCGAAATAAGAAAGGACAAACAAGTAGGTCCACGCCACGCCATTGTCTTTGTTTTTTCATCATGGCTTTGCATCGTATGGCAGGAAGAATCAATAAAGAACTGAATGACGTTCGACAAGACAAAGAAGCCGGCATTGATGTGGAGTTGACAGATGAGTTTGGTAATAACAACAAAGAAAAAGTGCTTACAGACAACCAGGCCACTTTATTGCAACTATACCAGGGCCTGTAGGAACACCTTATGAAGGTGAGTGCTGATGTTTAAAGAAAGAAAGAAAGAAAAAAAAGACACTTGCTTATATGGACTAGACGGACGCTTCAAAGTAGATATTAAGCTTGCAGTAAGTATGCCTGGACGACTGGACTCATCACTCACTCATCCACCCTGTAAGAATGAGTTTCCCTTCAAACCACCACACATGAAGTTTATTACCAGTGTCTACCACCCCAACATTAGCTCACAGACAGTAAGTAGTCTCTATAGACACTACTGAGCTCTTCTAGGGACTCATCCTCACTTATTACTAGGGGGCCATCTGCCTTGATATCCTTAAAGACAATTGGACACCCATTATGACGCTCAAGAGCTCATTACTGTCTCTTGTTCTGCTGCTCTCTTCTCCTGTGCCTGAGGATCCACAGGTAAATTGCCTTTTAAGCTGCCTATTCACAGTGACCCAAAGGACGCCGAGGTGGCTGCTCACTGCAAAAGAGACCGTGAGGATTTCAACAGTACGGCTCGCTATTGGACGCGTGTCTATGCACAAAAAGAGCAGTTGTAAATTCATTCCATTTAAAGAAAATAAAAATATCAACACAACACTCTTCTTTCCTTTTCTTTCTTTTTCATGTCCTCCACCCAACTCCTTAAGCGCTCATTGCGTAAAGAACTCAAGCACAAACTACGTGCACTACCTTCTTCCTTGGTGCAGTCCCAGTGTGAGTCAAGGCATACCACCCCCACCATGGGCTTAATAGGAGGTAGCCTGTGCTGTTATGAACCACCTGCATGCGCTGGACTGTTATCAAAAGAGCCGTTCTATCAGTGTGTATATTAGTATGCCCCATGGTGAGATAGACACAAGACACATTCTTCAGTCTATTCTGCACACAGGTAATCTATTGAAACACATACAATGGTGATTTTGACTAGGATGTGTTATCAGGCGAAAAGACACTCTATGTTCCCATGTGCACTAAAGACACAATGGAGATGGTAAAGATAGCAACATGGAGGGAGTTTCTTGATCTGCCTGTCAATGCATGGGGTATTCCTGAGCCACTTCCCACTGCAGAGAATGTCAAAGGTAACTGGGGACTCTTTGTCTTTGGAGGGACTAATGAGGACAGTAATGGAGACCGCAATGGAGACATCTGGATTGGATCTTATTCTTGTTCCTGGTGTGGCCTTTGACACTGCCCACCAAAGAATTGGCCATGGAAAGGGGTGAGTGGCTGTGGTGGCTGACTTGGACAGAGAGAATAACACAACCAAGCTACTACGATCGTTATATTGAGAAATGTCAGCAGTGGGCTTCTACTTCTCGCTGCTCTCCTCCTACGACAGGTACCATCTGCATCAATCTATGTGTGTGCTTACATCCTATGTGTTTTAGTGGCATTGGCCCTGAATGAGCAGATACTGCAGCCAGGGATTCTTCCTATTGAATCCACAGACAAGCAGCTTGACTATATTCTTACGCCCCAAGGCATTCTTTAGTGTGTTGTGTTATGTTTTTATAAAGTAACTCCTTTGAACCCTTGCCCATATTCCCTGTTGTATTTTTTATTTTATTTTATTTAAATTCGTAAGCTAACATGTAGGTTACTTTGAAAATGATGAAGAAACAATCGGCCAACTACTTGTAGGAATTTGATCCAACCTAAATAACGAGTGAGATGGCAATACATAACGGAGAAATGAGTAAGTGAATTTACCTTGTCTTTAATGTGTTGCAGGAATTGCTGATAACTCATCACATTCTCAGTACGATCTTCCAAGAGATGAGACAAGAACCACAGGCGTAGAGAAGGATCGCCATCTTCCTTGATAAGATACAGTTGTGGGTAGTAATTACCACGACGCATTTCACGAATCTTGGCAATCAACAAATTGACCTTCTTGTTCAAGGAAGTGTCCACTACAGGCATGGTGATCTTGCCTGCTCTCAGTCCTTCATAAGACTTAGTATCGAACAGATCAACACACAACTGCGGTACCACTCCACGTCCCACTAACAAGTACAATGTTTGTCCTGTTTCCAATAAGTAACAGCCATGGGGCTCTAGTTTCTCTGATGTCAAATTCAATGTGGGCGGGAAGACAACACCCGTGCTTGACACTTCACCTGCCTATACATTCATACATTCATACATACACATCAGTATCTTTTCTCTTTCTCTCTTTCTTTCTTTCTTTCTTTATGTAGTGATGATAGAATAAGCCAACTTACCTCTGGAGGCATGTTGTGCAATGAATAGAAGTTGGGGTAAATAAAAGGCATCAAAAGTTGCATAGGCATAGTACGCAATAAATTCATAGCATTCGACCGAAGATCTGTTGGGATTTGGGATGTTTGGCGTAATGCATCCTAATACATCCAAAGAAAAATTAAACCACTGCTCTTTTCTTTTTATTCTTTTTCTTTTTAACTTACATGTTTAATAAGTGCAAATGCAAGGGCAGGAAGCAACTTCATGTTCTCAGGTACAGTGAGCTGAGTAAGTGTTCCTTGAGCAGATCCAAGCACATGTGTCTTGTACACACCCACCATGTCAATGAGCTTATTGACAATGGCATCGCGTGCATCATCTAACTTGGAGGAGAGAGCACGCTCCACACCTAATCAACGTGTTATTTCTCACTCTTGTCCGTCTCTCTCTCTCTGGTGCATCTAGATGCATATCAGGAGAGTGGAACTGACCTTTGTTAGCAAGATAAGTCACGACTGCTTGCTGGTGGACACTCGAATACAGCTCTGACATGCTGTTAGTCACAGGCAAACAAAGAGTAATCACACGAATACGACGTTCACCAAAGCAGGTGGTGTGCAATAATGCAGTCTGGAAACACACAGTAGGTGTCTTGATGTCATCCTCAATAGCCACTTCAACACAGTAGGACTGGTTACGAGGCACATTGGGCAATGCCAACAGATCTGTCGAACGAATAAAGAAGTTGCCGTGGAATGCACTCATACGCAGTCCACGAGAAGCACGAATACGAATGACAGCCTCCAGACCAATGTGTTCAGCCAGTAATTCAGAAAACTCATGGGCGAATTTAAAAGCATCTTCACTACGACTGGCATTGAATCCAGGATAAAAGTAGGTCTGGCCACCTGTATAGTGAGGAAGACAGCCTGAAGAAGGATGGGTTGAGTACTAAGGCCATACACACACACACACACACACTATAAAACACACCAAGGCCCACACTTACTGAGAGTAGCGACATCCGAGTACTGTCCACCAAAGATGAACATGTCACAGGCCACCTGAGAACGAGAACAATCCACTGCAAATGACTTGTAAAAGGGAGAAGCAGAATTCAACAGTGTCGTCTCCTTGGCTGTTCCTAGTAACTTGACATCCTCGCGTGGCTTGAGTGCACCTGTACCCACATTAGGAAGAGTGGATTGTAGACAGATGATCTTGCCACCATGTGTGGACTAACATGAAGAATGAACAAGATGAGCCACTATCCCATGGCAAAACAACAACAAAAGGCATGCACCTACCACCAGTTGATACGCAGCCTGGAGAGCACTTCCCAGAGCATTGTTGACAATCAAAGTATCCTTGAACATCTCAGGCAGCTTCTCTAGCAGCGCAGAGATGACAGCCTTACTCTCACTCAAACTGACAAGAAGATGGGTGGGTTGAGGAAGGTAAACATCGTCTGTATCGGACATGACAAGCATCTGTGGTTCAGTGAGCTCAGGGTTGAGATTATAAAAGTGCAGAGATTTGTCGACTGTGATGAATGCAACTTTAGTCCGCTTCTCTCCATCGGGAATTCTCTCCAATGCATCAAGAATAGTACGGGCAGCTGTAGCCAGCATGCCAGATTGGACTGCAGAGTAAGAGACATCAAGGACAAACACATAGGCGGGTGCTTGAGGAGGACGCACCTACAAACACAAACACAATGGATGGGTCAATGCAATTCCTTTTCTTTCTTGCTTACCATGTACTCAGTAGGAGCCACAAATTCAACACAGGAATAGTTGAGTTCTGCACGCTTCCAACGATCTGCGGGCTGTTGTGTTTGAGTGTCAAAGTCAAAGGCAGCAGGGACTGTTATGTCATGGATACATAGTTAAGTATTCCATAGCAATATAATATAATATAATATAATATAGTATAGTATAGTATAGTATAGTATAGTATAGTATAGTATAGTATAGTATAGTATAGTATAGTATAGTATAGTATATAAAGAACCGCCCATTCTCTCTACAATGCTACCCTTTATCAACAAACCCCTACCACTAGCACCTACCATCATTCAGCAAAAAACACATATTACACTTCCATCGCTGTCCACCCTCTATAAATGTCACAAATGGATTGATGTAGGTTCTGCAACGACGACATCTTGAAATCACAGCATCTGTCATCACAGGGACCTCATTCTACTTTGGAGATGAATACAACACCCAGTAGCATTCACTATTTCTAGTCATAGCTCTTACATCTCCATCATGCACCGTTCTATAGGGAGCCAGTACCAATGCCAAAGGAATTCTTGATTTCTTTAACAAGGCCTCGGAAGAAGGCATGGCGTTGACGGTGGAGCACATGTAAGAGGGATCTGCATTGGCAAATGGCGAGTCTGTAATGGAGGCCTGGTTTCGTTCATCATCAACACCCTCAACACAGTCATTTGAGTTCCTACTTACATTGGCAGGCAGACGGATGGGAGGAGGTGGTGCGTACAGATCAGCAATGAAGGGAGGAACCCCCATTAAAGACACGGGAGGCGATGCTATCTAATGTCACTGTTTGAGTTTTACTATTGCTTTTGTCTGTAAAGAAAGAGAGAGAGAGAGAGGTATCCACACTTACGGGTGCAGAGGAGAGACCCATACTGCCAAACTGCTGTGTCATCTGCTGCATAGGTGCTTGTCCATACACTGGCTGGGTATAGGCTGTAGGTGCTTGTGGCTGTTCATAGACAGGTTGGGAGTACATGGGCTGTTGTACAGGTTGGTGTGTAGGTGCAAACTGAGCAGGGTAGGCAGGTGCCGTGGGTGGTGTGTCTGTGGAGGCATTGTTCTGTTCTGGGTAAATTCTCTTACGACGTGTAGAATCTTGGTGGTGAGATGCTGCTGCCAGGGGAGAAGTTGCCGTAATAGGAGACGTAGAGGTGGCAGGTGAGGTTGGCAGAACAGAAATGGGTCCTGGAGGTCTCTGTTGTTGTTGTTGTTGTTGTTGTTGTTGTTGTTGTTGTTGTTGTTGTTGTTGTTGTTGTTGTTGTTGCTGTTGCTGTTGCTGTTGCTGTTGCTGTTGCTGTAAGGAAGGCGGTGCTCCCATCGGACGCATCATAGGACGTACACCAGGTGGCATGAAGCGGGGTGAGGCTGGATTAGGTGGACCAGCAGAAGGCTGACCAGGATGGAACTCCTGTCCTGTACCTGTACGTTGAGGAGAAGGAAATCCCGGTCTAGGTGCACTTTGGTTGGAGAGTGGTGGTGTAGATGAGGGGCGGAAAGGAGCAAAACCACCACCCTGCATTGGTCTTGCGTTCATAGACTGTCCTTGAACAGAAAGAGGAGGAGGCGTACTGTTTCTATTGGGGTCTCCTGGAGGCGGACGCTGGAAAGACTGTGGCTGCTGATGAGGTTGCATAGTATGTGGTGGCTGTTGGTGAGCCATCAAAAGCGCTTTGGCTGATAAGAACAGGAAGAAGAAGAAAAGGGTGACGAAAAATGGGAGAGAAATGAGTATGAAAATGAAAAATAATAGTCCAAAAATGGAACGCGTTTTCTTGATGATTAGCTATTTGGTTGCTGCCTTTAGAGTGTGTATTTGTCTGCTTCTTATTGGTGAAGAGTCAACATGAAAGAAGATAGGCTGACAGACACCTCTTTAGCCGTGGACCCTATGTTAAACAGAGAAGAAGATGGATAGAGTTGATGACGTGTAATTTGATCTATGAAAGATCTGATTGGTAGATGAGAGACAGAAGGAAGAAGAGATATGTGAATGTCATTGAAAAGGTGTCTTTTAATAAGACTATGACATTCCTACAACCCAATAAATAACAGAATGAAAGAAGAAGAACCTATATTTTGTTAATAAACAAATGAAATGGCAGTATTTAATGGTGAATGCTCTCTTGACAGAATAGAAAAGCTCAGTTGTATTTCCTATAGACATGACTCCCAGACAGTGATCCGCGTTTCTATATGCACCATCTATCTACATATAGAATTATGGTACAATAGTTGAATTATACTCTACACACCTAAAGATCTTATAGTATGAATGATAGTAGTCATTAAGTATTAGATGTTGGAGTTATTTGCTGTTTGCTGTTTACTATTCATTATTTATTATTTATTATTTATTATTTATTATTTATTATTTATTATTTACTATTCACTATTCACTATTCACTATTCACTATTTATGTTATGAATACATACACCATTTCCGAAAATAAAGTAATGGAGCAAAAGAAATGTGATTTTTAAGACGTAAATTTCTTTTTCGGTATATGCTTTATCTTGATAGTGTAATTACTTTATGAATTCACTATAGTTAGAGATGTAGTGTCTTCATTAGTTAAATAAAAGAGTATTGAGACTACAAAATAATGGTTTTATTTCAAGGCTCATTAGTAAATACCATCATTGAATGGCATCTCCGCCCTACACTGGTAATAAGAGTGTCTATTGCCTTTGATATTCTACCCCATGCCAGTACCATAATAAACATCAACTCTTTTTGGGTGGAAATACACCCTCTTTTTTCTTCCTAATAATATTTAGTGAAGCTCACAGACACTCCATTGAATTGGAATCAGTATTATAAGGACTATTAAAGAGTCACTACTGCACTCTTTACCACCCTCCCATTGGGTTGTTTTACTCGTATGGGGCCTAGCATTGTCTTGTTGTTGATCTTTTTTTATTCGACACCTGTTGGGTAAAGGTACCACAAAGTCTGTCTCTTTGAGATAGTTTATTCTGTCTCTCACAGTAGTAGAAGGCATAGTGAACATTCAAGGTACCTCCTACAGTGAAGTGCATGCTCAGCACCTGACATGAGATGGCTAGATGGATCTCGATAGGAGCCTCCCTTTGATACATCCTGGGGTTCTATAGAAGAGATCTACGGTGTTGGATGAGTCATGATAAGAAGATGAGTGTTATGAGACAAGAAAAAGATAAAGGTCAATTTCTTTTGCTCTATCACTTTATCTGTGTAATCTATTTCCATAAATGGTATATCTACCCATCCATCTCTATTCTCCAGTGAAGAATGACATACTCTTGATTATTATTTTTCTTGTTCTTGACAAATCGCCATGTAGGGTAAAATCCCCCTTGACTGAGACTCACCCAGTATTCCCGTTATAGCACACACACAAGGAAAATGATCCTGGAGCAAGTCTGCCATGTGTGTAGCTCAGATGAAGAAATCACATGCAAGGATGGAATTGAATTGGTTCATGATTCCAACACACTCATAGCACTTTGTGTTGACCTGAATGAATAGGACTGTCCAATAGGAGAACCTGACACCCTTCTCTTTTCATGGGGAATGAGAAAGTAGCACAACAATGCAGTGTAGAGGGGTTCTTCTTGAGGTGATCATCGGAACTTGAATACAGCATACACTTTCTCTCTTTTGGTGGTAATGCTATTGCTAAAGATGTCTGCTGTCACATCAAGCATGTCCTCATTTAGTTTGACAGAAATAGACAGCACAGGTTTACACTATCACAACAGAAAGTGGGTGACAGGTATGGATTTAAATAACCCTCAAGACTCATGTAGACTCTTTTGTGACTCGCTACTTTATCAAAGATATGTTCTGTGTTCCTCTTTCCACACGTCAACAAAAGACATTAGGACTCCTTTCTTAGAACCAGGACATCATTAGAATGCATATTCAAGGAGAGCCAAAAGAAGAAGAAGAGACATTTCTGTTGTCGAAATAAGCAATGGCTTAGGATGTTAGTGTGGCCATAGGTAAGGTAAAGACACCCACCATGCTATCAGACACTATGTAGACCATGAACATAAAAGGAAACCCTTCTCAAGTGCACAGTGTGTTTGTGGTGCTGAGTCCTTTTTTTCTCTCTCTTTTTCTCTTTTTATAGATAGAAAGGGGTCTGATTCACTCCCACAAAGCTCAGTCAAGCCCTTCCTCCACACAATCCACTTTTACACTTGCAATACATCATAGCAATGGGTCCACTTTTTATAACAGAGTCATACCAGGTCAAAAGAGAAAAGGTTATTTCTTGCTCACTCCATGCTAATTGACATTTTAAAAGAGCCATGGACAGTGCAATAAAACCATGAATGATGCCATGTAGGATGGTCATTTGTACTGAAATGATAAAAGTAGAAAATAGAACACTTTAATTTCAATTGTAATAGAATACAATAGTATGTCTATGAGCAAAATAAATAATAAAAATAATAAATAATAAAAAATAAATAATAAAAAATAAAAATAAATAATAAATAATAAAAATAAATAATAAAAAATAAAAATAAATAATAAAAAATAAAAATAAAAAAGTATGTCATTTTGTAAGTTATCTCCTTTGTATTTAATAAAGTGATTCATAAAAGGGTACTAAAATCACTTTTTTGTAAATAATAAAGTCATTTTCCTTCCATGCTAAGACTCTACCTGTGTGGGTCAATAGCAATTTTCTGTTCATTCTCTCTTTTATACTTGGAAATACATCTCTTTTTCTTCTTCTCACTCCATAACCACTCCTTCACTGGTCATCGTGTCTGATGTGCTGCATGTCCAGCGATCATTATTGCCTAATCATTATTCACTTGTCATTCTCTTTCTTTAAAGAGGAGGACTAGTGTCCATGACTCTGTTGGTGGGTGGCTTAAAAGTCAGATCTCATTTATAGGTAGACTCATACTCACCCTTCAATGGGGTCCCTAGAAATAGAATCGTCCTTCAATAAGTTGTACAAAATGATTTTAAAGTTCGTTTTATATTCATTAGTTCAGCAGCATTGTTATCGTGTGGATGCAGTCAATGGAACGACAAAGATATATAAATATCCTTATATATAAATATCCTTATATATTTATATAATACAATGATGTATGATAAATGCATGGTAATAAGGAGCATAATGTAACCACTCATTCTCTTCATTCTAAACCTCGCCGGGCTTGATTCTACTACAACAATGGAGAGAGGACAGGAACAAGTCAACAAGACAGTGGCTCACTCCGATGAATAAAGTCCATCGACCTCTTTGTCCTTCATGTCTCTCGATGGATACAAGGGCTGTTGTTCTTATAAAAAGATGAAGATCCTATAAATATCTACTGAGGAAATGACCTGTGGGTACCACGTGTAGGCTGATGTCTTGCACTGTGGGTGTCGATTCCATTGTGTATAAAATAGAGTATCTGATGCTTCTACCAATCCATAGGTAGAGAAACATCCTATCCGGGGATTCTCTGTGTAGTATAAAATGTTAAGCTACATGCTATGTTATTTTGCTTGTGCTATTCTTTTATATTCTATTTCTTGTGGCGTACACTTTATGACGACCCCTCCATCCCACTGTCTATGACTCTAGTGGGTTTGTAGTACAGCTGAGTTTTCCATCTCTATAGAGGAATAGAATAAAAATAAGATGAATTCATATCCTTCTAGCAGTAGAACCATGCGAATTCTATTCTACATAAGAACAGACCCTTCCATAGTCTATGATGCAACAGATCAAAGAATTGATATGGCATTCGATGGTTAAAAGAGAAAGAGAGAGGACTTGGGAAACAGAAAATGGCAATTTCAGTCTTGTTACTCCATACGAAAGCACATTAAGGTTTTAAGCATGTAGCGCACAAGTGCTTTATTGCTAAACAATCATTTTAGCTAAATTAAGATCCCTATTTAGGGAATCAGGATGATGTGAAAGAGGATGACTCTTATAAGAGAGGTTGAATGGACCGTGAAACTTTACTGCAATTTGACACATTGATGCTATTGTAGTTATTCTGTAAATAATAATTTATGGAGAATTCAGAGAATTCAGTAATAAGAAATGAAAAGAAAAAGAAAAAGAAAACAACCAAGCACAGGAACAAGCTTAGGAGTAGGACCAGGAGTAAGAAAGAGAGTAAGAGTAAGAGAGAAACGGGTCTTTTTCTCTTTTACTAGGCGTGTTGTAAGCAAGACCTGATGTGTCTTTTTATTCTCATCGTAAAGAATCACAGTCTCTTTATTCTATTGCATCTCTTTATGGTATCAATGGGCCATGTCATTCAAGAAGTTCTCTCTTTCTCTTATGGTCTGTTCATCTTTCTCCACTCTAGAGTCAAAGAAGGGGGAGGTTCTACCAGTGGTCTTTTTTATTTTGTTAGTCTCTATTTCAATTGCATTGGCTTGTTCTTTACTTGAATTGAACCTGATGGAAGAAATAAAATTGCAAATTACAAAAATTGCAAATTACAAAAATTGTAAATTACAAAAATTAAAAGGCTCTACATTTCTATCTCTATAGTTTATTTTGATCAACACTAAATTTGATAAACATATAAAAGCCTATGTTTTATTGGATTCTGTTTTACATTATGCTTGTCGATTCTTATTTACAGCCAATCTCATTTCCATCTACTCTTTCTTTCTTTCATTTGAATCCTTATTGCACAGACAGGTGGGTTGACATTGAACCCTATTCCCTTTCTTTCTCGGAAACCAATTGTGTGGTTCTATTAAATTATTTGTAGTCTTGCCTGTAGTCTTGCTTGTAGTCTCATTCCTAGTCTCACTTTAGATCACTAAAAACCAACTGCACCCGTACTATGGACATTTACTCGCCTCATTCTCAATCTTCAGTGGTGTCAATGCTACCGTCCTCACCTCTTCCTACTTTGACAGAGTAACTATCTCTTTCTTTTCTATTCTCTATGTGTTCGATTTCTATGGGTTCGATTTCTATGGGTGCCATTGCCATTGTTATTAGTATGCCTAGTCAGAGTACCAACAAAAAGGACAATGACAACGAAAACAAATGATAAACATGGACAGAAAAGAAGATATATGTAAAAAAAAACAATAATCGATGTGTGCCAAACACAAGTGTAACTCATGCGGTTCATGTTAAACACGGTGATTTATGAAAGACTTCAAGTCATGGTTGATGGCATGGAAGCAATTCTGTTTTCCTCTTTGTTTATTTACAGGCACAGAAGCTTCTTTCTTTTTTTCTTTCTTTTTTCTTTTTAACATGACATGGCACCAAAAGAAGAAGAATTGAATAGGAATAAGCAACACACACACACACACACAAAAAAAAAAGAGTAATTTTAACTGACTGGGATTTCTCTCTCCCCCCCCTTTTTTTTTCCTAAAAAATAGCGTAAGGTTCCACGTCGGACTTGATGGTAAAAGAGAATGCCACCCAAATTTCATTTCTTGGGGTCTATGTATCTAACGTCACTCTATCCACCCTCCATTCTATAGCACCCACAGCTGCTGCTCAGAAGTTGGAGGAATCCCCTCTCACCTACCTTAACAAAGGTAAATGACTATAGATCTATGGCTGTAGAAGAGAAGGAAAGGGAGACCTTATCCCACAAGAAGAGATATCTGGAGATTCATCGTCCTTAGGTCAATATTACACAATGACACTCAAAGACACAGACACATCTCATCCTGAACAAGTGGTGAAGAGCACCATTGTGATCATGTTCAATGACGAGTCACATTTCAAGGTGGCAAATAACTACTGGAGGTTCTGGCTAAGTCAACAGAAGAATGCCAAAACAGCCAGAGCCATTGATATTGGTACGTGGGGCTCAATGGAAGAATGGAACTGGGTTTCTTACCCAGCTTCAATTCACAGACAATGGAAGATCTGCGGGAGTTCTGAACACAGAATGCTCTCTTTTTGATCGTATCACTTTTGAATGGAATACAAAAAAGGGGGCCATGATTAGCATTCGTTTTAGCTGTCTATCTACCGACTTTTCACGTATCAAGGGTGTAAAAGGTATTCCTCTTCGTTTGCAAATGTCAACTTGCGTGGCAGAAGAGAATTATACTGAAAAGTCCTATTGTCGAATCAAGCTGTTTCGTGATAAAGTAAGTTTCATAGATCTTGGTTAAGGTGCCATCTGATCGTGTTATCAGGGTGCAGAGCGTAAAAATAAAGATGATGCTAGACATATTGAACGTCAATTGGAAAAACTAAGAGGTAAAGAGGTAGAACAAGGGTGACTGCAGATGAGTCCACGCTATTCTATGAAAGCCACCTAGTGGTTGAGTCCAGGGTACTGGTCATACCACACTACAGAGAAAAGAAAAAGAAGAAAAAGAAACTTAAACATGTCCATTGTTATTAGGCAAAAATGGCGAACCTCATCCTCTTTGGCTGACATATTCTCAAACCCAGCCCCACTCTGTGTTTCGCAAAGTAGTAGAAAGTAGTGGAGAAGAGACAAAAAGAAGAAAAGCAGGAAAAGCAGAGGAAGAAGGGGATTCAGGAGACGGAGGTGGTGAAGAAGGAGAAAGAGGAGGCCATCTACGAATGCACTCAGACAGCAGTGTAGACAGCTTCAAGAGCATAAACCACAGAAGTACGGGCGGGATCATTACCTTACCACCCCCACAACATGGACTTCCCATGTCTCCTCATAGCACTAAGCGCGTCTTCCAACACCCTTATGCCATGCAACACCCCCTCTTCACAGATACACACTCTTCAGATAGAAACCGTCCTCTCTGGTTCCATCCCCACCCACCCACATTGGACATTGATCCTGAGTATGTTCCTCACCAAAGAAGAAGAATTGCAAGTAAGTGAGATACAATAAAAGCAAGATCTTAACCTTTTCTTTGCTTCTAGAACTGAGTTTCTTTGCTCGATTTAATGCTAGTGAAGTCCATCATGCCATTTACCTTGAGCACCTCACAGTCCAAGAGCTCACTGATAAAATAGTAGCCAAAATGAATATAACTCAACATGTCACTCAGGTAGTCCGGCGTGTCTCCAAACAAGGAGAATCGCTTGTTGTTTGTGTTGATGATGCAGTTGTACAGGATATTAAAGAAGAACAGGCCATGGATGTGAATACCACACATAACGAAAATAATACTCTGACACTTGTACTGAGCTACTGAGCAGAGATCCCAACACAGTCGTAGTGTCTACCCCAGTCAAATGGATGTGAAAAAGAGTAAAAGAGAGCCCAAGATGTAGAATTTGTATTTTTAAATAAAATAAAATAAATGAAAGAGATCTGTGATCTGCTACAGCATGTATTTTAGGGTGTAAAGGAGTGTAATGTATGGGTTTTGACTTTTAGAAGTGGGCATGAGTGGATGATTCCAGATGTGTTTTACTTATCACCACTTATTACTACTTATTACTACTTGGTATTACTTATCACCACTTATTACTACTTATTACTACTTGGTATTACTTATCATCCACTCATTACTACTTATTACTACTTGGTATTACTTATCATCCACTCATTACTACTTATTACTACTTAGTATTACTTATCATCCACTCATTACTACTTATTACTACTTAGTATTACTTATCATCCACTCATTACTACTTATTACTACTTAGTATTACTTATCATCCACTCATTACTACTTATTACTACTTAGTATTACTTATCATCCACTCATTACTACTTATTACTACTTAGTATTACTTATCATCCACTCATTACTACTTATTATAGACTGAACTAAAATAATACTTAGTGTGAACACCTATGCCTACACATAAATAGAATGACTGTTGGTATCCATCATTAGTAAACTACCTCTCTCCCTCCCTCTCTCTCTCCTTAGATCGACACATAGATCGTTACACTTCATCCTCAATAGCTCATATTTAATGTAATTACCAATAGATAAACACTATAGCTATCTTGTATAGTTAACATTATCTATGCCATCCATAGTACTCTTATTTCTCTGTTTTATAAGATATCTATTCAACTTGTAGGATGTAAGAATATATCAACAAAGATTCTAGGAGAAGACAAAGCATGACTATTTCCTACTTGTCATCTCAGTAAAGAGTCTTTCATTTTAATATAGTATTTGGAAGAAGAAGAACAAAATAGAACAAAACGAAACCCGTCGATTCCCTACACCATCGTCTATAGATCCATAGAATGACGCATTGTGTTCCCTTTTTTTCTTTTAGGCAACTATGAATTGAATTTGCTAATGTTCCACCACAAATGCCTTTCTAGTTGCAAAAGCATAATGAATCTAATACAGAAATATAAAGAGTAATAACTAGCAAGCGTAAATCATTTATTTCTTTTGTAGAGTGAGTCTATTGATTTGTGTTTGTGATAGGATCCCTTTGTTGGGGACTGAATCTCAATCTCAAACACGATGAAAAGGTGATCCTATAGATTAATATAGATTAATATATTTCTTGTTATCATTTTACATTATCAAGTTGTAATGTTTTTTTTTCTCTTCTTCTTGTTAATCAATATTAGTCCAAAAATGATCAGTATCTTTATTTCAGTAAAATAACAGTTGCTACAGGAGGGTAAGATCTTGGTTCTAAAATGACTTACCAGAGAGTAAAGTCTCAACAGGTTTGTTTGTTTGTTTGTTTGCTTGTTTGCTTGTTTACATTTTGTTTGTCCCTATCTAAACTTACTATTTGTCTGTGGTATGGCCATGTTCATATCCCATAAATATCCTAGTATAAACTCATCCAAGAACCAACTCTAAGCCTATACTAAGATAAATAGGTTGGTTAGAAAAGGGTTACAGGTGATGTAATTGTTTTATTTATATTGAAAGTAGGACAAGAAGACACTTGACGTAAAATAAAAATAAATAAATAAAATAAATAAATAAAATAAATAAATAAAATAAAATAAAATAAAATAAAATAAAAATAAATAATAAAATAAATAATAAAATAAATAATAAAATAAATAATAAAATAAATAATAAAATAAATAATAAAATAAATAATAAAATAAATAATAAAATAAATAATAAAATAAATAATAAAATAAAAAATACATTTTTATTGCCAGTCTACCATGAACACTCACCTAACCCATGCAGAGTAACACGAGAAATAGGCTTCGTTTTCCACTTATCTATTCTTTATATAATGCATACTATGCTCAATAAGTCATGTCTTTTCTTTTTTTTAAATAATAACAATAACAATAACAATAACAATAACAAACAAACAAAACAAAGGGGAGCATGCTTGAAGTGGATAGATGGTTAAAACAGACAGTAGAAAAAAAAAAAGACACTCTTTTTATATAACTACATATTAGTATTGAATAATAGTATTCTGGAGAAATGTTACAGATCATAATAAAATAGAAGAAATGAAGTAGCAGCACATAGATAGAAAGTATCAGAATCTTCCTCCTCCCCCTTATTCTAGAAAGAAGTATATCTACTAATGTTGGTATGTGTATAAAACAGAATATTTAATCATCAGAATTCTATACAAGATGCCATTGGAAGATGCAACCTTTTCTTCTTTTCTAGAATGAAGAATGAGATATAAAAGGGTAACACTATAGAATAAAGAGATGTTTGTATCCAATGGAAAAACTACAAACTATGTATAAGTTGTAAAGAAAGGAGTATAGATATGTATGTACACATAAGTAAGTAAGTAAGTAAGTAAGTATGTGTATGTATGTATATAAAATAGAAAATAAGATAAGATAGTAAGTAATAAAGAAAAAGCCATGCGGAGGAATAGGAGGAATAGGAGGAATAGGAGGAATATATATATCTATATATATTTACTCTTCTTCCTCTTCCTCTTCAATGATCATCTTGGAGCTCATACGCGTTCGCATACTGTCTTCGCCCATATTATAAGTACTCAATCGAGTCCTTGGTGTAAAATCGAATCTCTTATTTGTGGATGTAAATTCCTTTAAGGAAGAAAATAAATATAAAAAAAGAAGCATGCACATCGATAAAGTTAAATCATGAACACTAAAATCACTTGAGAAACATACCTCCTGTGCACACGGAATTACTTTCTTAGGTATTCCAATGGAGAGTGGACGGTGTACAGTCGAGACATGTGAAAAGACAGAAGAGTAGTCTTGAGGAGATCTAGGTGGTGAGATGAAGGCTTCTTCTGGAGAGTAAGGATGGACAAAGGAAAGGCAGGGCTCAGAGTGATTTGTTTCCATTTCAAATGTAGATACATTAGGAGGGGAGGGTGGAGGCGAGAATTCCAGCTTTGAGCTTATCAATGAATGAGAACGGGAACGATATCGCTCATGATCCATTTCAATGACTCTGGCTCCAGCAGATCCAGAAAAGTGAATGTCAGTAGTGATAATTGAGAGTGGGTCAGTGGTGGTACGCGGGTAAATGGGTGCTGTGGCAGCAGCAATGGATGTAATTTTAACGGCAGCAGTGGGTGTGGTGTTTAGGTTGGTATCAATACAATCACTGGTGGTCTCTTGTTCTAATCTCCGTGCCTGATGCAAGGGGTGAGATCCAGGCGAGAGAACAGGACTTGTGGCGCTGAAAGTGAGCTGATCGAGTTGATTGACAGGTGGGTCAGACAGTTGCAGTGTTCGGCAGCGCTGCTTTTGGTTATTTCCTCCGTAAGTGGGTGAGAGAATAGACTGCTCCGATGTGGGTCGTGAAAGGGTATCAAAGGCACGATAGCCAATTTTTTCATTAGAAGATTCATCATAAAGGGCCATGCCAAACCAAGATCTGACTGAACCAAGCCAGCCTGTCTTTTGAGTGCTAATACTTGCAGAACTTGGAGAATAAGAAGAGGTCAAACAAGAGACAACGGAGTAGGTACTGGAAATGGATAAATGGTCTTTCTCGTCTGCCTCAACTGCTTTTTTTGTAGGGGGTAGAAGTGTAGAGTCCATATTCATAGCAGTGTAAGCTGGGGGTTGTTTAACAGGCTGTACTGCTTGATTCTTTTCTGTTTCATGGTCTATCTGCTGCAGTAACATGCGCCAAAGAGTACCGAGTGTATCACAACTGCCTGATCGCATGTTCTTTACGACACTCATATCGAATCCAGCTGCATAGAGTGAGGTAGCCAATTTATGTTCTATAGCAGACATTGGTGTTTCTTCTGCTAGTTTATTCGACTCTCTAAGCATGGAACCTCTCATGGAAGATGGAGTGGGGTTTGCAAAGGCATACGAATTTGTACTTCCATTACGAAGGATCGAGTGAGACCTGTGTCTGTCTTCTGGACGATGTATGTTCGATAAGCTATAGGCAGAGGACACTGTGTTGATTTTTGCACTTGCATAACTGTCACGATGCAATGTGTTCTTCATCATCATTGTTGTGTCTTGTTCTCTTTCTTCCTCATGTCCTTCTTCTTCATCATCTTCTTCCAACACATTAAGCTTTTGATTCACAGAGAAGATGGAGTCAACGTCAGTGTGGCTTGAGTTATGCGTAGACAAACTACTATCATCACCCTCATCCTCCTCAATTGTTCTATTGAGCCATGGATGGTTAGCTACTTGATGAATGGACAGTCGATCAAGTGCATTGAGTTGAAGAAGATGTTGAATAAGATCGGCTGCCTCTGTGAATACAAGAGAAAATGCGTTAATAAAATATAAATAAAAAAAGAAAAGAGAAAGCTCAGTCTCTCCTATTACTAGTATTTACCTAGCGAAAAGTAACTAGGCATTTTATAATCAACATTTACAATCATCTTTTGGGTAATGGCTTCACAATCATCATCAAAAGGAAGTTCGCCTGCCAAAAGAGTGAATAAAATAACACCTAATGACCAAATATCGGTTGCTATCACAGAATAAAGTAAGTGGGCTGTTCAATGGTGATGCTAATACAGCACTTCTATGCAAGTGCTTACCTGATCCAATGTGTTTTTGACATTGAATGACCTCTAATGGTAAAGAAGTTAATATTGGCCTTTTTCTCTAACGAGGACAGTCCATAAGCTATTTACCGGGTGCAGAATAGGCCAGACTGCCACAAAAGGTTTCCAGGAGCTGTTTGCTTTCCGCATACCGGGCAAATCCAAAGTCACAGAGTTTAGCATTATTATCAGCATCCAGCAGGATATTTTCAAGTTTTAGATCTCTGCAAGACATTAGAATAAGTACCAGTCCTACAGTCTTCTTAGTGATTTTATTCGTTCATTTACCTATGAATAATGCCTTGTTGGTGGCACATTTGTACAGCCTGTACTATCTGACGAAACCATTTCTGAGCTCTTGCCTCAGAGAATCGTCCATTCTCTGTCAATACATCGAACAATTCACCATTAGGACAATATTCTGATACGAGGTGGATGGTGGATTCTGTGGCAATCACTTCGTAGAGAGTGACAATGTTAGGGTGTCGAAGTTGGCGGTGGTGGTGGATTTCTCTGGCCATTAATGGTGCATGCTTTTTGTCGATTTTTTTGATAGCCACTTGCTGTCCTGTTAATTTGTGCGTGCCTAGCTTGACTTTTCCATAGGTTCCCTTTGAAAATGAGGTTTTATTATGCAGAATGACTATGATGAGATACCTACGGTTCCGATTGTGTACCCAATAGAGTAGCATCCCACAGACGTCATCTTTTGAGAGGAAAGCTCCTTTAACAATTCATTATAGTCTGCAGCCAACTAATGATGATAATGATAATGATAATTACAATCATATCATAAGGACAATATCAATATCAATAATAACAGTGGCAATGGTAATAATCACAATTACAATTACAATTACAATTACAATTACAATTACAATCATGATAATGATAATGATAGTGATAGTGATAATGATAATAATGACAGCAATAATAATAATAATAATATATTTAATGATAAAATTGCTTGAAGTGTTATTATTTAATAGCTATTATTTTAAGGGTCCGTCTATTGTCTATAAGAAAGATTGTTTACCTTTGCTTTCTGGTTGCGAGTCACTGAGCGAGAAATCATGAGAAATAAGTAAAAGTAGATAGATTGATACGTGGGTAGGTGAGTAGGTGAGTAGGTGAGTGGGTGGTTAGGAAGTAAAAAAAATAGGAATATGAAGGAAGGGAAAGGGTGCAAAGAAGCTAAAAAGGAATGAGATGCTGCTTTTGTCCAAGAGAGAAAGGAAGTATATTATTATAAATATAAATATATAAATATAAATATATAAATATAGGACTTGGTATTGTATATTCTGTCTTTATCGTGTCATGAATGAAGGAAAGGGAAAAAGAAACAATCTCAAGGCGTAAAGGAACGATGAAATGAGAAAGAGAGGGAAAAGCTCGTGAAATGAAAGAAAAGAGAAAGAAAAAATATCGGCTCTAAAATGATAATTGGCCGTAAGGAGACTGTCGAACTTATTTGCTTTTTAAAATAGCTGGTCAATGATGAGAAAAGGAAGGTCAATGCCCACTAAGAATACCATTTAAAGAATGAGCATCATTTCACGGAGTTCTCTTAAGCAAAAGAAAATCACTTTGATCTTGTGATGCCGCACTCGGAGACTTAACCCTTGAACTGAACAAAGTAAGTGTTTATCAACCGTCTTGAGCCTTCCAAGCCTCATCGCGTCACTTGCCTTGGTGGTGGTGATGGTAGTGGTGGTGGTGGTAATAATAATAAAAGTAATAATAAGAGTAATAATAAGAGTAATAATAAGAGTAATAATAAGAGTAATAATAATAAAAGTAGTAATAAAAGTAATAATAAAAGTAGTAATAAAAGTAATAATAAAAGTAGTAATAAAAGTAATAATAAAAGTAGTAATAAAAGTAATAATAAAAGTAGTAATAAAAGTAATAATAAAAGTAGTAATAAAAGTAATAATAAAAGTAGTAATAAAAGTAATAATAAAAGTAGTAATAAAAGTAATAATAAAAGTAGTAATAAAAGTAATAATAAAAGTAGTAATAAAAGTAATAATAAGAGTAGTAATAAGAGTAGTAATAATATTAATATTAATCATTCGCTTACTGTGGGTGATAGGTCATAGTGAATAATTCTTTAGCATGGGCTTCTTCCTAAATAATTAAAAGCATTAACTTGATAAAGAGAATAACCCAAAAAAATGGGTTCTCTCGTGGCTTTCACTATTTCGATACTTTGTCCCTCATTTAGAGTGGACACAGATCTTAGCGGACCTTTTCTCTGCTGTCTCATCCTTAACGCTTTCTAATTTGCTCTATCGATATAGTAAAGGGGAATAATAAGTCTTAATTTTTTAATCAACGCTAATGACTTTGCTTAAAATAAACTCTTTATTGTCATAGAAAACGTTAGCTTAAATCCATATTCTTTATTTCTAACAATTCCCAATAAGAGAGATGAAAAAAAAGGGAAAAAGAAATTAATCAGACCTCTGTTGGTTGGTACAAAGATACATTTCCTACCAATGACTAGTAGCTATTCAATCATTAAGGTGAGAAAAGCACTGCCACAAACAACCACTAATAGTACATACTTCAATGATTGCACGTGAGATGATATATAATATAGTTCATCTTACCAAAGCTATCTGCATATACGCACTATTGCCAAGAGAACTGGACAATAAATCCGTATCACTGTAGAACAAAAAACAAAAAATAATAATATAAACCAATAGACTGGACCTTTGTTAAGTAATTATCAACATATGCAGTTGAATTCTATAGCTACCGATTTCTTGATCTCTATAAATGTCAGAATAAAACTGCTTTATTGATCCTTCTATCGCATAAAATTATCCCCTTTTCTTGATAAGAGTTATTATTAACACAACCACAATTACTTTATATCTTTATTATTTTCTTTATTATTGTGAACACTTGTATCATTATTCTGTAAGTACACGGACATATACACAAAGAAAAAAAAATATGAAAGAAAGAAAAAAAAAAGGTTGGGATAAAAGCTAAAAATGTGTACCTGAAAGACGTGCCTTCCTGAGAATAGATAAAAGCGGAATCCGAATGGATAAAAGTAAAAATAAATAAAAAATAAAAAAATAAAAAATATAGCACAAGTTCCATTTTAGATATCCCCCTTTTTCTTAAGAAATGAAAGAGAAAAGAAATATAGATCTCATCAAGTATGATTGCAAATTTTGTCAAGATATCTCCTAATTACTCTTTGGTCTTTTGCTTGTTTTGATTTTATTGCCTTTCCAGGCCATGAATTTAACCTTTATAGAAAGAAAAGTGGAAGAATTGTAATGTGAGTAAACTTGCATTGAAAGGAGTAATAATGTAAAATTACATTTTAATCTCAAACATCTAAGCGCATAAAGTGCCTCTGTTCACTATTGACTTGAACTGTGATCCATTGAGTTGCATCACATTTATTTAATTACCTTGTTGATTTCTGTTCATTTTCATTAGAAAGATAAGAGTAAAAAAGAAATTAATATTTAGATTGTCTTTTTCATGGGCTTGTTGTGGGATCAAGTATCATTGAATGCACTGTAGTGGCTAATAGTTATGATGATTTGACAGCAAACTATAGATAGATCCTTTCTTCATTGTTTATTTCTTTTATTATGAGTGAACAAGAACTCAAATCTCCATGAATTGACTAGTGGGGTGCTAAAAAATGAAGAATGGGCGATCAGTGTTTATATTGAGCAAAATTCATAAGGAAAAGTAAGCCAATAAGATATGTCAATAGGCCAGGGCGTTTATATCTGTAAATTATAAACATAGCCACTTTTTGCTAAATCTATCGAGTACAAGGTTCCAATTCATCAATGAGCACATGGAAGTTTGATTTATCTATTGTCGGGTATTGTCTGTGAATATAAGATTATGAAAGCTAATTTGTTATCCATCCACAACAACTATAGAATGCAACCCTACTGTCTAAAAACAGTAAAAGACATGAGTTATGGATGGCATTGGTAGGCAATATAAATTACAATGACCACAATGGGGTTTCTCTTTCTATTGCTTGGGCTCTTCATATAGGATGATGATTGAATAGGGATTTGTTTTTAATTATCTACACATCATTCTATAATGCATGAATGAGGCAAAAACTAATAAAGAACTAAGAGTATACCATTGAAACATCTCATGAACAGGAGGGTAGTAGATGTTGATAGGCAAGCCACAGTCTGTAGCAATCGTATCACCCCTAATTCCTTCAAAGATCAATGTTTTGGAGTAGATACAATAAAGAAATAGCTGTCAATGACGCACTCTATTGCAAAGGAGAAAAGAGCAACCACCCCACAATGTTACACTAGCAAATAGATGGAATAACAAAAAGTAAGATAGCACTTATGGTAACAGAGTTTAATGTCTCACCGCATGGACTGTCTTTAGTTGGCAATAAAATAGTTGATCGATGGCTATCACCAGGAAAGGAAATTAAGAAATACATCGATAGGGGATCGAATGGACTGTCTTTGGAAACTGGTATAGCAACAAATACTTTCTTGGCTCTGTTCAGGTCACCACTTGTGCAGAAAGCACTGTGGCATGGCACTAAGCCTCACTATTACAAGTATGTTGATTTAGAATGAGAACCAAGGCCCATGTTAAGCCTATACATATCATTTCGGATCTCAAGGTGATCTTAAGAACAGTAAGTCATATATCAACAGCCTTTTTGTTGGCATTCCAATGGCTGGTAAATTAATGACATGAATGTAATTTATATTCATTCAGTATTCTTGAAGAAAATATCAATTTCAATCAAATTGTCTTTCTAGTGGTATGACATCACTCGTACTATAAAAGCATCACCCTGCCCTGTTGCTGTAAGGATAAAGATACTCTCTTATTTGCTTGTTATGAAATGTATATCTTATGGAAATAGATTAACTAAATGATTGGATGACTCTTGTTAGAATCTCCAAGATTTAAAGTAAATCAGTTTACAGGTGAGTCTATAAATATAGTCTACATATAGATTACTAGTTGTATATTTATAATTATTAGTTTTTCTTAAAAAGATAAAAAAAAATAGTTTATACTTTGCCATACTTTGCCATACTTTCCAAGACAATAACAATAATAACAATAATAACAATAATAACAATAATAAAAATAACAACAACAACAACAACAACAACAACAACAACAACAACAACAACAACAACAACACTATACTTTCTCTAGTCATAAACAATACAAAGTATAGAGTATGAAAATAGAGGTCTTTGATTGTCCACAAAAGAGACCACAGACAAGATACTTCAAAACAACAGCAGTAGCCGTATTACAAAGAGATAAAAAGAGAGTATAGCCATTTATCATTGATGTGCATTGATACGGCTTAATGATCATAAGCCATTCGACACACTCACTCGTTGACTATTTTTATTCTTTTATCAAGGCCGACTCAACGTATACGAGTTGTAACAAAGGACCCTACTGAAAATATATCTACTTTCTATGCACGTCAAAAGTACTGAGTCGAAAGAATAGCAGTCTCCCTGATATTTTGCTTCCTAGTGAGAAGCTTTGTGCATCACTCTACCGTGTTATTGATCCATTTAAGTTGTCTTGTGAATCATAAAAGCATATAAGGAGAAGATGTAAAATAAATTATGACATGCAAAATACAAGCAGTTGACCTTTTCTTTCTTCTTCTTTTTTACCCTTCAAGTGCAACTCTTTTTGTACAGAGACAATGAATTGGTATGAACACAAATGAAAATAGAATGATTAAATCTGCTGTGTTTATTTCTATAGATTAAAAAGAAATAAAGAAAGATGTATCATGTCTTTATTCTTCATTTCTCCTTTTACTCTATCATCTTGAATGTGTCTTTGTTATCATCAAAAATGGAATCCCTTTTTAAGCCGAGAATTGTTACAAGTTTCATTGTACTTTTGTTTCAACGGCAAGATATAAATGCATCTATGCATGTAAATGTACTTTCAAGTCATTTGATAAAGAGATGCACAGCCTGTGGATAGATGGAGTGGATCCTACACTCATCTTACTCTATAGTGATGGGACAATAATAACAATAACAATAAGGAAGCAGAATTAGCACACATTAAGTGGGACAATAAAGATTAGATCATAAAACCGAGCATTATCAAATTAAGTTATCTACCAGTAAATAGATTCCCTGATAACTTATGACTAAGGAATAGGTAACCCACCCACCCATCAGACGATTCAAGAGACGGCGCTGTCTATTTACGATCTATCTTTATATATCTACATTATATATCTACATCTTTATATATCTACATCTTTATATCTATTTAGTACTCATTCTACTATCCATCCCACTATCAACAGAGAATATAGCCTTTTCTCTTTTCTTTTCTCTTTTATTATATACAATCATTGATGAGTAGATCTATCCTCTACTTTTCTATATGTATTTTGTAGGCTATCTTTTTCATTTGTTCTTTATTCCAAGTCATATCGGCCATTCAAAATAATATAAAAAATACAAGAGAAAGGACATCCTGAAGCATAGAAACAACAAGAACAGAGAATTGACATTGAATCTTCTCCCCTTCTCCCCAGTCTCCTGCTAATGTCAGCGAGACTTCTACTGAGAACCCCAAGGCTACTGTCTTGGCAACTAAGAAAGAATCCAGTCCATACCTCTGCTTATCTATTCTCCAACAACTCTAGCCATTCAGACTCAATAGACACACCACAAACACCACAACCACAAACACCGCAGTGTAATGAGAACCCTATCAACTCTAATAGTCCTCCTACATCCAGTCCTCCTGAACACCCTGAGCACCCTGAGCACCCTGAACACACTAGCCCCATTAGCCTTGGCACCGACAAAAGTACTCCTCCTCCTCCTACGCTCTCGACAGCCAATGTCATTGATCCACCCGTCACCAGGTTTGACAAGGACACTCATGGACGTACATCCATGAAGCGTTTGTATCGACAAGGGTCCATGGTAGAGAAACAAGCAGAGGCTTCTGAGGCTCTTTCAAAAGAACAAGCCCTAAAGACTGCGTTTGCCCTTTCTATCAACATTGACTCCTTTCTAAGCACCACCTACACAGCCACCCAGGACTTACTACCCATAGACCCTGACTACTGCAGCATGGTGGATCAAACCATGTGGGATGAATTGATCACCAGTGCTCGTGTGGGTCTGACGCCCAAAATACGTTCTCTCTCCATAAAAACGACAGACCACATGGCATTGAATATGCCCATGAAAGGAGCTGTGTATCTCCAAGATGCCATTGTGCAGGAGATGGCACGGAAGGTGAGGGCAGATGTGTATCAAGTCGATGCCCTGGACTATCTTTTGCTGGCACATGAGAATCAAGAAAAGGGTAAGTCCACCTTGGTAACGTAGAGTAGAGTGGTGCATCGATGGCTTATGACTCTATTAGATCATACAGTTCTTCCTTCTATGAACTTCACAAGTCTGAATGAAAAGCAGAAAATTGTTATGACAAGTACAGTGGCACCGGATCTCACAAAGAAGACTCACTTTCTTCTCCCTTATTACTTGCCATTGAACAGAACTCTGATGGAGGATGAGTATAGTGGTGATGTTAGGCCCCAAGAGGAAGAAGAGGTCCTTGTTTACAATATCTCACACGATAGAGTACAACAAGATATCCAAAAGATACTTCTTGGACAGGCAGTGAGAGAAGCAGGCCAGCGACCCTTGACAAAGACAGAGCGATTAGAACACAATGAGCTGAGGATCACTCATGCACGCTATACGAGTCTGTTTGAGCGTATCTTGACTCACAAGACATCCAAAGACACAGAGCAAAAGACGCCTACGATTGTGTATTTGCGTGATTATGGGGATACTACGGATAAGTTTACTACATTTATGACAGAATCCCTAGTGGCAGCGGTGGAGTCCCTGAGAAAGAAAAAGCATCCTATTGTGATTGTCTCTGGCCATTCTTTCTTAGTGTCCTCCTCAGAGTACAAGATGGAGATAAGCGAGAGGATAAATGAACAGGGACTGTCCTTAGTACCAGGAATGAAGATTGTCAGTGTTCTCCCACCCCTCTATGAACCAGGAAGAGCAGAAGTATGGCATAGAAGAATGGACGCAGATGAAGAGAGAAGAACCATAGAACTCAACTCAAAACACATTCTAGCCGTGCAAAAGTACCAGCCTATTCCTGGCCTACAGCCCCTCAAGGGCACTCGACCCGACCTAATGAAAGCATTTTCAGAGATAAAGGACCTTGGGAAGCTGTCCCTGACCATGGAGCATCTTTATCGAATCGTCACCATGGCATTAGGCAGTGCACTTGAGGGCAAAAAAAAGGGCATTGAGATGGAGGATATCCAGTCGTCCTATGCTACTGTCCATAAGAATGTCACACAGCGCAAGACCATTGTTAAGCTCATGGAAGATCATCACACCTCTTTTAAAGTGAAGGGTGATCTTTCTATGGATGCACTGAGGGAGAAGTGTGATAGCTATGAGACCAGGATATTGTCTCGTATTGTGGATCCTGGTAGGTTATGTACTATGCATTATGGGTGTGGATGGGGACAGTGGATCCAACACGTCGTTTAATCTTTCTAGCCAAAATACAGTGTACATTTGACGATGTGAGAGCGTCTCCTGAGACCATTGATACCCTCAAAACAGTGATCTCTCTGCCATTGATGCGTCCTGATCTCTTCCAACACGGTATCTTGAAGCGCAACTTCATTTCTGGGTTGTTATTGTTTGGCCCACCTGGTACAGGTAAAACAATGCTGGCCAAAGCAGTGGCCAAGGAGAGTGGCAGCCGTATGCTTGAAATCCAGGCCTCGGACATCTTTGATATGTATGTGGGAGAGGGAGAGAAGAATGTCAGGGCGATCTTCTCTCTTGCTCGTAAATTGTCGCCCTGTGTTATTTTCATTGATGAGGTGGACAGTCTTATGGGCAACAGAGGAGCAGATAATAAAAATGTCCATCGAGAGATCATCAACCAGATCATGGTGGAGTGGGATGGACTATCGAGTGAAAATCAAGGGGTTGTGATAATGGCAGCTACAAACAGGCCTTTTGATCTTGACGATGCCATGCTACGACGCATGCCTCAGCGTATTCTTGGTAAGTTTTTGTTGGTGGATGGCCCTCTCTTCTTATACAGTCTGCAGTGGATCTGCCCAAGGAAGAAGACCGCAGTCATATTCTTACCATGTTATTGCGTGAGGAGCACCATGAGATTGTTATGTCGGAATTAGCAAAGGCAACGGAGCATTACTCGGGGTCGGATCTGAAAAACCTGTGTGTGACGGCGGCCTTGAAAGCAGTTCAGCAACAAGTATTGACTGGGGAAAAACATCCCTTAAGATGGGAGCACTTTAAAGAGGCCATGAAACAAGTCACAGCCAGTGCAAATGAGGATTCCCATGCATTTTTAGAGATAAGGAAGTGGGCAAAGGCGTACGGTGATGCGAGAAAGAAGACAGCAAGTATTGGGTTTGCCTAATCTGTCATGTGGAATTTGCAAAGGGATTAGAGAAGAAAAAAAGATGCCTAAAAAAGGAGGAGAAAAATAGGTCGGATTATAGAACATAATAATATCCTGTGAAATGCCCTTTCTATTCATTTTGCTGATAATGAATCTATAGCAGGTTTATCTTGTTCTTCTTGTTCTTCTTGTTCTTCTTGTTTTTGTTGTTTTTGTTCTTCTTGTTGCTGTAAAGACACCCAAACACACTCTGCTCTTGCCTGTTTCTCAGTTTGCATACTGGACGTTGTCATGGTAACTTGTTCTTCTGCCGTTTTGTATTAACAGTATGCCAGAATACTCCTCCACTTGAGCGCATTGTCCCCACCGCCTCCCAGTCAATACCTCTTGTTTCTTCTCCCTCCATCACACGGCCACGTCGCCACACCATCACACGGCCAGAATCCGCCCTGGGTCTCCTGAGTGACTATGGAGACTCACAGGAGGAGGAGGACCAGCAAAAGACATTTGATCGAATATCAGACATCCTCTCTACACTGATTGAAGAAGCCAACGAGGCTGTTCATGGCAATGAAAATACTTCTTCTAAGCTACTCAAAATGCACTCTGCTTCCTGTTCTAAACTACCAAGACCCAAGCGAATACGCACACCCAGTCTACATACCCGTGATCCTCCCGCCTGTTCTCTACCTCTCTCTCCTATCTCTCCTCCCTCCACAGCACCCTCTCCTCCCATAATAATAGCACAGACAAGACGCAACTCTCGGAGCATGACGGCAAGACCCCTATCGTACCCTGCATTAGTCGTGCGACGATCAGCAACACCTCGGTCAGTCAAGCGGGCTCCAATGTTGGTACAGAATCCCCTTGCTGAATCCTTCAAACGACTCGATTCCTCCATGGCTCTGGTGGACTCCTTATCACGCGATTTGGCTTCCTCCTCCTCCTCCTCTTCCTCCTCCGCCTCCTCCTCCTCGTCAGAGATATCCCACCCATCCACTCACACACATAGTACATCCGATACACATCTGGCAGGTCTTTTGCTCTTGCCACTTCTCCATATTCCCCATGCACTCATCTCTATGGTATTCGACTCTCTGCCATCCACCCATTCTGCCTTCCAACCGCCAGCCTCCACCTCCAGCCTCACCAGCATGATCACTTGGGCCATCTGTTTTGTGTTTGCTAATGTGATGGTGGATCATCTTGTCCCTCAACCCACCACTCCTCTTCCTTCTCTCTCTCTGCGCACCCGCCGTCTCTCTCTGCCTGGCACCTTCCAACAGCCAGTCACCCTTCCTCGTCTCTTGCCTACTTATAAAGAAGAGGACAATGTACAAACCACCCAACAAGAGCGTCAAAGAAGAAAGAGACCTTCTCGACGCCACCATAAAAAGAACAACTCCATCCACTCCACACCCTTTCTCTCGCCACCCATACATTATCAACCCTTGGCCATTCGACGCACCCGTCCTCAAGCATCATGGTCTCCTGTTGAACAACCACGACCCTGTTTGACAAGACGGTGCTCTATCTAATCCAGGATGTTCTTTTATTTATCCACCTATCTACTCTATTCTATTCTACTCTACTCTATTCCATCTATTTATCCATCTATCTATCCATCTATTTATCTACCTGCATGCCTGCCTGCATGCCTGTCTATCTATTTATCTATCTATTTATCTATCTATCTATTCACTTGTTTATTGATCCCAATGGCTATATTTCACCCACTAAAAAGAAAAAGAAAAGAAAAAAAAAAGAAAAAAGATAGAAATAGAAAGAACGAAAAACATTACCTACCCACTAGCCTCTTACTACAATACGATGGCTGCGTTGTGTAAATAGCCAAATGAACAACAATGTCCTTTTTCTTATATTTTATGAAATATTCATCCAAAAAATTAAGGTCCTAGGCTAATATGGCTATTTTTATGGTAGCAAAGAGAAGAGTATCTACAAAAAATCCACGGGCTTTCACAATGCGAAAAATAAAGTAAAAAAATAAATAAAAAAATAAAAAATAGAAACAGAAAAAGAAATATTAATCTGTAAATCCATAAACAAAATCATTGATCAGATCCCATGCTCCATCTTCCAAATAAGACGCATCATTGGCCTGAGAAGAAGAAGTTGCTGTTGATGCTGTTGATGCTACCGCTGCTTTTGTTGATGCTGCTGCTGTTGTTGATGCTGTAGTGGACAAACAAGAATAAGAAGTAGAAAAGTGGAGTGAATCCTGCCGAGATCCATGATGAAGATTGGAACTACCCACTGTAGACTTCCGACCAAAGCAAACATGCCAGTTGAGATGAGACTGGTACCTTTTACATTCTTCCAGAACCTGCTGGATAGTGGTAGCATCCAATCCTTGCCCACCTACACCGGGTGTGGTAGGAGTGAGAGGGGGCGAGAGGGGTGATGTCTGGGGACGACAGAGAGTGGGGTTCAAAGAAGAGAGGAGGCTCCCAATGTTCTGGGAATGAACTTCGCCCAAGGGACCACCCCACCCCAAAGGAATGGCGACACGCTGTTGTTGGATGTCAACAAAGCCTCCATCAGAAGGTTGTGTCATTAACAAAGTCGACATTTGATGTGTGAGATAAAGATCAATTGCATGAGCACGCATTGTATCGTAGACTACAAGAGATAGAATACATGTGGGTAAGATGGCAGCAGGACAGTGGGATGTTGATCACAATAGAAAGAATATTTATACATAGATTTATACATAGATTTATACATAGATTTATACATAGATTTATACATAGATTTATACATAGATTCATACATAGATTCATACATAGATTCATACATAGATTCATACATAGAACTTACATTTTTGATTGATAAGGTACTCAGAAATAGGACCAGGGCGTTGTATATGATACTCCATATCCACCATTTCAAGATAGCCTCCTGGCTTAAGAATACGTGCAATTTCTGTCAAAATCTGTGCCAATTTTTTCCGAGTCATGCAGATAAGCATTGTTCGCATATAGATATAATCAAAACTAGCGTCTGAAAAAGGCAGTGGACTTTCAAATATATCATGCTGTTGAAAATGAGTGTTATTGGGTTTGATGGTGGTAGGGAACATTGGATAAAAGTCAACTCCATAGAATTCTACATGAGAAGAGAGATGAGAATGAAAGAAGAAAGATGAATAACGTTGATGTCAAAATAAACAAACAAAGGGTAGTCATGGCAACCCATGAGGATTTTAATAAGTCTCACCTGCATTGGGATAGTCTGTGGCCATTTCAAGAATCCTTAAGAAACAAAGTCATTGATATTATGCTATTGATACATGCCATCCCAAAAAAGAAAAAAAGAAAAAAAGAAAAAAAAAGAAACCACTTCCTCTTACCATGTACCAGGACCACAGCCAATATCCAGCACTTTAGATATCTGACCTTCAGGATGTCCCTCTTGCAGAACACTAGCGACAGGTGCCATGAAATTACTTTCAAAGGCGTGCTTCAATAAGAAATGCTATACTGGAAAATGAGCTTGGCCATTTCAACAGTCATAGAAAGTACAGGGTATTTCTATAAACTAGGAACACTTGCCATAACAATCAATCGATCTGATTCTTCATCATCCAATGGAAGTACATAGGACTCTTTTTTCTGATGCAGGTAGCGTCTTCCTCCAATCACTACGGAGTCTGTCCGGGTCGTCAGACTAGAGGTAAAACAAGTCGTTGTTGCTGTCTCTGTCTCTGTCAAGGCAGTGGGAGCAAAAGAAGAGGTAGGAGAGGTGACTGGTAGTAGTGGGTGACTGGTTGATCCGTGCGGAGTCACAGAGATGACAGAATCATCGCGAGCTGTGTTCGTGTTCACTTTGAGACTTGAATTGGTTCCGCGACTTAATGTGCTGTTGGTGGAGGATGCTTTTCGACGAGGTGGTTTCCGAACATTCGCTCCAGAGGCGTGTGCTACGGCCGCTGCTTCAAAAAAGGCATTCATGGGAGGTCGTATGGGGCGTGCAGAGGCAACAGACGGGGCAGGGTTGGATTCATTTCTTAGTGCAAGAGAGGCGTGCTGCAGTCGCTTATGGGCTTCGGGAGAAAGGCTGGACGTGACGGCACTAGAGATGGGCGAGGAATCTGTGTTTCCCATTGAGCAATGGATAGAGAAGCAGAAACAGAAATATAGATAGGAAAGAGCCGAGAAAAGGTGGTCATGGTGGGTTCAAGGCAATAAAGTCTAATAAGAATGAGGCAAGAGGGGAAATGGAAATATGAAGGGATGGAAAGGGAAAATTGGAAAAGAGGCAAAGGTGCTGTACTCATCCCATTCAAACCCAGTGGCCTTTCTTTTTCACTTGCCTTTTGTATCTGTTCATGTATGAATTCACTGACTTTTATATGGATATATAAAAACTTATTAACTTATCTATGGACAGATCTAAGAAAGATTACCTTTTATGCTATTAATGTAGAGACTATAATAGTACGAGTGCTCTCTGACTATAGTCTGCTTATAGAAAGGTAAGAGATACAGAAGCACTGGAGTTGGGCTAGCTTAAAGTTGATCCATGCAAAAGAGCACACTTTTTATTATAGGGTCCGGAAGACCTTCCTTTCATGGCAATTTCAATAGCCTATGTATTCAACTACAGACAGTTCTATATTATGTGTACCATAGTTTATATTTCTCACTATTCTGTTTTATCTACCTTTCAGACACAAATCACCTTTAGTTTCTACCATCCAAATCAAAAAGTGTCCTACACTTCTATTTCCCTACTGGGTATTATAATCAACATGAAAGTTGTCTTTTGTATTCAATTGAGATGTCTACAATAATAATATATAGATAATAATATATAGATATAGATATAGATATAGATATAGATATAGATATAGATACAAAAAAAAGGGGGTGGGAACACTTCTTGCGTAGTGTAAAGGTGTGACAATGAGGATATCAAATCTCGACATAAACCTATATATTTACTGAGTGTCATTACCAATCATCAGCCAAAGGTTGCTTTTTCTTTTGTTATTATTAAGAGTCTTACAATTTTACGCCTTTTTCTTCTATATTATAAGATAGAATTAAGACATAGACAGTTGAATAATGCAAACATCTGCTTCTATTTATTTATTTCATTTTTATTCATAAAGAAAAAAGAGAGAGAGAGAGAAGTCAGAGATGCATTGGCTGATAGGTTGTAGAAGAAAAACAGAAGAAAAAAGACACTGTTTACTATGAAATATGTTCAATAGTCATCCGTCAATCATGGGTGTCTTTCTCTCTTTCTCTCTATTCATTTTTGTTACTATTGTTACTATTGTTACTATTGTTATTTCTATTGTTATTTCTATTGTTATCATTATTGTTATCACTATTGTTATTTCATCTTTGGTTGGGCAAATCTAGGAGAGGAAGATTATGCGACACTGATATTTCTAGGTACAACTCAGTTTTACGCAGTGCAGTATGATGTAGTAACACATGCAGTCGAATGATAATGCAAAAGGCTCGAAAGTAAAATCAGATAGACGTCTCTTCCTGTAATGGGGCTTTGCTGATACAATTCTGGTTGGTAAACATCATTACTGAATCTTCTTAGTGCTTCGTTCTTGAACTAGTATAGGAATAGACACTATCTTTCTTGCCGGGCTTTCATCAAGCCAAATAAAGGAGTAGGAAAGTCGGATGGAGTTCAATGAAAAGCGGCCTTTTCTTTATTCGTATTGACACAGGAAATGTCTTGTTCTGTTGTAGAGTGTTTATGTGTATGAAAACCAACTCTCTAATGGCTAATCTTATTGCTGGCCAAAAACAAAGGAGTTCATGGCAGTAAACAATACTAACGATTCTTTTTTGTATCGAAACTATTATTATCACAGTTCTTTATAATCCTATTATTATTATTTTAAAGATGGAAAATTACACAATCAGATACAAACACTGGAGTGTAAATCTGTGCATTATCTGTGTCCATTTATTCGTTCCTTGGTCCTTGCAAGGGGTTACAAAGTTGACAGCTAGAGCTAGTAAGCCCCTACTAACTGCAGCCTTATCGTAGAGGCGACAACTGAATTCTGCGGGTAGGTTTTGAAGTCTTTTTTTTATAATTATTTCTTCATCTGCCAGACTATATACCATTTCCGAAAAGTAATGTCGCATTCACTTGTCACATCTGCGTATATATTGTATTATAAATATTTATGAAACGCGACATTAATTTTTGGAAGTAGTGTATATGAATGGTGCCAAAGGGAAGATTTATCATTTATCATTTGTTATTCGCTATTTGCTATTTGCTACGGACATATATATTTTTACTTTTTTTGTCCTTTGTTTTACCAAAATGCCTTGTGTTTTTATATAACGCCTACACTCTTTTTGGGTTGACACTTGTGTATGTATGTATGAATGTATGTATGTATAAATGTATGTATAAATATATGTGTGTGTATTTGTATGTGTGTGGGTAGGTAAGTAGGTAGATAGGCGTATGTAGGTACCTGTGTAAAGTAGCATTCGTGACTTGAGAGACACTCAAGTAGTACATTGTTGCCTAATCTACACTCATTGTCTGTAACCATAGAAACAGTATTGATTTCTTTTGTAAATGAATGTAAGAAAAGCACACTTTTATTTTATGAAAATAAAGTATGAGAAAATTGTTAAGTAGTAGTGTAACTTACTCACTTACATAATTGCATTCACAGTCATTAAACTATTCGTAGCAAAAGCTTAAAATAAAGGTAACAGTAGCACACTTGTTATTGCTTCGTATTCCATAGTAAGAAGGAGACACATGAATCACAATTATCAATATATATCGACGGGGGGTATTATGATGGGACAGACATAAGAGTATATAGAAACATAGTAGATAAGAATGTGTTGCATTATCACCCATTGAATGCTAGTGCAAGGCATTATGGAGTTGAGTGTATTGCTAGTGACCTTACTGTAGGCCATGTACAAGCACGATGTTTCTAGAAGAGATAATGAAGACTGTATTTCTACTACTGCCACTGCCACCACCGCCACCACTACCACCACTACCACTACCACTACTAATCATAATAATGGCTGTATTTGTTATGTTGAATAAACACTGAATACACCCTGTCTTTTATTAAACATAAAAATATACACCTAACACACAATCATCTTTATTCATCAAGAACCCATCAAATACATTCTCATCTCTAAAATAAAATCATTTGCTCCTACCCTGTCCTATTCTATACTATTGCTTATACACAACACTATGACTAATAGTAAGAAGAAAAAAAGATATACGATAGAATAGTGTAAATAATGTAGATAATGTAGATGGTGTTTTGCTTTTATTACTTTATTTTTATTTATTTTATCTTTATGCAGGACAATAGTGGAGATTATGTACTTTGGCTTCTCTTGCTTAAGAAGTTACCAAGGGGTGACTGTTCAAAGGCAGTGTTTCTCAAGAAAGAAAGGGCCTGCTCTAATTTGCCAGGACCATACTCAATAGGTGCACGCTTCTGTTCAATGTAATTCTTGTGTGTTTCAAGCTATAGTAAAAGAAGAAAGAAAAAGAAACGTCATGCTATGTGCTATGTGTTGGTTCTATTTACCTTTTCAATGAGTACTCTAAGGGATTTTGTAAATCGTGTGCCTTTCATTTTTGTTTGTTGATCTTTCAGCTGATAATATAGTATAGTGCATGAGTAACAGTAACAATAATAACAGTACTAATAGCCATGGTTACCTTGTCAATGGCAGGAATAGCAAGTTCTGGGAAAGCAATAGACAGTCCAAAACAAGCAAAAAAGTCAACAAGACCATCATAAAGAACTTTGTATACAGCATCCTTTTGATTTTTAAATAGAACCCGTCATTAACAACATTGTATCTATTATAGATATTAAATTGGTAAAGGATAAGCTTACTTGATATACTTTAGATTTCATGTATGTCTTTGGAGTTTTCAAGTGTAAATCCCAATCAAAGGCTTCCAACTCTTCATTCTCAGCCCGTGTTTTGAATATTTCATGGTTAAAGATCTCAAAGAACAACGGTGCAAGAGGAATAAAGTAGCCAGTGGCATCACATACACCAATCAAAGATCGAAGAATATGAATGCGCAATGGAAGGAATTGTGCTGTAGGATTAAGACTGGTCGACAGACTTCCTTAGTCTCTCATCTTAACTATAACTCTCTTACCGTAATGTATGAAGCGACATATCCACAAGAGGCTGTACCATGGACTGCATAGGAGACTGGGCACCTGTCTCGGGATTACATGTTGTGCCAATAACAGAAGACCAGAAATCCAAACAGTTAATAAACTGCCATGTATAAATGGTCTTGAAGCTTTCTACAGTCTGTGCCTTTTTTGCCTTTTTAAGGTGGGTTGCAAGTTGACGAATATAAACATCAGCATGCTCAAGACTTATTCTAGGATCAACATTAAACAGATCAGAGCCTTCTTCAATCATTTGCTGTATTAATGGGAGGGTTGTTTCATTGACTTTGGTGGCATGTTTGGCAAATGTCAGATAAACACCCTTGAGAGCAGAGGGCAAGTAAGACTGTTTTTCAGTACCCAAGGCGGTGGCTGCAAAGTTGCGGAGGGTGTTGTAGCAGCGTGTACGTGTTTCCGGATGCAGAGTAGCATCAGACCAACGCTCTAATAGGATTCTAAGGTATTCGTAGGCTGTCTTGGGGAAGCAGCCAAAATAAGGAGCACATGGATCCAGATGAGTAAGAACATGATTCACCATTGTATCCTCATCCAGATCTCTCAGGAATCGAACCGCATTATTAAGAAAGAGGTGAATGACATTTTTTAGCTTGGGCCAATCTCTTGTCTTTGCAGGGTGTTTTACTTTCTTATTGATGAGAATGTGTTGGCTAAAGATGGGATAGCCAGCAGCAAGGGTCTTCTTTACTAGTTTTGTATAGACTACACCAACAGCTCATAAGGACATACATGGCGTCAAGAGGTCGTTCTTACCTTTGCTACTGTTCACTCTATAGGTGTATTGTTCTTCACTGTTTTCATCTGCTCTTACTACTGCTCTAAAGGCCAACAACATCTGCTTAAAGGCCTGGGGTGACTGTTGACTGACCGCCTTTGACCATTTTGCCAGCATTTCACTTGTCACCACCTTTGCATTGTCTTCTTCCATGGCCATGTCTTCTTCTTCGCTCTCTTCCTCTTCCTCTTCACTTTCTTCTTCTTCTGTCAGCATATCTGCATCAGGATCAACAACAGCATCAAATACATCCAGTGCATCCAGATCCTTCTCCTAGTCACCAGTAACACATGTATGAATAAAAGCCCATCATTTTAACCCTACACTTCCACCACTACCTACTTCATCCTCCTCCAAGTCTAGTATTTCTTCTCCTTCAAGCATAAATCCCGAGAAATAGTCTTCCACATTGACAGGTGTTTCACTAAGCGGACATAAATAAGCATTTCCTGTTGATATTCACTGTTCATAGCACACTAACGTCTTGGTTTCCTCTTCTGTTGCTGGTGTTTCTTCTGCTGGTGTTTCTTCTACACCCTCTTCATCCACCACCGCTGTCTGTGAGTAACATGGAAAAAAACAAGAAAAAGAAAGAGGTCTTTCTTCTCTAACCTTTGTTCTCCTTTGAATTTCCACCACGACGCTTCTGACGCTGAATGACTTGCTGCTTGAATTTCTTGTTCTTCTTTCTATGCTCAACTGTCTGCTTGAGCTTATTCTTTTGGAATTTGATAGTTGCTTTCTTTGCTTTTGCCATGGTGAGAGTGGAGGGTGGATCAGAAGCACTTGATCAGAATCCACATGATGAAAACTCTCATCTCTTTACGACTGCTTTCCGTTGTGGCTTAGTTGGGCAAGGAGGCGAGCTGGCTTGTTCCTCTTGCTGTTTCCTTCTCTTTCTCTTTGTTTGAAGACAGTGCACAGGATATGTGTTGTATTGGTATAGAATAGCATTTCCGCCTTCAAGAGATAGGTCCATGTCTCTACAGCCAAGAACAATAAGAGAAGAGACTGAGGAAGTTGTTTTTTTTTGGAAAGAGATAGATAGATAGATAGATAGAGAAAGAAAGAGAGATATTGTTTATAGATTGACCAATAAGAGTAACTTTATCTACACCAGGAATATTCTTTCTTTATCAATGTCTTTTATGATCCAATGAATGTATTGGCTGCAAGTGACTAGCTATAGAGTGGTACTGTCTAAGGAGATGGTTCTTTGGATCATTATTACCATCAGATCATTGGCCAATAAATGCACTGAGCCATGTTTCCTCTTGTTTCCCTCTCGTTCCCCTCTCGTTCCCCTCTCGTTCTCCTCTTGTTTCCTGTTTCTTGTCCATGTTCCTTTTCTTATGGACAGAATAGGAGGATCTGCGTGACCTTTTTACTGACGTCATGTCTTGCCTCATTTATGCATTTCTTTTTCTCTTTTTTTTGGAGGATGAACAGGTTGCACGCGTAAACGTCCACCATGTCCAAAGATAAGAAACCTGAGTATTTGGGTGTCACTGTGCCAATCTCACTGGTGGGGCCGACAGAGAAAGAACTTAAGCTATCGGATGACTTGGTACAGACACTAAAAGACAATGGACTGTTTGAGACTGAGCAAGAAGCACAAAAGCGGTAATGTCAACAGCAAACGACGCTATTGTTGGTGTTATTGGGGGTTACTGGTGTTATTAGTGTTATTGTTTTCTATGGTTGCTGTTACTGTACAAGATGACTCTTCATCTACAGACACTAACTTGTTGTAGTGTGGTGGTGCTTGGGAAACTCAACCTTATGGCCAAGGACTTTGTCTACCGTGTTAGTAAGCTCAAGGGGTTTCCTGATTCACTAGCAAAGGAAGCAGGTGGAAAAATATTCACTTTTGGAAGTTATCGTCTGGGTGTGCATGGTGCAGGTACAGTGTATAGTGCTGGTGCTGTGTACTGTGTGCTGTGTGCTGTGTACTGTGTACTGATTTTTTTCTCCATCTTTTTTATGTTTTTTTATGTTTTTTTATGTTTTTTTATGTTTTTTATCCCTTTATCTCTTCATCTACAGGTGCCGATATTGACACTCTATGCGTTGTCCCCAAACATGTGGAGAGAGAGCAGTTCTTTACCATCATGTATGAAATGTTAAAGGAGAGATCAGAAGTAACAGAGATTACGGCAAGTCCCAACCTCCATGTCCCAAGAACTACCCTCCCTAACCATCCCACTTCCCATAGGCTGTTCCTGATGCCTATGTACCCCTCATCAAATTGCATTTCTCTGGTATTCCTGTAAGTCCACTACCTTTTTATCATTCGAGCCCTCATTCTTTTCTTTATGTTTATATATAAAGATCGATTTTGTATGTGCCCGTCTTGCCATTGCCCGTGTGCCAGATGATCTTCAATTGTCAGACAACAACCTTCTTAAGAATCTGGATGAGAGATGTGTTCGCAGCATCAATGGTTCCAGAGTCACAGATGAAATCCTAAGACTTGTTCCTGACATCTCTGCCTTTCGCACAGCACTACGCACCGTCAAACTATGGGCAAAGAAGAGGGGTGTGTATTCAAACGTCATTGGGTTTCTGGGTGGTGTGGCATGGGCTATGTTGGTGGCTAGAATATGCCAGCTCTATCCCAATGCCTGCTCAGCTACCATCATCGCCCGCTTCTTCCGTATCTTGCACAGATGGAAGTGGCCCCAGCCTGTACTACTGAAGAATCTTGAAGATGGTCCCCTGCAAGTGAGAGTGTGGAATCCCAAGGTAGCTTTAAATGAGCAGTTGTTGAATAGTGCACTCACTTCAAAGGGGAAAATGGTATTAGCTTTACCCTGCCGATAGAAATCACCGCATGCCTATTATTACACCTGCCTATCCTTCCATGTGTGCTACTCACAATGTAACAGACTCTACCAAGGCCATTATGATCAAGGAGTTCCAAAGAGGAGAGGAATTGTCAGAGAATATTATGCTGGGGAAGGGGACATGGGATCTTTTGTTTGAGAAGAGCGACTTTTTCCATGCCTATAGACATTACTTGCAAGTCATTGCTACATCTGATAGCCTAGAGACACAGCTCAAGTGGTAAGGACGGCTTATTCACAGCCATCCCCGTGGCTATAGAAAGAAGAAGGAGAAAGGTGTTTTTGCTCACTCTTGTTCTTGGGGTTGACTTAGGTCGGGTCTTGTGGAGTCTAGGTTTCGTCAATTGGTGCTTAAGCTTGAGCTTGTAGACATGCTTATCTTGGCACATCCTTATGTAAAAGGAATAGATAAAGTCCATTATTGTCTGAATGAAAAGGAAAAGCAGGATGCCTCGCGTGGTGTCTATTCTAATGAGAGATCGTTCTCACTGAGTGAGGGAGGCATGGAAAAGAACCATCTCGAGTTGATCAAAGAAAATACAGGACTGACAGCTGAAGAGGAGAGTACAATGAGTACTATTTACAGCACCACCTTCTACATTGGCCTATATGTGGAGCCAAAGACAGGTACATTGCCCCTCCTCCATGGCAATCTACTAATGTGTTAGCTGGGTCGACAGGTACTCGCAAGCTCAACTTGATTTGGCCCACTAGTGAGTTCGTTAAGCTGGTCAAGAGTTGGGATCACTTTGATGAGAACCAAATGAAGGTGGTGATGAAGACTATCAAAAGGTGCTGTGGTGGATGAATAAGTGGTTTTCTTTTTCTTTTCTTTTTTCTTTTCTTTCTGTTATATGTAGTAGAAGAAACATGACTGATAGAGTATTAGGCCTTCTCTTCCAGAAGATCTCACTGAGGATGATAAGAAACTTAAACGACCTCTTGCTAAGGTGAAGTATAATACACACCATTTTCTCTTCTTCTTTTTTTTCCCTTTTGTTTCTCCTTTCTTTTTCTGAATAGGACTCATCTATTTTGCTTCCAAGGTTCCTGCTGATGTAGATCAGCCCAACAAGAAGGTTCGTACTGCTGAACCAGCGCCCGTGTCAGAAACGATAGTACCGACAGAACAGGAACATTAGGTGCCAGAGACGATAGCACCGACAAACACAAGAACCTCTTAAGGTATACACACATAGACATGGGACAGTGTTTCTCAAGGTAGACTATAGCAAAAGATAAAAAAAAAGATAAAAGGCTATTCTTTTTCTTCTGGAGCTAGTTTTTATTTACACAGGTTCGTATTCTTTACAGTGCTCTTGTTCGATAGCAGCCGAGGTTTTTTTTTATCCAATCACTGCTTTGTTATAGCATGATGGTTGTTTTATGATGTAGATATCATTAATAAATCAAGAATAAAGAACGATCCACACTAACACGTGAGTTACATTAGTGTTGCCTTATGAATGTGTTTCCTAGTGACAGCTAAATGTTCATTGAGAGTGCATTTATCTGATTTATCTGATTTATTTGAATGTGGGTGGGCTAATATGAGTGCCTTTCTTTTGTGCATTCCTCTCTCAGTGTATTTGCCTGTCTGTCACTGCATTCGTGTGTTATTATCCCACTCTTTTCTTATTCTTCTAATATCACTCCACCAGCACTGATTGCACTGACAGACTCATATACACCCATTCATTAACAGAACAATGGCCATGGAGAACACATTAGAAACTTTGAATGTTGGACTCAATGAAGAAGATTCTAGTAGGCACATTCTGCACTGACAAGTTAAACGTGTTAATAGCAGAGTAGTTTACTCAACCCACCAGCACACTGAAGGAGAAGACAGCGAAGAGAACAGCGAAGAGGAAGAAGACAGCGAAGACAGCGAAGAGGCAGTCAATAGTACTTCTATTGTAAGGATCCTTTGAGTGTACAGTAACTCTATTCATTCATATCTATCCCCACAGCCCACAGCTACAGAACAGACACTCACTACCAGCTATCCATGGAGAAAGGTCACTTCTTTGTTACCATTTCTTAGTGGAAAAGAGAAATCCCAACCCACTTCTTCAGCATCCTCCTCCCTACACACTATGGACTGCACTCAATCCACAGTACCAGACACCTCTTCAACTCCCCACCAAGATCCAAATGAGGATTTCACATGGTAATATAGTCTATTGAGTTATACATCTATGTCAGAAGAAACAAATAACCCTTGTCAAAATTAAGTCCTATTTGCCATGATATTATGAAAGAAGTGTTTATGACCATCTGTGGACATTCCTACTGGTATGTGTTCTCTGACTGTAAGGTTGACTCATCTATCCAATGGTGGCTAGCCATGGTTGTATCATCGAACACATCCACAGGCAGCCTGATTGTCCACTGTGCAGAACAAGAGTGACGAAGCAGAATATATTTCCAAACTTCCAATGTAAATCATCCACAGTATTGGCTTTATCTCACCTATGAATGATAGTGAACAAGTTGACTGAACAGCGTGCTCGTAGTCAAGCAGCCTCCCGTACAGAGATTGGCTCTTTATTAATGACCAGTATGAGTGGTCGACATAATATCCACCAAACACTCTCTGAGAAGATAGCAAGGGAGATGTCAAAAGAAGGTAAATAGTAAACAAGATATCTCTCTATATCTATATATATATATACACACACACACACACCTTATGCTGTATTATTAGACATTGCATCTCTATTTACACAGATATTGAAGCATAAGAGACGGATGGAAACAGACCATGCCTATGTTCAAAAGGTTTTGGCAAAGACGTTTCTTACCAAATTAAAAGAATCAAATGAAACAGTAAGAGCAATGATGATACAATGGAGAATACAAGTGCACTCAAATCCATCTACTTCTTTAGATTATTGAGGAAATGAAGAGCCAACTTTGTTGTATAGAAAAAGACATTGCATCTGTTGAATTGGACTCATGTTCAGAAGCAGGAGATGCAATGAATACAACAGAAAACAACAAAGCGCAGTGCATAGATACAGTAGGAATAAAGCGAAAACATACGGTAAAATGATATAGACAAATATAAACAGAATTTGCTAACACTCTTTATTGTCTTTGTATTCAATAGTCTTCTGATGATCCACCCAAACCACTGTAAGAGTGACATTGGATAGATTAACTGGGAAACACACTCACCTGGTCATTTATCTCTATAGTAATGCATCCTCCAATCCCATGCAGCACTTGGCCATCACTCAAAAGAAGCAGAGAGTAGAAGAGCGTTTTTCATATCTAAAAGACGTGTACACTAAGACATGTACTAATGATCGTACGCCTGAATGTTTTGAAGAATTCTCTTCTTTACTCTACCAAGTCACTCGTTACAGCAAATTCAGAGTACTGGATTCACTACAATATGCCAATATTAGGAATAATTCTTCTTGTATTGTCTCTTCTATTGAGTTTGATCGTGATGATGAGTACTTTGCTATGGGAGGAGTTACAAGAGAGATCAAGATTTATGATTTTACTATGATGGACAACGGAGAAGGACCTATATCCCAAGAGACAGTAGATATTTTAGAACAAGGCGATGTGGATAGATTACCTTCAAATTCATCTTCTATGCACTTGTCACAGAATGGACACTCGGGTGGGTTTGTGGGTAAACAAAGGCCTTCTGTCATTATGCATTGTCCAGTAAAGATACTCCTGTGTGGAAGTAAGATAAGGTAAAAAGAAAAGAGAAAGGGAAAGGGAAAAATCTCGGGAAGAAGCTAATTCCCCTCCTTTCTGCTCTTCATCCCTAGCTGCTTATCATGGAATCCCTATGTCAAATCCCAAATAGTCAGTTCTGACTATGAAGGTGTGATTAATGTATGGGATTCTATCACAGGACAGAGCACCAGAGCCTTCACAGAACACAAGCGTCGTGTGTGGAGTGTGGATGTATGCGCTACAAGCCCCTTGCTTATTGCTTCCGGGAGTGATGATACTACTGTCAAGATCTGGTCTACTCAGTCACGCCAATCAGTGAGCACTTTAACACTTCATGGCAATGTCTGCTGCGCCAAGTTTGCCCCCAACAATGACTTTTACTTGGCTGTGGGTAGTGCAGGTGCGTTATTGTTGCTGTCACTCATAGTATTGTTGTTATCACTATTACCATTACCATTACTATTGTTATCACTATTACCATTACCATTACTATTGTTATCACTATTACCATCACCATTACTATTGTTATTACTATTACCATTACCATTACTATTGTTATTACTATTACCATTACCATTACTATTGTTATTACCATCACCATTGTTATTGCTATTGTTATTGTTATTGCTATTGCTATTATTAGTTTTGCTGTTATTTAACCTAATACGTTGTAATTTGCAAATATTTACAGATAACACTCTCAGCTGTTATGATTTACGCTTCCCAAGCAAACCCTGTAATGTATACGAAGGACATACAAAGGCAGTATCCTATGTAAGATGGGCAAATGACCATGAATTAGTCTCTGCGTAAGTAGGTAGCATAGAATACCAAATACCCTTCTGATTGGCCTATAATGGATCTATTGTCCTATACTAATGATAATGATAAAGTTCCACGGATAGCACTCTCAAATTATGGCATCGTGATCTTCCTGTCTCCACCAACACTTACAGCGGACACCAAAACGAAAAGAACTTTGTAGGTCTTTCACTGAATCAGGACTGGATTGCCTGTGGAAGTGAGAACAATACTCTTTATGCATACTACAAAGGATCCACCGAGCCTGTTGCTAGCTACACCTTCCCTAAGTCAGACCCACTGACGGTACTATCAAAAGTGTTCCTTATAAAGAGCATAGTCTGTTTTACTCTACTAACTTAATTTTTAGGGCCACAGCACAGCCAGTGAATCCTCGGATACATTTGTTAGCTCCGTGTGCTGGAAAAAGAACACATCAAAAATACTTGCTGCTAATAGTAATGGGGCTATCAAGCTACTTTCTCTAGAACAATAAGTGTGCCTACAACCAGTGTTTTTTTTTACTACATCTGAGCCTTGTCAAGAACACTGCATTATCTCCAAGCAAAACCGCAACAAAATATGGCTGGACAAAGAGTAGATTTATCATTAGAGGATAGACTACGAAAAAAAAAGTCTACCAAAAGAAGAAAAACACTCTATTTGACAGCTTACTCTATTGACTCGATCTTCTCCTTTTTCTTTTATACCAACAATGATGCAACTTATGGCTGGTGATACCTAGCAAAATGTAAATAAACAAATGTATATGCACCAGGACGTGAGAAAGTGGAGGCTAAATAAATAATAGATGAGTCAAATGGGCTATGGTATTTGCACTGGAAGATTTTCTCTTTTTTTATTTTTTTTTTTATTATTATTATTTCTCACACTCTATCTTTTGGTGTGATGTTGAATACATAGTAGCAGGCTATGAACAGGAATCACTTGCAAAACAACGTAGAAAGAGAATAGTAGGCTTCTTTAGTGTTCATTTTGGTTTTATCAACTATTATTAATAACAACTGAGTCATCGTTTAACAGGACTACACTACGATCCGTATTACACTATTCTCCTAAAATACAGTGATATGTATTCAAAGTTCATGTCTTTTTCTTTTTTTCTTTAGGTGGTAGTTGACTGTGTAAATAAGACATTAGACAGAAAAGAAAACACATAACAATAACACTCGGTCCGTAACATTTTATTTGTTAAAGAAAGACTGTTTCTATCCCTGTGCCTTACTCAAGGGGGTCTGTGCTTCGGTATTTCACACAAGTATCCGAGAGAATGTATGCATTCTTTAGGGTGTGTAAACTTTACTTTTTTCTATTGGGTGAAAGACAAGTGAGAGTGAATAGAAATGTAAGTGTTAAAGTGAGGCTATATATACATAGAACATGATTAGAACTATAAAATGAGTTTATACCTCTCTATTCTTTATCATCACTTCAACTACTTTGTTAATCATGAAATCACACACACTGCAACACGAAAGCTACTTCTTACCCCATAGCGTAAGAAAGGCATCCATTGTCTCTAAAGTAGATAGGCCCGTGATTGAATGCACCCGCTTCTACAGTATGCCCTGCCTTTTAGAAGCAGACCTACCTTCACCCCTCACACCATCGGATTCATTAGAAGAAAAGTCAATTGGCTCTTCCTACTCAATTCCCACTCTCTCCAACTATTCACTGGCCTATGATCTTTCTCGATATTTGAAAAAGACAGAGCTCTCTCCTATGAAAATACCACAGGAGAGATCGGGAGAGTGTACAAGTCTCTCTCTAGCTTCATCCATTTCCTATAGTTCAGATTTCCAACATCATTCCAATCAGCATCTTCTCTCTCTAAAACACTCCACAGACACTCATCTCCAGTTACTAAAAGACACCAACGCGTACACCTGTCTTGATCAGGCTCTGGCTGATAATGTAAGAAGAAGAAGAAAAAAAGAAAAGAGAAAAGAGAAAAAAAGGCTCACCCTTGGACTCTATCATAGCTTCAGTCATGGCTGCCTAGTCGTATTGCTATTTCTACTCGGTGGCGTCTTCTGTACAGTCTAGACAGGCACGGAGCTAGTCTTTCTACCTTGTACAACTGTCTAAAGGACCAAGGACCTTGTCTTTTGGTGATTCAGACAACAGCTGGTGAGGTACGCATTTATAGTCAAATGCATAGATGTAGCTACTATTTTATAGTTTTTTTTCTTTCTCTTTTTCTTTTTCTTTCTCATCAATGTGTTGGTTATGATAGACATTTGGGGCTTATCTGTCAGAAGGGTTTAGCAGTAATCAGCTCTATTACGGTTCAGGTGAATGGTGAGTTCTACAAAACACACCACTTTAAGAATCCAACCCCCCTCCCCCTCCACAGAAGACATTAGAATGACTCTTCTTTTTGTCATAGTTTTTTATGGAAAGCCAGTGAGAATCATTATTCTGTTGATGTCTACCCCTGGACAATGGCAAATAATTACTTTATGTTTTCAAATAAGAATCTTATTGCCCTGGGAGGAGGGTAAGTGTGTGTTACTTGCTGTTTTCTAGTCACTATGATGGACTCACCCTACTTCTTGCTGATGGGTTCATCTTATTAGAAAAGGTCGATGGGGTCTATGGATCCACTCTGATCTTATGCATGGACATACAGAGCCCTGCGCTACGTATGGAAACCCACCCCTCACAGATGCTTTTGATTTCGAATGCATTGCTCTTGAAGTATGGACATTTCAGTTTTAACTGTTTCTTTTTTATTTTTATTATCTTTTTTATTTTTATTATCATTGTTTTCTATTATCATTGTTTTCTATTATCAACCCATCTATAGTCGTGTCTACAAAAGTGTAAGATTCTCTCTTTTATTCTATTCTTTATTGTCTTAGTACTCTGTATATATCTATAGAAAGATATATAAAAGTTTTTGTTTTATTTTATTTTGTCTATTCAAGACGTGTTATTGCAGAATACGAGTGTATTTGAAATTAAACAAAGCAAATAATAATAGTAAAAGACAAAAGGTAAAGAGAGAGAGTAAAGAAAGTGTCCATATAAGATGATTGTAGGATGATAAGATTGACACTTATCCCATTTTTAATGGTAGTCGATATCGTAGAATGCCTCATTGCCAAGATATTCTTCGACGCTTTTATAGTCTATAAAAGAGTTTATAAAGAGTTTATAAAGAGTTTATAATAATAATAAAAGAAATAATAACAATCGTAATGATACGAGTAATAAAAGATATACTAACTAACAATGGCACCAAGAGCTATGCTAACAATGACACTAATGCCCAATAGACAGATAAAAACATGTCCAAAAAAAAAGAAGAAAGGCTAGTATAGTATTCCGTACCTAGTGTTTTAAAGATCCTTTCGAAATGGGGCATGTATTCATGGCGTGGTAGAAAGAGGTTAAACTCCAAGTCCGTAAATACCATAAACTCATTCTCCCGTACTTCTTCTGAATCTACATCCAATTGATCATCCATGGCCTGATATTGAACAGAGATCACTCAACCAGCCATTCATTGACTTTTCCTTCCTTCCTTCCAAATGACACAGCATCTACATAAACACAAACATAACTTACTTCAAGAAGTGCTTGGAACCAAGATCCTTTGGGCTCATTTGCCTTGGCTGCCAAGAACAAACAACATGCTAAGGAAATAGGGAAGCATCGCAGTAATAGAATGGATAGCATGCATAGAAATATACACATGAGTTGTTTGTCTTTTTCCTATAAAACACACACAAAATCACTTACCACCCACCAGTTTTCTGTTCTTTTTTGTTACCAGATTCTAATCCAATGAATACATGTTAGTGTGGATCCATCTATAGCAACACTTCCTTTACCTTGAGCACCAACTTCTCAAAATACACATAGGCATGGGCTATTGTTGATATTTCCAAATCCACGGCTCTTGCTGCCTCTAGCAAATTTGATTTTACAGTGCGTATCTTACTGAGTGTCATTTCTGCGTGAATGTCAGGATGAGCTAGTCTAAACTGTTCATTTGCTTCTCGCTTCATATCTGACGGACGCATGGAAGTGGGTGCACTCTAAACAAAGCCACACCTGTCAATTCTCATCCATCTGCCACCACCACCACCACCAATACTTACAGTAGCACTTGTAGGAGGCATAGAGTAGGATCCTTCCATAGCACCCTCCACACAATAAGGATCATAACCACACTGAGCTGTCTTTTGTATTGCATCCTCACTTTTACACAGACATACTCAACCTATTGATGTTCTGTCTGATTAAAATAACAGATCCTTGACTTACTTGAATGAGTGTGTAGGCATAAGGAAATGAGCATAGGAGTGTTTTGTATGCCGAGTGTCTGTTTCTTGGTGGGTGGTGTGTTGGTGACTTGAAAAACGACCCAACATCAATACACAGACGCCTCTTTCTTTCCCATCTTTACTAGTGCATTCCTTTGTCTTTTGCTCTCTTTTTACTTACATGGCATGACGTAGAATACTGTCCTCCTCTTTCTTCTTTGTAGTGGAGTACCTGATCTTATCACTATAATACCGAAAGACAGAGAAAAGGGTCATTCCCCCCTGTTCAGACTGAATAATAAAAAATAATAAAAAATAATAAAAATAAAAATAAAAACATCAAAACAACAACAACAACAACATTAAAAATAAGTCCACAGTCTTATTACTGCTTGACACCTTATCACTGTTATGATTGGACTTTTTCTTAATCTTCTCTGATGCAATAGGTCGTTTACTATCTTCACGCGTAAGTTTGTGGTGTTGAACATCTTTCTGAAAATCACTGTTGTGTTTCTGCAGTGCTGTAGGGTTACTGTCGTGTCGATGCGTCTGGGATTTCTTCTTTCTCTCCAACACAGAGAGACTGGAGGAGGGCTGTAGGGTGGAGGACACAGGAGCAAGAAGTGAGGCAGTGTCTGTGGTGTAGTGTGTATCCACAGCAAGACTGTGGAAGGCCCGTCTGTTTTCATACGTAGGACTGTTGTCTGTAGAGCAAAAGGACACTAGCACATGTCAATGTTTGTTTATTGCTACTCCTTGACCAAGGAGGAGTTTTTTCTTTCTTTCTTTTGTTTTGGTCCGCAGTTACCTCTCATGTTGTAGGTGTGGAGAGAAGAGAGTAGAGTGTCTTTGTTGGGTACAGGAATAGCGTCTCTGGGAGGGGTCTCTTTATTCACAGCAGGATGACTGTAGGAAAGAGACGGTGGTCTAGTAACAGCATGAGCCTCATGTTCATTACCAAGGGAAATGGCAGACAGAAAAGAAAGAGCTGTAGGTCGAGACGTATTTTGCCTTGTTTTACGACTCTTTGTCGCACCCATGACTACAGTAGAAACAAAATGAAGAAGAAGGAGAAAAAAAAAGAAAAAGACACTATGCCTAAGATGATAGGTGTGTGGACTTTATTTTTGATGTCCAGTGCATGAAACGTCATAAAATGTGACGTCGGGCATGACCCACACCTATCCTCCGTTGCCTTTTCTGTTTCAAACATTTTTCCTTTTTCTTCTTATTCACCATGAAGACCCTGGTTGGCCCTGGTTTTTCGATTTGCTGCAGTCTTTTATCTTTTTTCGGCATTCTCTTTCTTGTAAGAAGATACATTGTGGCTAATGACTCACTCAAAGAAAAGGTTGTGCTTGGCCTGGCCTTTGATGCAAAGGTGGAGGTGCTTACTGAGTTTGTCAGTGATCCCGATGACCCAAAGGCAACAGCCCAAGCATGTTTTACAGCTGCTATTGTTTATGCGTGTTTTCTGGGATTCTGTTCTTGTCAGGTAAGTTGTTATTGCCACTGCTATGTGTATGGAGTGTGGTGGATAAGGGTTTTTGGCACTGACCTCTCTCTCTACATCTCTACATCTCTACATCTCTCTACACCAACAGACACTCGTTCATAAATACAATGCTCGCAACCAAATTCAACTTTAACATTCGGGAATAAATGTCTGTTTTATAGTGTTTGTACGAAAGATCTAGAATAAGTAATACTACATTAAAAAGAAAAAGGTGATGGGCTTGGTGATGGTTTAATGGGCCTTATGATGAGAGATGTTCTCCAGTGATTTCAACATCAGTTCACGCACATGAGTGGCTAATTGGTCCACAGCCTCAGACTCTGCCTTGATACCCACTGTAGACACGGGTGGCAGTACTATTCACATGTCAGCCTACAAATGCTACTACTGCTACTGCTACTATCTCACCTTCAACAGTCACACTGCCTGCCTTGAAATACTTGTTTTTAGAACTGTAAATGTGACTGTAGTTGGCGACTACAACAGGTACAATAGGAACCTGCGCTTGTACTGCCATATAAAAGGCCCCCTTTTTAAAGGGAAGCAGACTGGCTTCTCCTTCACGACCACGTGTACCCTCGGGAAATAACCACACACTAAGCTATAGACACAAAGGGGTGTTCCTATCAGTCCCAGACTCGAAAGACAAAGGAAAGAGCACATACCTTTTTACTGTGAATATCATCAGCTGCCTTTTGAGCCTCCTTAATAGCACTGTCCCGGTTCTTACGGTCCAAGAAGATGGCATTGCTAAGTGTCACTAGCACGTGTGAATAACAGAGCCCACAACCGACCTTACTTACTAAACCAACCAAGAAAAGGATAGTATTTGATGGCCTTCTTGGCCACAACACTTGTGGATTTGGGAAACACACTGCTCATGGCAAAGATATCCATACTTGACTGGTGATTGCACACAAACACAGCAGGCTCGCTACGGATGAGGTTCTCTTTCCCCTTGATAGTGACGGAAACACCGAGGAATGTTTTTGAGAGGTGGTAGTACACTTTGGCCACACTCCAGTTGATCAGACCCGCCTTGCCGAACAAGGGAAGAACGAGTGAGGCTATGATGCCATAGACAGCAGCCACCGCTAAGCAGCATATTGTGACAAAAGAGCGGTAGTAGAAACTGCCGCGTTTACGATAGAGAAAGGCAAAGGTAATGGGAGCCATAGCCCATACACTCCAGTGACACTTGACAAAAATACAGCCTAATAAGTCTGAGAAGAGAATTCACTCACTAAAGGCGTACCTAATCCTGCCATGGTAACAATAAGTAGAGAAGAGAAATAGACAGCCGTCCACAAGCACTAAATTTGTACTGCAGGAAAAATAAGACTACGTAGGCATGTGACAATGAAAGCTTCATAGACAAACGCCTTTGGGATGACGCCATGTGCACTATCACGTGATTATTTATGCGAGTCAAAGGATTACGCGTGGAGAAGACAACCCGGTTTTGATGAATGGGCCATGGATTTGCACTGTCACTGATATCAGTGCAAGCTGACACCAAAATAATAAGGAGTGTTCACCTATGAGATCCAATCAGACACACGGAATAGAGGTACAGTCACACAGGGATCATGCCTAAAAGTGGGGGTAAGAGTAGTTGCTATGACACATGGAAGGGTGTGTTTGTTATAAGCTACTGTAGTCCACTGTAGTCCACTTTAGTCCAATAGGAAAGAGACTGATAATAAACCCTCATAACAATAGAGAATGACCAGATTTGGCTATCTTGTCATAAAGATTGGCCTTGTTATTGTTCTCGGTTCTTTTCTTTTCTTTCATTGCTTTATATGGAAGGATGGTTGCCGTTTTAATGAAACAGATCGAGTGATAAGACAGATTCTACAAATCACCCTACCCTTCTTCCATTCTTCCAACAAGAACACATCCATAATGAATGGTACTGTGTTTGTTTTTACTCTACAATTGAGGCATTTGCGTCTTCATAGCCCCTAATTCAGACTATCTTTTTTTCTTTCTTTCTTTCTTTCTTTCTTTTTAATAGAGTACAAGAATAATAATAGCAGAAAAGAAAGAAAAAAAAACAAACAAACAAACAAATAAAAATATCCCCAACATTTGGCACTGTATGGACTTAATATTTCCTTGTTTTCATTGTTTTTATCTATGGCCTAATAAATACACTTAAAACCAAAGGAGGTCTACTTTGTACTCCCTGAGAACTATTGTGTCCTGTTTGCATGGCACTGGAGATATATCTATTCTAATCATCACGTGAAAGTAGTTTCCCGTAAAGAACAAGTGGTCTTTTAATGCTGTTCTGTCTCCATGTTAAGTGTCCTATGACAGCCTACACACCTTTACAGGTTTTTCTTTATTGTTTTGAATTACACCGTTTTTGCTTTCTTCCTTTCTATTCTTTCTTCTCTCCTTGATCTACTCACATACCAGAAATAAATGCCTTGACATGAGAGAACAGACACTCAAATGCACGTGTTTCAAAAAAATAAAAAAGTGGTATAGATAAAAAGCAGGGAAGACTTGTTAAGATGGAATAGTATGTGTGTTTATTATTGAATTCTCTCTCTCCTCTAAATAATCTTTTGCTCTATTAGACTACATAAGGAAAAATGTCTTATTGAAACAAAAAAAAAGGACTGGATTGAAGAATGGACTGTAGTCATAACAACACAATAACACCATGGCAACAGAATAGACGATACAGAGCATGGCACACCACCTGTCAACTGCGAGAATAAATTCCGACAGAGTGGATTCAACTCAGAAATGTACTGTCAGTGCTACAGCCAATCAAATTCTTCTATACAACTGCTCAGATTAAAAATACCACGGAGTTTGATTCGTGTTTCAACATTAGATAGTAGGTGCAGCCAACAAGACAGTTGAATTTGTACAGACATTCTTGCTTCTTTTCTTTCAAAGAAGAGTCCAAAGAAGAGTTTAATGCCCTATGAAAACAGTCCCATTGATTCCATTCTCAAGATCAAATGAAAGAAAAGGACATTCCATTTATTCATCGTACTTGTTCTAATAAAAAGAGACACGATGGGGTTCTTTGGAATTCAGGTGTCCGTGCCAGTACGGTAGATTTGTACAACCTAAGCGCCTAACAGAGCCACTGTCCTTTGATAACCAAAAGCTGAAGGACCTTGTTAAGACTCAATTCATAGGTGTCCAAATCCACAGCAACTTTCTTTCCCGTTCCTTCTTTTCCTCTTGCTGTAGGATGGGCAATGTCTGTTTTAGAGAAGACATTGACTTTGATGACGAAAGTAAATAGTGTTGTGGCGTGTCGTCTGTTCTAACTGTCACAGTGGACCTCCGTCACTTTCATCTCTTCAAGGTCATTGGCAGAGGTGCTTTTAGCAAAGTGCGCATTGTTGAACATCGACCCAACAGCACCATGTATGCACTCAAATACATTAGTAAAAAACAGTGCAGTCAAATGAAGATAGCCCACAGTGTCATATCCGAACGGTGTTTGCTTGAGCGTATTCACCATCCTCTTATTGTCAATTTACGCTATGCATTCCAAGACGATGAGCATATTTTTATGGTGCTTGATCTTATGTTGGGAGGAAATCTTCGGTACCATATGGGAAAACAGTCTAATTTCCCAGAAGAGAGAGTGCGCTTCTATGTTGCAGACATTGCCCTTGCACTGAACTATCTGCACCAGAAGGGGATTGCCCATCGGTACGTAAGGCTTGTTTCTATAGTAATACTTTTTGCTAAACAAAGTGGTCTCTAGTGACATCAAACCTGATAACATTTTGCTAGATTCTCTGGGACATGCTCATCTGAGTGACTTTAATATTGGTGTTCGGTTCAGCAGTGATCGACCTTACAGGACATCCAAAGCAGGCTCCACAGCCTACATGGCACCAGAAGTCCTTAATGGCTCAGAGTACTCCACCAGTGTAGATTGGTGGAGTCTGGGAGTGACAGCCTATGAGATACTGTTTGGAAAGGTAGGCTCCCTCTGTTACTGTTGCTGGTAGCAGAGTAGAATAGACATTGTCATTCTGATCTTCTTCAGAGACCCTTCCATGGTTCAACTGCAGATTCGACAGTCAAATCAATTCTTGAGGATGCCTTGGTCTTTCCTCACTTCTCTTCTGTGGTATCCAAAGAGTGTTTGGAGGTTATCTCTGGGGTAAGGTGGCTCTTTCCATGCAAAACAGAATCTATGAAGAAATGATATACTTACGACTGCCCATCTTCATTGCAACTTAGCTATTGACAAAAGACCCCTGTCATCGCTTGGGGTGTGGTACCGACAGCTTTTTAAAAGTGCAACAACATGCATGGTTTGCTGGTATGGATTGGCATGCGCTTGAATCCAAGCAGGCCACTGCACCCTTCGTACCTAGTGTAAAAAGGCATTCATATTGAGTCATTCTAACATCTAATATAGTGCACCGAGTCAAATTTTGATCCTGCCCATGCCCTGGAAGAATTCTTGCTGGAAGAAGCACCTCTTCGACCCCATAAATTCACACGTAAAGCCATCTCCAAGCAGACAGACTCAGAAACACCCTTGACAGTAGAGGAATCAGAATATTCTCTTATAGAGAATAGGTTTTTATGTTTTGACTATAGGAAAAATCCTCACTCACTGTACACATGCACACAGCCACCCTGTGCTTCTTAGCGGCTTCACTCCTTTTCCTCCCTTTGTCGCCCACTTTATCTTTTCTCTCTTCTTTTTTATTTTTATTTTTATTTTATTTTATTTTATTTTTATTTTTATTTTATTTTATTTTATTTTATTTTATTTTATTTTATTTTATTTTATTTATAAGAAAAAGAATCCCTTTAGTAGTATCCACAGAATTCATAATATCAATAAATTTTACTTATTCTATTTGTTCTATTTATCATTCCTCACTTTTTTTTTCTTTTTTTTCTTTTTTCATATAGTATATTAACAGAATTGTGTTATAATCAGTATTTCTATTCTAGGTTCAGTGGGTATGTAAGGCAACCATGCAACTTATACATAGATATATAATAGCATAAACGGGTTTTTCTAATAAATAATAGAGTGAGAGTACTTGAGAATATCGGCATCCTTAATAAAGCGCCACATAGAGGGCTCGTCCATTTGCAACTGAATGTCATAAGAAGGCGCCTTGCTATCCTCTCCACGACCAAAAAGAATCATACACCCATTGCCTCCATAGGTGATGTAGCTTCTTATACGGTCAGGGTTTCCATCTCCAAAGTCCAGACGCCAAAATGGCAGCATGGAGACATCACTCACTGTATGGCGACTGGTTGTATTGGGTTGGTAGGTTAAATAGTGGACAGTCATGTCTTCATGCAGAGTATAAAGCTGACTGAGTTCATGAAAAAGAGAGACCTTGAGACTGCCCATGGCTTTACGAAAGAGGCATGCTGTCTCTACAAGAGAGCTCGTTTCAAGGGAGCCTTTTGTCATGGATACAGTCCGTGTACTAGAAGAATAAAATAATAATAATAAATAAAGAATAAAGAATAATAGAATGTACAAGTTAATACCAGTGGACACAACGGTGGATAGCTCTCCAATGACACAGACTCCATCTCTACAAGCCCAAACTAGAGAAGCTATATAAATACTTGCATCATCCAGTTACCAAAGTACTGTTCCATTTCCTTTTGATTCTTCATCCGAGAACGGCCATTGACGGAAGTAATCCACTTTACTTCTTTGTCTGGCGCCACTTCACGGGATCTTACAATAGCTCTGAATAACATGGCAAATAAAGCATCTTTTGTAGACACCCAGCGCTTGGACTGTATCATTTCTTGTGTGTGGGCATCTCTTTTGCATAGCTGAAGTCCATCGGTATGGAATTCAATCACAATGCTCTTCAGGGGGGGTGGCACTTCCCCTGTGTATTTTCCATCTCGTATCATAGGCTTGAATCTAAGGACACTGGGGTCGTTTGGAATACTATGTTCTTCTCGATAGATAGAGAGTCCATCTTCTGTCACTACTGTGTTCTTTGGACACACTACAAGATTACGTTGGAAAGTTGCTTTTTTATATTCTGTTTGGCGTGTAATTTTGGCCCAAGCATCAAGGAAAAGGCATGTAGAGTAGGCATCAGCCACTTTATGCAGCATCATAATACCAAGAGCAACACCACCATCATTGAATCGTGTCAATTGAATCGCCAACAGTGGATCTGTTGTGTCTCTATAAAAATGCACAGGGAACATGTGGTGATAGTCGATCTCACTAGGCAAATAGCCTCTTTCTTTATGGATCTCAAGGGGGCCGTCGTAGGTCGCTTCCTGGAATAAGACACCCGCGTCAGTGCAATCAATAGCATCTCTTCCGTGTCCAATATCCAACAGACGACCTGCTAGCGGATAATAGTCAACCAAGACATCAGATAGTCCATGGATCATTGTTTGAGTGTCCATGAAGTTTTCCTTTTTATGAGTATTTTGATAGAATATCAGCAAGGGTGTATAGGACTTGAACATGACAATATCCCAGTCTGACAAGAGGACACGTCTTCTTTCAGGAGGTGTAGGTGTGGAGGGACTGATGAGCAGACGATCAAGTACAAGGGTCTTTGGTACTGGTATCATTATAAAAGAAAGAAGAAGAAAAAGAAGAAATAAAACTAGAAGAAGTGTTGAAGAAATTCAACCAGCAATGCGATGAGTTATATCAGGTAATGGATATTTGTTTGTGGATAAATAAGCAACAGTCTTATTCTATTCGTCAGAAACAATGTTAAATATGTCTGTTGTGTCATAACTTCTATCATTTTATTTATTTATTTATCATCGTCACTCTCAACTATCTCTTTATCTTTTCTTCTCTACTTAAGAAGCTCGAACTTAAGTTGCTCTTCATAATCCGGATGATTCAAACTGAGGTGACTGGGCAATTCAATCTTAAGCACATCAGGATGGATATCAGGAAAGTCTTTTTCAATTGTTTTGATAAGAAGCTCGTAAACAGTCTAAACAGTAGATAGTTAATCAAAAGCACAATCCTCAGTCTTATTACCTCATTTCCTAATGCAGAAAGATGCAACCCATCTGTAAAGAATTCAGAGAGATCTCTATTCTCTAGTTTACAGTGGTCCATAATGCTTGTCCAAAGATCTGCCACAGTCACATCTTCCTCTCTTCCCACCTCACGAACAGCCTCTGCATAAGTGGTAGTAATGGCTATTTTTCTTGCCCGGGTATCTTCATACTGACCATACCGATAATTCCACTGTTCTTCACTCACAGGAGGGGGAGTGATAAGAATAAGACGAAGCTCGGGGTTATAATAGGGAGAGTCCTTGTTTTTTATCATGGACACCATTTTCAAGAGATTGTCCTTGTAGTCTTTAAGAGGTACATGCTGGTGACTGACTGGAAGAGAAGCATCATTAGCACCAAAGAATATAGTCATAAGCTTGACTTTGGCAGCCCGTTTTTGCTGTTCTTCTACTGTAGGTAGAAGTTGTTTGAGCACAGGAAGACCCCATTTTGTAGTGTAGCCTAATAGACTAAGAAGATTAGCCCAATCAATCCACCTAGCCATTAGGCTTTTTATTTTTATTTTATTTTATAATGAATAGCACTATGATGGATAATATTATTAGTAATAGGCAAGTTCATACCTGAGAATCCACGATTGATGACTTCCAATTTGCGTTGGTAGACCTGTTATAGTATAAATAGGCGTAGTCTACGTATGGAGACACCTACATCAGCCAGTGCAGCACCAAATCCTTGGACTTTGACATCGAAACTCATCTAGACAGGAGTAAATGTCCTTGTCTCTTTGTTTTCTTCAAGTAGAAGCGTATTATAGGTACCTGAGTGATAGAATCCTAAAGATATTTATATATGAGTATATATGCATGTTTGAGTTATATTCTTGTGTTTCCTATTTTTATTACCCCAAAGAGCACAATAGAATGGTAATGATGGTTCATAATAATGATGCAGTACTGTAAAAGAGACTTAAACTCTCCTTGAAGACACTCCATTGATGCTGTTTTATAGATTATCACTTTTTATATTCAAAACCAGCACCAATGTTAAGACGTATAGAGTAGAGGCCGGGAGTGATGCACTTATGCACACCCAATGATTTTTGGGATATATAAGGAAATCCACAAAGAATAAAATCACACTCTTTCTTTGATTGGCTAATATGTTTTAATAGATTTTTTTTTGCTGTCCAAATGAACTATTTCAAACTCTACTTGCCTATTTTAGCAATGACTGTTAAAATTGCAATGAAACGCTATAAAGGTGGCTGTAAAGAGAGGTAATGAAACTGATATTACAATTTGATCACTGAATTCATTGTTTAACATAATATGTTGTCCTTAAGCCCACAGTATTTGCAGTATAGCGCTGCTTAAAATATATTTATATTATAGGACATACTGAATTAGCTCTAGTGGTCATTGTCCATAAAATAGAACCAAATGCAACTATATTATGAGCAGTATAACCATTCATTGAATCAATATTCATAATCACTTTAACAACCACCTCATTATAAATGAAATTAATGAACAAGGTAATGTGCTATCATCAACAAAGAGAAATAATAGAAGAAAGTGATAGACACTACCAAAGGCTATTCTGGAGGCAAAAAGTTAAGCAGTATCTTTATCTGGGCTTAAGCTCATTGTAATTCACAAGACACTCAATGTATTGTTATTAAGTAAAGGCTCTCAAGTAAGTCTCAAGTGGTCTTTCTATACTGTCAATACTGTCTAGAGTATGCTCCTGAGCATAGTTATTTATCTCCCAAGAACAAAACACGAGGCCTTTAGGATATAGAATCTATTGCTATGAGGGAATGCACTTAGGCAGTAGTTATAGTCATACTATAGTATTATCTATACTATTACAATAAACAATTTTATTCATAAACAATATATTCTATTGATAATATAATTTGATATTGAGGTATCCTACAAAAGAAAACAATTATTTGGATACTTACAAACCTTTGAGCGTGTAGGTATCACGTGCAATATAAGCACTGAATTCTTGTCATAAGAATACTGTAGATTATAAAATATATAGAAATATATTATAACTCCGATATTTTTATTGTAGAGTATATTTATTTTTGTTTGTCCTAAAAGCATATATAAAATATATATCTGAAACTTTAGAATTGAAAAAGACAGCAAATAAAAATAAAAATAGTATATGTAGTTTTATTGGGGAAAAAATATAATATTTGTTGGCTACATCCTTGGTGTCTATCATAGCTTTACACTTCCAATACATACTTGCAATGAGGTTATCTGTATCCTTTTCACGGGCTTTATTTTATTATTTTATCTACAGATCTTTCAAATTATAAATATTAATTCTTTTGTATGTTTTTAGATAGTCTACCTGTATCATGGGTTTCTGTCAGTTAGTCAACCGAAGCTCCAGCGATAACTGGAGAAGAGAAAGATGGGGATGAACCAGAAGGCTTGGACCTTTTCTTGGTTCTAGTTGTATCTTTAGAGTCATGCTTTCTTTTGTTATATCTACAAAAACACTATGAGAGGGTACCATTTTCCCTTTGAGACATTAGAATATGTCTAAAGTTCAATGTAGCAGCTAGATCACGATTCTCAAAGCCTCAATGTCTTGTCTTTCATACAATTTTGGTTTGAACACCTATTTGAAGAGAGAGAAAGTTGAGTTTCTTTTTTGATATAAAATTAAGAAATGACCTGAGAAGACCACGAAATTTAACTTTGGGCATTTTTGTTCGTTGATAGGGCCTGGGGTTCTTGATATGTTTAACTGTTTCCAAAGGTGAGAACTTGCACTCAGGACACAGGCTCGATGTTTTGAATTCATTAATAAGATAGAGTTTGAATCTTTCTTTCTTCAACATCCTCCACATGTCTTTTCTCTTTATTGAAATTCTTCTGGTAGGATTCGCACCTGGATAACTTGCTACAGGCTCCTATAGAAATCAAATACATGCAAGAATCTTAGGTCGAATCTATAAACATATTGTATTTTCTTTACTTTATTTGTATCTTGTTGGCTGCATAACACCTTTAGTTCAGAAAAATAAATAAAAATACAACAAGAAAAAGGAAATAGATAGTTATCTTATTAGCAACACTGAATAGTGTCAGCTACTATTTATCATCCATTTTAGCGATGGTGTCGTTAATGACTTCTTAAGTCCAAAGGTATTTGGTTTATTTAACGTACAATTAACTATGCTCTTATTTATTCAACTTGTTTGTTATTCTTTTATACTTCTTTTATACTTTAATGATTACTACAAATAGAAAAACTTGGCAGAAATCAACACCAAAAGGCATACATTCTAATGCAGGCTGTTGTACTTTTATATTATCTCTGAAAGATCAATACACTTTATTCAAATATACTACAGCTTATCCTATAGGAAGGAGAAGTAAATATCTCATAGGATTGTATGACTGATTTATTTTACTCATTCTTTGCAGTATGCTACCATTTCTTGATCATATCATAATGTCTCTACTTTCTGTTTGGTATCTATCATTGTTTGGACAGTTAGAATGACTTTTGCGCAAATAGCCATAATTATAACAGCCTGTATATCTATTTTAAGGATGGTTCACTCAAATAATGCTATTGGGTATATAATTAGGATAAACATACTTGTTCAAGAAAGTGTGAAAATAAATATCAGGACGAAATAGATAGGACATGCTCAACATCAAATACAACGCTTTACATTTGATATAGAAGCTTCATACTTAAGTATATCAAGTCTCAATATATTTAATTATCGAAAATAAAATAATAATATAGTTAACATTTTGTATGGCCTTCTTTGGCATCAATGACATCCTGACATCTGTCTAATACTCTGAACCTATCGTTGTGCAAGCTCAACACTAACTTTCTACATCGATAATAGATACCCTTCTTTCTTCAATTCATATTTCCAAGGCGTATCAGACATGTTCAATTGAGTTCAAGTCAGGGATTTGTGTAGGCTAGTAATCAAAGAACCCTAATCTGATGTGTCTCTTTTCACCATCTAGCATAGGCCCCAGTATGACAGCTAGCACCCTTTTATTGTAACAGAAACTCGCTGTTATTCTTTATGGTGCAATTCAATGAACCAAAGATGGAACTCACTAACTAAAACAATGATGTATTTGTCTTGGTTTAAAGTGCTATCAACAACGATTAATGAGCCAAATCCATTAGCCTAATAGCAGCTCTAAAACATCACACCATCACCACCAAACTACATTGTTGGATCAATGTAATTATAAATATATCGTTCTCTAACTACTTTAATGACACAAGCATCTCTATTGCTCTTTTTCATAATGTATGTTGACTCATCGGACTAAATGATATCTTTTCACTGATCACTCGTCCAATTAATATATTCCTTAGCACAACAAAGCTGTTTCTCTTTGTGTGTTTTTCAGTGAAGGCTAGCTTGTGGTCTACAGAAAAGGATACATACTCTAACTGATTACAGTAGCTGATAAGGGTGTCTCTACTTATATCAACCTCAAGCTTCAACATTCCCAATGTCAGTTGGTTGTATGAGGCAAATGGATCCTTTCTAATAACATCTTTCCAGGTGTCTTGAATCCATCCCATTCACTTTTATATGCTTTCAATAACTCTCTAAATGCAATAGTCATCCTCACTCTTTGATGTTTCTAACACTACTTTAAACTATAAGCTTTTATCCTCACAATCACAGCCAACTCTAATCCAGTCATAAACAGGCAATAAATACCCTATCATCTTCCATATTTTGTCTTGTCCAATTCCCTACAAATGTAATATTCTGAATATCCATCTGAAATACTGTGTTTACTTGTCAACATCTATAAAGAACAGAGCTTCATACAATAGAAATAAGTCTCTCTTTTCCCTTTTATCAACATGCTTCCAAGCAAATATTAAATAATAAATTCAATGAGGGTGGCTGCGCATTATCCATCAACCAATCAATAATAGATTCTCTACAGGGCTTAAGTAAAGGTTCTAAAAGTGCCAGTCTTTCATAATAGTTACGCCTTCTCTATCGTTCTATTTCCTATTTTCTTTTTAATACTACTCCAAATCTTATTATCTTATTGAAATATAGAATATACCACCAGATTCAGATGAATAGACCCATTAAAGGCAACAATGTATTTGGCACTATTCATGATACTCTTTGCTAGAAAGTCAGCCCGACACCATCAAACCACCATTGTCATACTTTATCTCTTTATTTTCAGATACTTTGGAGGCAGCTGACCCCCTCTTTTCTATCTACTTACAATTTTCAGCAGTTGTTCGAAATAGGCTATTAACTGAACTCGTAGGACCAGACAATAGTTCTTCATTCATTTTTTTCAGTAAAGGAAAACTATTTTTCAGGCACGTTTTCTTTTTCTGTGTCTATTGGCTTTAGCAGATCTAAAGATCACTCTAAAAAACAGTAGACCAAAGACAACATCTCTTTTAAAAATCATTCTTTTATATGCGGGCAGCTATTCATTGATAAAGCTATTTCAATTTCTAGAGAGATCACTTTTCAATTTTCCGAGAAACCTTTCTCTATTGATGATAATTAACTTTCTGTGGTTTCTTCTCTTCCCAGCCTTTAAACTGTTCGTTTCTTTATACTTCTTCTGGATACAAGAAATATTCTGGTCAATAATTTCATTACCTCTACATTTATTAAATACAAGCAGAGGTGTCTGATGAATGATAGCAGCTACCCTGCATATTTCCAGAATACGAGAGACAGCCTGATTACTAATATCAACCCTGGCTGCTATCTTTGATTGGTTGGCATAATCTAAGATTGCCTTCAGATATCTTTTTTTTTAGTTCTTTTACCACTAATATTATTTCTCAACATTATTTGGTGTTGTATACACTAGGACAGAGAAGCTATAGAATAGGAATATGGTTTTTTTTTAAAAAAAAAGAGATATTGGGGCAAAATTACGATCGGAATATGAATTGTCTCTATATATTCTATACTTCACAGTAGTGTAAGAGAAGAATAGAAATAAAGTGACCAAAAGAATGTAATCGACGGTTATAAATGCAGATTTCCTTATTTTTTATACTCATAATTTATCTTAATAGTGTTATAAATTTAAGAATTCATCAGCTAAAGACGTGAAGCTTTCAATAGATACATAGAAGTGTGTTTAGAATACAAAAAAAAATGGTTTAATTGTAAGGCCATTTAGTAGCAACTGTGGCCACCCTTGGCATCTATCACTGTCTGGTATTTCTGCCCCATACTGGCAATGAGGGTGTCTGTCACTTCCTTCGATATTTTACCTTTTTCCAGGATCAGGGCTGCCTTCAACTTCTGTTTGGTAAAATACTTTATGTCCTTCCTAACAATCTTCTTGAGGTGGGCCTACGGTTGCTCAATTAGATTGAAATCAGGACTTTGTGAGGGCTATTAATGATTCATTAATATTCCAATTAATATTCTCTAATTGAGCTATTTTACTCGTATGAGTTCTAGCATTGTCCTCCTGTAGGCGGTAGCTGACTCCAGGGTTTAGTAGAGATGCGCTCGAGTTTATGGCAGTAGACTTCTCCCAAGACATCAATGTACTTGGAGTATATTCTATCTTTCACTAAAATCCATCTCCCAACACCCTCCCCACTGAAGCAACCCCATACCATCATATCACCACCTCCAAACCTCCTTGTTTCCAGAAAATACTCAAAATTGAAGGCTGTTTTATACTGTCTAATTACTTTGACCCTCTGTCGTAGCTCACCAGGTTCCACTCTGGACTTATTGGACCAGATAACCTCACACCACTGTTCATGGGTTCAGTCAATGTGCTTACAAGCCCGCTGAGGCCTTAATTTTATGCTATTCTTTGTCAAAAGAGAGTTGACCGCCGGAATGAATGAATGAAAACTCATTTTGTCAAGGTACTTCTTCAAGGCTGGTCTTGATACCTTGATGGCCATGGCTGCCATGATGGTTACTTTGGTCTGGTGGGTGTCAATCATAACTGTTCTTCTCAACCACCGGAGAGCCCTGTCATCTAATTTTTCTGTTACTCTTGGGTGAGGGTTTAACTTAGTTTTCTTTTAGTGCTTTACTATGTCTCCCACAGTGAAAGAAGGCACGTTGAACATACAAGATGCTTCGACCTGAGTAGATCCCAGGTTTAGCACCTAGTGGAGGATGTCTAAGCGAGTCTCACTGTTGGTATAATTATTATAAAACTCAGAGGTTCTGGTGAGGATGTTTAAGGTGTTGGATGATGGAAACATTGTAAGAAAAGAAGTGTTATGAGCAGAGAAAAGAATAGTGCATGTTATTTATAATATAAAAATATCTCGGAATTTGAGACCATCGATTAAATTCTTCTGGACACTTTACTAAGAATACTAATAATTTTTAAAATGCAACATCTACAATGGAATAAAATAGTAGATATCTTGTAAAAAAAACGTGTATTTATTATTAATTCATTTTCAATCTTCTACTCTTCTACTCTTCTACTCTTCTACTGCCCTACTGTTTTGCAGTTGTTCTTTTCTTTAGTTGAGTCTAACAAACAAGTCAGTACAGATATCTCACAATGCATTATAGCACTTACGTTCCCTTGCAGAACCTGCTGCCACACAAACAAGGTATTTTATCCGCCTCAATAGGAAACTTGTAATCATAGGTAATCTCTTCTCCCGGTTCAATGTCCCTATTGGCATAGATCACAATCTTCTTATGTTTATCCACTGTAATAATCTTAGCGCTACAGTTGGGCTAATAGAAACAAACAGAGGATCAGTGGCCTGTCTATTAATAAACAATATTGCTTACAGAACAGCAGTGGTTAATAAAACGAGCAATACTGCCTTTCTTAGTAGCATCAATGACGGTATCATCATCCACTCTGAATAAATAGCTGCTGCCAATACCACATCGTTCGTATTTCTTCTCTCTTTCTTCTGCTACCTGCTGTCGAATCACTTCTCCCACATATTCAATAACCATATCGTTGGCATCAATGTGTTCTTCTGCATACAGGCCCCAGTCATGAATAGGGGATTTAGCAAATCGTAGCTGTTTTTTACGACTCTTGAGCTGATTGAATTTGAGGATATCCGAATCTGCCATGGCACGATTACTCATTGCCATCCCCACAGCCAATCTACGGTTATTAACACGGTTTGTACGGGAGGATGTACGTCCTGCCAGAGTAGCAAGTGTATCAAAGACAGCCTTATTTTTGGGCAGGTAAGTGGCCTTGACAGCATCAGGAATAGGCTCCACCACTTTACACCGTGCACATCCTCTCTTTGGATCTTCAGGTGTCGGATCTAAATAGTCTATAAGTAATATAATCACAGCAGTTATTCAAAAGAGAGAACACCCACCTTGGGGAGTAACATCAAACTTTTCCATCATCGCCTGACGCATATACTCAAAGTCCTCTATATCAGTAATGCTATGCAGTAGATCCCATATATAGGATTCTTTTGAACCATCTTCTTCATACACTTCATCCTCAGAATCAGACAACATAAGAGCCCTTTCCCGCTCTTCTTGGGCTTCTTTCTCTTTGATCATGGCCTCCTTCCTTAGCCGTGCCTTTTTCTCTTCTTCCTCGCGTATTTTGCTTTCATCTTTTTTAGGTTTTGCTGGGTATTGAGTAGTATGAGGCAAGGGCCGCTTCTTTTGTGGTTTTGGTACGATTTCTTCACTGGATGTGTCACTCTCGTAGGCTCTTGTTCTCTTATGAGGTTCTTGGAACATGTCGGGTACTTCATCATCGGGTGCTAGCCATGTCTCCATATCTGGAGACTCAAACTCCTCAGGTGTGTGCTGCTTTTGATGTAATTGTCGTAAAAATGCATCATGCTCTTCATCAATTTGGTCATCGCTGAGATAATCACGTAGACGGCGGGGTTGGTCTCGTCGACTGTGTAGCTTCCACCGTGCAGGTCTCAATTGCTCATTATCACTGGAAGACAGTGAATGATACTCACCTTCCTCCAGGGCCTTATCAGAGAGTTGTGTGGGCAGTGATGTCTCGACACCACTGACATTCAATGATGGAGAAGGCAGGGAAGGTGGTGAGGGCGGGGAAGGCGTACGGATAGGATCCACTCTTCGTTTCTTGAACCGTGGTAATTTAGTAAGCCCAGGTAATGTATGAGGAGGCTCAAGAAAGTCAAGGGTTGGACTGTAGTGAGGACGGGTTTCACGGAGAGAAGGGTTTAGAAAGTCATAAATGCACGGACCCACCACACGATTCTTTAGATCCTTAAGAAACACATCTGCCAATTGTTCAAAGAGTAATTTTTTGGCATGGCATTTGATATCTTCATGACTTAGCACAAGATTCTTGTCTCTTTCTCTATCACGGTCCCGTTCCTTTTCCCGTTCCTTTTCTCTATCCTTGTCTCTTTCTCTCTCCCGTTCCTTCTCTCGTTCCCGCTCCTTGCCCTTTTTCTCCCTTTTATCAGAGTCAAGTTCTGTCTTTTCTTTAGGAGTAGGTTCACGCAGCGTCAGTCCAAGCTTATATCCCATCACACTCTGCTTATCCACTGCTGTCTGGGCACGCTTGGCTGCAGTGCTAGAGTCAAACACAACGAACCAGTCGTCTGCATCGTGATAGATCTATGTTCAGCGTCCCAATAAGTCCAAGGATCTCCCACAGGTACTTACATCTACACAGTTGAAATAATAAAACACTTTGCGTAATTCTTCTAGTACACCACGCATAAAAGGTAGGCATTTGCGTGAGATGAGTAAGCAAGGCTGTGGTTCACTTGAAGTGGGGCGTTCCTACAGCCCAACATCAGTGCCTTTTCTTTCTTTTCTTATCTATGTAACTTTCTTCTTATCTGTATAGTCTCCTTACTTCTCTGCGTCTCTCTTCTGGTGTCCAAAAGTCATTTCTACGAGGCCGATCATAATCACGCCAGTCATACTCCCCACGGATCCCTGAATCCCGGCGTCCCGACCGTCCATAGCCATAGTAATTCAATGGTGTGTCTCTTCCATTGCTCTGACTGCGACTACGACTTCTGTACCGTTCTGATCCTGGACTGGGGCTGCGTCTGCTCCAACGAGAAGAGGTTCTTGTCCGTGATGCCTCATACCGATCCCCTTCTCTCGACGCCTCATACCGGTCTCCCTCACGCGAAGGAGAGTAGAACCGTGAGGAATAGGACCGTGAGGAATAATTATGATGTCTGTCTTCTCGAAACCTGGCCTCTTCCATGGACCGATACTCTGTCGACCGATACTCCCTTGCTCGATAATAAGGCCTGCCCTCCTGCCTTGTCCAATGCTGTGACTCTTCCTCCACTACCTCTCCTTCTTCGTGGTGGGGCGAGGCCTCTCCCTTGACACTGTCGCTTCGCTTGGGACCTTCCTCTCTCCCTGGAGCTGGTCTTTGTTCTCGTGTCTTGTCTACAGAAGAGGCCAGGGTGCTCTGGGTTCGATGGCGCTCAGTGACTGTCTTTCTCTTTTTATCTATCCAATCCTCCTCACATCAGTCCTTTCTGCATAGGTGGTGTGCTTGCTTACCCCCCACATCGAACTCTACTGTAATGGGGCCTGTGGAGCCAATCTGTCGGCCGTTGCCCTTGTTCACAGCACGACAGGCTGCTGCATGTCCATCTCCTGCAATGTCTGCACCAAATGTCACACGTGCCAAACCAAGAGAGCCACCCGTCAATGGGCATTTCTCAATCACTACAGTTTCCACTTGGCCATACAGAGAAAAGAGTGTCATGACTTGGAATTCAGTTGTTAAAGGAGAGAGACTGGAAACAAGGACTGTCTGTAGTGGGCGTGGTCCTACAGAGTGTTCATCAAACTAGAACTGTTGAGTTTTGTGTTGTGGTGTGAATGTCTCTCTCTCTCTAGAGAGGTAGGTAGGTAGGTAGGTAGACAGGTAGGTAGACAGGTAGGTAGACAGGTAGGTAGAGAAAGAGAGAGAAAGAAGATATATATATATATATACGTATGTGTGTGTGTGTGGGTGTGGGTGTGGGTGTTTTCCACTGAGGACATACCTTGTAGTGGATATGTCGAAGGTCTGTTCGATAAGTCTGTCGTCCACGAGACGTGTTTTTGCCATAGCCAAGCATACTCAATCGAGGATCCTGAGGTGGAGGCTGAGATGACTGTGATGAAACATGAGTCTCTATTCTCTTCTTTTTGTTGTTGTTTGTATTTGTTGTTGTTGTTATTATTATTATTATTATTGTTATTATTATTGGTGGTGTTATTGGTGGTGATGGTGTTTCTCTACTACTATACACCCTCTGTCTACTTACTTCTTGTGCTTGCATAGGTCGGATCGGGTGGACAAGACAGGGATCGTGCAGTGTAGGGAGAGGGTGGGGCAATGCACAGGTCAGACTGCTTCTTGGCTCTGACTTGTGTTCAGTGCTAACGACAGTGATAAGTGAACCTAGCGATAACACGAAAGATCTATAAATAGTACCATGGTGTTTCCATAGATGGGTGTGTTTTACAAGCAAAGCAGAAGAAGAAAGAAGAAAGAAGAAAGAGGAACTTAGTAAGAACAGCAAGAATGCATTCGCTGGACAGAACAAGGAAGAAAAAAATAGGGCAAAATAAATGGCCGAGACAAGTGGCTAAATACACACGTTTTGAAAAGGAGAGATAAAAGTTGACTGACTGTTGCAGAAGAATCAACGCTTCCACTCCGGAAGACTTTCTTAGTGACGTAGGAGAAGAAGGCGGTCTCTTCGGAGATACAATCATGAAAAGCAAAACAAGAGAAACATGTAAGGTGTGTATCTATGGGTCTAGGGTTTGTTACACACCAGGAGATCTTTAGGATATAAAAGGAAATAGTCAAACTACAATTGTTTAAGAAATGACACATCGAGTTGAAAAGCAAAAATAAATTATGTATTCATGTCAGTTTTTTAAATAAAGATTATTATGTAGATTTACCTGTAAATATCTGAATCCCAAAGGAAACCACCTTCAATGTGGTGATATGATATAATATGAATGCATCAAAGAATATCTATTCTTCTCGACAGAATGGAACTGGTCGGTAGAGACTATTTAATCCCTCTTCTGCAATTGTATAGATATTCTTTGATACATTCATATCTCTGTTCCAAACAATTCCGCAACTTTGGCAAGCGCGGATATTGTTGAAATTCACTAATACCTCAGTGAGGATATTTGTGTTATAAGTGTGGCAGATCTTGAGAACAAAAAAAAAGAAGAGTAACTGTTAGAAGAACTTTCATATTGGGTGAGAGGTCAATGTAATCCACAAGACATAGTACTGACTCTTCTTCTAATAGATGATATATGGCTCATTATTCCCAAGACAGGTATTAAGTACAAGGTAAGCATACTATCTCTCTTGATTGAACTATCACTAATACACTCTTCTGTTATTAGATAAGTTAAGACTCTTCTCAAGTCAGTCCAAGGTGATCTTTCTATACGGTCTAGGCTGTCTAGGGTATACTCCTGAGCATAGTTATCTATCTCCCAAGGATAAAGCACAAGCCTTTTAGGTTGTGGATTCTATTGCTATGAAGTAATACGCCTAGAACAGCAGTAGCTATAGTAATAGTATATTATTAGCTACAGTATTACAATAAACAATATTATCCATCAACAATTTTATTCATAAACAATATATTTTACTGATAATACAATCTGATATTGAGATATTCCACAAAAAGAAATAATAATTTGGATACTTGCAAACCTTTGATTTTAAACACAGAAACATAAAAGGCAAGAAATTTTTAGACGTAAAAGGAAAGAGATATCCCCGCCTAAAAGCCAGAAAAATCTCCTGGTCTGTTAGGTGGAAAAGAGGTCTATTCGAATGAGTGACGTCACGACTAACTAAATTCCAGCAACAGACCAATGCAGCAGCATAAACAGTACACAAAGATCATCCACCAGCCAAGGTACTGGTTTATCTGGTAGTTATTGTACACTGCTACAAGAAGAGTACTTGTAAGCACGACCATCAGACCAGCTGAAGAAACAACAATGGCAGGAGCAATAGTAAGAGGATAAGGACGGTGGGTCTTCCATGCTTGATACGTGGAGGAGACGCCTACACCCAGCACCATATCTACTAGAATAAGTGTCCATTGCTTCCATTAGTTGGACTTACTCAGCAAAGGACCAGCATAACAGGCAGAGATAGCCATAGTAGGGAAACCCATCTAAAAGACACTCTATTAGCACTCCAGCAATAGCACCAATAGCAAAACTCATGTTACCTTGGCAATAGCTGTGTTGGCTACAAAGTCACCAATACTGTTTCCCTAATGTCATTGACTATGAGTAAACAAACAACCCCACGGAAAAAGAGACTATATATATATGTGTGTGTGTCATGGGCAGGTGTAGACTTACAAGAGCAAAGACAGTCAGCCCCATAATGGCATCACTGATATCAAATATCTTCCCAAAGGCCTAAACCATAGTCATCTCATTGAGTCACTGATGTTGACTAGGCCAACACCACTCCAATTGCTTACCTGAAGTAGTCCCACCACCTGATTTGCTAAAAGGAAGATCCAGTGCAATGCCACATAGAACCCAGCAAATGAAAGCATCCAAAACCATGAAGGAGGCTCATAGGTCGTCGTAGAATGCATCACCAGCACTGCTAATGAACAGCCAAGCACCACGCCTATCCAGATGAATTGGAAGGAAATCACCTCATTCAAAGCCATAACACTAAACAAGAAGATGGTGCTGACAATGGATTGGGTGGCAAGTAACCAACGACACCATCCCTGCTTCATTTCACTGTCTACATTCTCCATCCTGCCAGAAGAAGGAAGATCGTTGGCTGCAGTATCAGAGACCCTGCCAGAAGGAATCTCAAGGTAGGATGCAGGTCCAGGCGAATCTCCAAGCACAGCCACTCCCTCTACCTTGACATCTTCTGATTCGGCTACAGGGAGAGTGAGGGTAAACACAAGAACAAGAGGAGCAGCCACCAATGAACTCGCCATTGAGAACACAGACTTCTCCTGCCAATTCTGTAGTGTAGGGAAGAGGGTTTGGTAGACTTCTTCCACTGTAGACCATTGAGACCATGAGGGTTTAATATCTAAAGGAACAGCAAGGCCTGAGGATTCATAGCTGAGTCTTGCTTCTGCCTGTTGTGGCGATGTCATTGAACCACCTGTGGAGTCGTGGTGGTATAAAGGAGAGAGCTCAGGAGGCTGTGGGGTGTGGGGTGGGGCAAGACGGATCTCTGGAATGACAAAATGACCATGTTCACTAGGCGAGTGCTTTGTATTCTGCTGTGTCTGGGCAGAGAGATAGGTAAAGTAGTCCTCAGCAAGGCCTGTGCTGCTGTGTGGACTGGTGGTGGAGGAGCGTCGTGTAGTGTCGTGTGGGGATTTGCCGACCTGGAGTTGGTCTGTCACTGTACTTGCTCTTTGTCGACGCTCAATACCGAATTCTGGAGGCTCGGAGATCATAAGAGAGGGAACAGGGATTTCAAAGGGCATGGAGATTTGTCGGGTGCGTTTGTTGTTTGGGATTTGTTGGACACTGGTGGCTCGTTTGATATGATTGACTTGTGATTGGAACTGGGAGACAAGGGGATGAGGACTTGTCATTTGCAAGTAGATAAAGGGCTATTATCATTATCTGCTTACCTCAATAGCACTAAAAAGAGAGGTACGCATGCCTACACGCGGTGTCATGGAATGGCGGTGGGCACGACCAGAGATAGATCCATGAGAACTGGGAGATCGAGGGATGTTGGTAGTGTCGATACGAAGGGACAGTCGATTGGAGGGGCTGGCAGGCATGGGGCGAAGGATATGGCCTTGGTGGAGCTCATTCTCACTGCTTGTCATGTCTGTAAGGTCTATCTGGATGGATCTGCAGCCTGATAGTAGCAGAATGAGATGAAATTATATGTGATCCAAGGTTCTATTATTATAATTACCTTTTCTTAGTAGATGGGATGTTTCTGACATGTCTTTTGTTGACATTTCTTCCATATCCTCCTTTCTTGTCATTCTGTAAGTACTGATTAATACAACAAATACGTAGAATAGATAATAAAATATCAAGAGAGTGCCATGGTACCAATGGATAGCTTCTTCGTAGATTATCTCTGCTATTAATACTACAGCACCTAATAGAAAGGCAGCATCCCTTTGAAAGGTGATCTTTTTAGATTGGAAGGGGCGAATGATGGCCATACAGCCTGATACAATAGCAACAATAAAAAAAGCAGCACCAATGAGTTCTCCTATGGCTAGGGAGCCTGCCCCTGAATCCATTGCACTTATGACTGTTAGACCCATGGCTGTGGATAGGGTATTTCTTACCTGAAGGTACTAAACAGATCGGGACTGCCGTTACCAAAAGCCAGGACCGTGACGCCTGCCTAATCGTCAACCACCCACGCACAACATACAATACAATACAATACAATACAATATATAGAAACAGGTAATGAGTGTACATATTCAATAGAAATAGAGAAACATACCATGCTTTCTGATAATCCCAGCTTAGAGGATATGGTTTGTAGGTTGGGGCCTAAAAATAATTCCATACAGAGAATAACAGGTAAGCGGCGATTCAAAAAGAGAAAACAGTGAACTTACAGAAGAAATCAGACGCTACTACACTTACTGCACCAAACAGCATCAACAGCGTAGCACACTAATAAGCCATAATGAGTATATTTTCTCACTAAAGATGGATTGATAGACAGAGGCTTATATAAGGAAATAGACAAACTTACCAAGACCATAATGCATAAAGGTGTCCATAAGACAGAACAATAGTAGAATTGGAGAAACACCTTACTCAGTCCATCACAGTACTGCACTACATAAGCGCATTGGTTTGGTTGTAGGCCGATATTGGAGCACTTGTAATAATAATTAGGCAGAGAACATGGACACTAAGAAGACTTACTGTCTCTTGTGCTATGCCAAAACCCTTTGTACGAAATGGAGCAAAAGGTGTTAGGAGAGGAGAAACGGCAAGAACGCTTAGAATAAGCAGGCAGAGGGCACTATTGAATCTTGTCGGCATTCCATACGCTATCAAAGAAGTGAGGAAGAAGAAGCAAAGGATTTGTCACAGGTAACTTTGGAATATATCTTTATATAACTATAAAGTGAGGAAAGTGAGGAAAAGAAAGGGAAAGAGGAAAAGAGAAAGAAGCAGCAGTCACTGATCATGGCCACTTCTCTCCCTTTCCCCTTTTTATGAATTCATGTTCTGCTTATATCAAAAAGAGCGAAAATGAATCGTAAATTGTTAAACTACTGTATTTCGATCTATTTTGTCAATCGTAACACATTCGAGGTGAGTTGAGCTTTATTCTTTTTATTTTATTTCTATTCTTGTTTCATGGATTCCGACGGTCTATCCCGTGCCATTTTACTTGTATCTGGGTAGAGAGAAAGGAAAAAGGTGAATGTTCAATAGCCATTGACTCGTATTCTTTCTGTAGTTGACCCTATGTCACTATCAACACAATTGTATCATCAAGTGAATGAAGAGGTCGATGGGTGACCCAGTGGATCAATAACTAGTGTGGATAGATAGATAGATAGATAGATAGACAGACGATCATATAAATGTATAAATAGGTAAATACATAGGCAATTAAAAATACAGCTTCAATTCACTCTCTTATAATTTTCCTTGCTTGGAACATAGTAAAAATAATAGAGCTTATTTTATTTCTAGGAGTGTGCTAAATCAACAACAGATCAGAGTAAAGATAACTAGAACTGTAGCAGATGTAGTCTCTTCATGTAAAATACAACTGTATGCAATTGCCACCTCCTTTAGGCCTATTATATTCTTTAAATAACGATGGTTGTAAAGTAGGAGGTACTATGAATTTGTCTTTTTTGTTCTATTTACATTGAGTACTATTTACTTACTATTTCATAACAAGATTATTAGGTCTCTATTTAACCTGTCATGATGCAACACATCTCATTTAATAGTGTATCTTCATCCACTATAATAAATAGAAATCTAGAAGAGATTGGTTTTATTTATTAAAAACATCGTGTCTAGTAAATTGTGAGTTGCTATCTAAACTACCTGTGCCGATTGAACACAAAATGTAGCTGATAAGATACATGACTACAAATAAAAAGTAGATGCCAAGGTATATAGTGAACTGTATCATTCCATACGTTTACTCAGTCAATGGTGGTGGTAAGAGAAGTATACAACCTATTTGGGTAGTTTGAATAAAAAGAAATAGTAATAGGAACACACTTCTTTAAGGGAGTAAAGAACAACTGTAATGCTAACATCAAAAGCAAGGGAGTATTGAAATCCTTTCTCCCTTCATTCATTTTACTATGGATAATTGTATTTCTACACAGAACCCACACTATCTTTCCTTCTTTCTTTCCTTCTTTCTTTTTCTCTTTTTCTCTGTTCCTAATACCTTTGTGTAAGTATCTATCCACTTTTCTCTCATAAGAGGATCAAAAGTAACTCACATTAGCATTCATCGGCTTGAATCTTCAATTATAAATTGTCATTTTAATCTGAACTATCCAGTAGCTATTTTCATGTTCCAAACTTCATTTCTTATTGTTATGACTACGATGATATCTTTGATATCTTTAGTGGTTGCTTATCAACCCAATGTTTATCATGAAGAACCTGCTTATGATCAGAATATCCATACTAAAACATTTCAAACAAATGGTAAGCAGTATAGTTCATACGATCAATAAGAAACAATTTTTTTTACAAGTTGGCCTACCGGTGAGTTATTGGACTATTCTGGATCTTGATGCAGCTACAAAAGAGAAAATTTGTAATGATCAAATTAACTTCTGTGATGTAGGTGTATAATGCCTTCTCCTTAAGCTCCTATTGGTCTGATATCTACCTCATTCTTAGAAACAATGCGGAGGCAATAATATAACATCATCCAAGTAGGACCCCTTACTGTTCTATCGGACATCATGGTATCATACTTATTCTAGTAATTTATGCTCCAGTTTTTGCAGTAAAAATACTATGGCATGGGGATGTACATGCAAAGTAAGAGACTATTAGAAGCTACATTTATGAGAGAATTATACTAAATTGACTTGTTAAGTCAAAGGTCCCAGATTGCCCACCTTATCAATGGCCAGTGACAGTTGCAGAATGCAATGGTCGTGAGCATGCTTGCAGGATGGGATGTGGTGAAGGTCCTACCAACACTCTTTGTACTACAGGGTGTCAGTGCTATTACAAATGCAATCAGCCTGGTAGTGTTCAAAGCTTTCTTAGAACAGACACTGAGAACCAGAAACCTATCTATAATGTTCCAGTAGTGAACAGTGTGCCCCGCCAAGGGTCGCTCTCTTTGCCGTTGTCTTTGTTTTCTTTTCTACTCATATTGTATGGGCATATGTCTGGTACTATCTAATGCTTCATCTCCCTCTTAATTCATACACTACTTAATCACTACTTATTAGCATATTTTTATTTTTATTTTTATTTTTATTTTTCTTATTCTTCATTCTAATACTATACTACTCAGTACATAATGGCTATTTAATAAAGCCAGAGGAGTCTGTCTTTATTCTATTATATAAAGAACTCTAACTATTTTACAAAGAATAATGATTTATAACAGTGAATGTATTTGTGAACACGAGTCTAAGCACTATGCTGTATGTTAAATAGCATATAAAAATAAAAACAAACCTTTTTGGTCATGAAAAAAAACCAATTACAGTGTTTAAAAACACTCGGGCCAAACTTAATTGTACACTAAAAATATTATTATAGTAGCTAAAAGATATATTATCAATCCAGTAAATATGCCCTAATTTAGTACTTAAAAGATAGCATGAATATTCGATAAGTCATTCTCACATGAAAGTTGTTTTGTATTAGTTTTATATTAGTTTTTGTTTGCATCAGGTAGAAATAAGTTTAGGGCTTTGTTAGTACTCTGGATCCATATTTGACATGCATTGTTTTATATTTGTTTGGAATAAACACAGTCTTTTTATAGGAGATAATATAAACTGCTTATGATTTTGGTACAAGTACACCTTTGTTCATCTGTGTTTTATTATTTCAATAAATACAGAAATCAATAATGTCAACTAATGTGAACCTTAATGTAAACACAATAGAGACCACAGACGTCAGAAAATAAGGAGAGATCCACTTTATTATAGAAAATAATATCATTGATTCATATAACCCCCACAGTTTTCAATATTATTTCTTACTATTGTAGCTCAACTGTATTTTTTATTATTATTAAGAACTGATATTATCTATTGTCCTGTAGTACAATTTGTGGAAAACCCAAAAACAAAAACCGCAATTAATACACGCTTAATCGGATGATATAATTTCAAGAAGTAAACTATGCTATAACTACGACCCATCTGTATTTTTTTTTGTGATGCTAAGCTCACACTCTTCCATTATTACTCTTTCTATGGATATACTTTAGAAACAAACTAAATGCATCATTAATGTGTGCCATTGCAATATCATTGAATAGTAGACGCTCTATCACTGTTGGTTCTGCCAACACACTAAATGGAATGTGTATGGCATTATTGTCATAATTACAGATGAGACTCAATCTGCTTTTTGTTGCTTTACCCTACAAAGCCTATTATGACAAGGACACATTCTTTTTAATCCCAAACATAAATATATCATTTTTAGATTTTCCCATTTCTTATTCTTCTGTGAACTTTCCAAACATCTTAAAACAGCAACCAGCATGAAGGCCTTTTCCAATAGTAATAGTAACAACAAACTCTTCCAGAAAGACACATACTGTTTAGAGTGATACATGGCACCAATAGTTGTTCAGTACCTCCCTGTTGTGTGAGATAAAATAAATAAATCTAGCCTTTGTGATTGAGTTATCCAATGAAATTAGGAAATATCTAAATGAGTTCAGGTCATTGCTTTATGCTAGTCAATCATGTGAGATGGCAATACAACCAAATTCTTTTTCCATTTAAGCTAATATGGTAGTAGAATGTCAAGACTTGTTAGGGATGATATACTAATAAAGAGTAGAGATCATTTGTTTAACAAGACTTGAGCAATGATTTTATTTTAAAATAAGTCATGTTTCTCCAAATTGCAAGTCGAGTTGGACTTGGGCGAATAACCATTCACAAACATATAAAGTATATAACTCGAAAAAAGAAAAAAGAAAAAGAATTAGAAAAAAGAAAAGGCTTAAAACAATAATTGTAATATTTCCTATTTAGCCAAGTCTCAATAAAAATTGAGCAGCGCTCCTTTACAAATAAATAAGCTATGTTTTCCTAATATTCTATTACTAGACATTATAGTGTCTTTTTACATGACAGAATCCAATAAGACACACAATATCATTTTTTTAGTGTATAAGACCCAAGGTAACAGTATCCTGTACACTGCTTAGTATATCTCTTCTCAGTGTGTATTGGCTATACCGTGCAAATAAATGCAAGTGATCTATTTTTCTGTACATCAATCTGAATCAATAGTATTTTACTGTGCATATATTGATATTTTGGTCATTGGCTGAGTATATATAACCATATCAATAACAGCTTGTATGTCTATTTTGAAGATGATTCACACACAAAAAGTCATTGGGTTTATAATTAGGATTAACATACTTGTTCAAGAAAGTGTGAATACAGCCACACCCAATTAATTTTAATACTTTTGAATATAAATTTCAGGACAAAATATTTAGGATATGTTCAACATTAGATAAAATAATCCACATTTGATTTAGAAGCTTCAAACTTAAACAAAATAAAGCTCAACATCTTTAATTATAGAAAAAATAATAATAACAGTTACTATTCTGTATGGCCTTTTTTGGCATCATTGATTATCTGGTACCTGTCTATTATACTTTGAACTCATTGTTGTGCAATTTCAACACCAACTCTCTTCCACTCTTCGGAAAGTAGAGCCTTCAAACCTTCAACATTGGTAATAGATACCCCTCTTTTTTTCAATTTGTCTTTCCAAAGCATATCAGATGTGTTCAATTGGGTTCAAGTCAGGACATTGTGAGGGCTAGTGGCTGTATTCACCCTTCTTAAAAAGTGATTTTTCAGTAATTATATTATTGCATTACTACTTGTTATCTATAATCTGTATCAAGAATAACCATTGGCTTGGTAAATAAACATGATATAAAGTATCTACTGAATAAGAATGTCTTGTTCTATGGCTAAAAAAGATGAAGAAATTCAATTTAGTGGTTGTATAACTAGAAAACAACGTAACAGCTAAAATCATATTATCTAAATAATGTTGACTAGAATCAAGAGAACGTGCCTAGACTAATTCATCGAAAAGAAGAGAGGATTGACATTATAAAGTTTTCTAACAAACAGATATGTGTAAAAAAATACAGGAACTAAATTGTAAAAAAAACAAACAAACAAACAAATAAATAAAGAACTCAATGTTAATTTTTTTTTATTGATATCAGTGTCTAAATTCATCTCATTAAAGTTTATGAACAGTTAGAGCCAATGAAAAGATTAATGATAACCAACAGTGTTGATATTTCTTACATTTACATTTACATCTATTTTTATTTTTTTCAGTATTAAATCCTATAAAGATATATTTACAAAACAACAACAGTATAGAAAACCACTCAACTGAATCAGCAACATATATAGACTAATTCAATCAGTAATAATGAGAAAGAATAAGATTGTAGTGTGAAAATATACACATTATTATTCAACCTAAAGTCCAAACCAACGAATATGCTATTTTCAACTTAAAGGCATTTCATAAAAAGCAGTCAGATATGAATGCAGAAATAGGCAGCGAGGTTTCAAATGAAATAAGAGTACACAAAAGACCCGCATTGCTGCTACAGCTCAATAAGCACATCTTATAGTGGTTGGATAGACCTTAATAGATAGATATGGCTGCTAATCGTATTATCCAAATATCTGCTGTAATTGATTTTATCTGTCCATGGTAAATAGAGGGAGGGAGGGAGAGATGCTTCCTTATGCAGCACCAAGAATGCTCATAAAATACCTATGTCTCTATAGGTGTTTTATTGGAAAACGACGCATGGAAAAAGCCATACACCAGATAAAATCTGTATATCCTAATGTTGAATTCAATGTAACATGGCATCCCTACCAAATTATACCTGATATGTCAAGAGAGCCTCAGTCAAAACTGCCCTATATTATTTCACGGTTTGGCGAGAAACGTACAGCTGAAATGGTTCCTTATATGCAGCAAGTGGGTCAGAAAGAAGGCATTCATTTTTCATATGACGGTGTGGTTGCTGATACGTTGGATGCCCAACGCCTTCTTCACTGGTCTCATCAATTTGGAAAGCAGAATGAAGTCGTAGAGGAGATCTTTAAAGACTATTCTGAGACTAAAGCATGTATCAGTGATTCAGATGTACTTGTTTCTATTGCTGAACGTGTAGGCCTAGACAAGACAAAGGTAACTTCTCCTTCATACTATGTCTTTGGTAAATGGTTCTTTTCTATATTAGGCATTACACTACCTAAAGAGTGAGGAAGACTTCAACTATATAAGAAATGAAATAAAGAAGCATAGTCAAGGTATTTTTGGAGTACCAAACTTCGTTATCCAAGACAAGTAAGTAAAAGTCAAAAGAGACATATCATGGACATAGAATATAGGTACACTTTATCTGGTGCACAAGAGTCTCATGTGTTTTCTCAGTTATTTGAGGAGATTTTGAATGAAATGAAAATATGAATAGGTTTTACATAGGTTAATATACATCTTTACTGTCTCATCCATTCAGATTTAAACATGCGGAAGTTGTGTAATTGAGCATGGCAATCGTTATTCTCATAAATACTGATTGCTAAAGGCATCTAAACTTATAAGCCAACCTTTCTATCTTTTCATATTCCTTTACCTCATTCTTGAGATACTTAATGCGGTTATCGTTGGAAGGATGTGTGCTTAAGAACTGAAATCCATTAGACGCTTCAGCTGCTTTCATACGATGCCATATTTTTAAAGCCTCTCGAGGATCAAAGCATGCATGTGCCATCAATCGAATCCCAATTATATCTGCTTCTGTCTCACATTTGCGTGAAAATGGCATCATCATCAGATAATTCATAGAAATAGTGTTAAAAATGAAGCTAACATCAATGCCCAATAAGAAGAAAATAGCTCTGCTTGCAAATAATATCTTTGCCATTGTCAGTTTCTCTGCACTATGACGAGCTACTTGATGAGCAATTTCATGCCCTAATACAGCAGCCAGGCCATCTAATCGATAGTATTAGTATTCCCCCCACACACTCACAAGCACAATAACAGTGGCTATTTTACCTTCATTCTCTACAATAGGAAGTATACCCGTAAATACAAACACTTTTCCACCAGGAAGTACGATGGCACTTAAACATAGGGATAAGTACCCTACCAGACTACAGAACTTACTTTTTCTCAGGAGAATGAATAACATGGAACTCCCACTGAATGTTACTTATACCAGAAACGTTTACAATTCTCTGGGCTACTCTTGTGACCATTTGACTGTAAGGGTGGTGAGAAGGCAGAATTTCGTTTCCATATTGCGCCATGACCTCTTCATAGACCAGTTTTGCCATGGCTGAGTAGAGGGAATAAGTCTCCATAGGCACCAAAACTGCTCATAATTTACCTTCTTCCTGGCCAGGCGTAACATTGATAACTCGCATTCTTCCACTGATAGGCACTTTCTCCAGGTGAGTCACATAGTAACCACCAAAGAGGACTGTGCCTGATGCAGTGAATACCCATAGACGTCTGGACATATACCATGGCTGGTGTTGACGAAAACGTTGATAGTCATTTGCATGTGGGTTGGGTTTCTGTACACTAGGCAGGTTCTTATTGAAATGAGAATAACTTCTAACTGTGGAGGGGTTTAGGAAACAGAGTCTATTAAAGAGCTGTGCTTTTGGTAGCAAGGGCCTCCAGGGACGAAGGAAGAAGGTCATTATCCTAGGGAAGAATAGCTATTGGTTTGAACCTAAATCTCGATCATAAGGCAGTCACTTTACTCCGTTGCCCGGAACAGGCATGCATATGCTATTTATTGCTATTATAAAGGTGATAATGCTTTGTCTATCTTCTCCTGCGACCTTCATCACTGCTGATACTTCGGCTGCGACTGGGGCTGCGACTGGGGCTGCGACTAGGGCTGGGGCTGGGGCTGCGAGTACGTGTGTGTGTACGGGGTGGAGGGCGAGTGTTTGTGCGGGTGTGACTGCGACTGTAACTGGGACTACGGTGCTGGTGACGACGCTGATGATGACGGCTCTGGCTAGGACTACGACTACGAGAAGGACTGCGAGCAAGTTTACGAGCAGGACTTTGACGAGAGTTAGGACGAGAGTTAGGACGAGGGCTCTGACGGGGACTCTGACGGGGACTCTGGCTCCGGCTATGACTGCGAGAAAGACTGCGAGAAAGACTACGACTAGGTGTGCGTGGGCGTGGGCGTGTGCTCGTGCGTGGGCGTGTGCTCGTACGTGTGTTTGATCGATGGCGACGAGGACTACGGCTACGGCTGTGGTGCTGGGGTCGTCTGTGGTTACTCTCTCTGCCCCTGCGACGATCTTCTCTTTCATATTCTTTTCGTTTAACACGTCTCTCCTTTTCTACCTTTGCATCTCTCTCTTCTCTCTCTTCTTGATCTGCCTGTCTTTTGGCTATTCTCTCTTGCTTCAGTGTTTCCTGAAGTTCTCTATCAAAAGCAGCACCCTCAACATAGTTGGTCTTTTTAATATTCAGAGCCATCATCATCTTCTTGTTTTCATGCTCTTTTGCTGCTGTTAACTGATGTGTCTCATGCTCGAGCAAACTAAGTGTTATTCATTGTTTTTGTTATTGACTTACTCTTTTGCATTTCTTGGAAGAACCTTTTCAAAATTGCTCTTCAATTGCTCTCTGAGTGTCTGTACTTGTTTTTCAATGGCATCTTCACTCAGACTAAAGGTGATGAGAAGAAAGAAAGGACAGTAAAGAAAAAGAACTTACCCTTCGTCCTCTAGCTTTATCTGTAGATGCATACACTGTACTTCTATCTTTCGCTTACGATCGTGTAAAAGGATCTCTTGGTTAGGCTGTCTAATTTCAGGAAGAGGTGCCTTGAAGTCATGGATAGGTGCTCGGTCGTTTCTATCCATAGGTGGTGGCCGTACAAATGATAGATTTCGAACAACATAGCCGTTGGTTCCTACACTGTAAATCAACTCTACACACCTTGCTTCCTCTTACCTGAGCCACGAGGGGTGCTTAAGCCTATGCCGTTGTACATATTGAAAAGGAAAAGGAAAAATAGAATCAAACGGAAAAGATCAAAGTTTACCATAGAGGAATGACGTCTTCTTGGCGGTGATTCAATACAGTCAATGCTCCTAGTCATCACACAGCAGAAGAGGACTGCGCTTTCCCCACAGCAAATGGTGGGCGGCTGATGGCTGTCCTTTTCTTTTATGTGCTGATTGGGGTTTGGCTTTGAGATATTTCTTTACTGCTTTAGTGTATAAAAATACCCTCATCTAAGCCATTTCCTTTTAAGGATATTTCCTAATGAATCGGGGTTTTGTACACATACGCTATCTCTTGTTCTTTTTAATTAAACGTTGGCTACTGACCTGGTCTTTCTTCTCATTCTCATTCTTCTTCTCTCAACACTATAACCAGTAATAAAGTACACAAATCAATGGCTACGGAAAAATCATATGAAGACATTCTGTCTGATACAGAGAGACAATCAGCAAAAGAGCAGGAAGACAAAGAGAATACCTTACTAGAAGACAAAGGCACTCATGCTCTTTCGGTGGATTCTTCTAAGGGGGACAATGCCAAGGAAAGTTCCAAACCCGTGTTAGGAGTAGAGAAAGAGTTTATTAAGAGTTCATCGGAAGAAGAAGCAGACATAACGGCAACAGCAACAATAGCAGCAACAGTAGAAGCAGAGACCATTTCTTTATCTGGCACTCTCAATCCTGATAAAGGTGTGGATCATGATACTAGTAGTGTGAGAGTTATTGGGAATCATCTTTTAGAGAATATCCCAACTATTGAAGATACAGCTGGCATTGTGGATACAACCACGATTGAGGATATTAAATTAACTGAGGATACAATTACCGAAGACACGACTCGTGAAGATTCAATTGCTGAAGATACAACTGCTGTGGAAGATATCCCAGTTGTTGAGAATACAGTTGTTAATGAAGAAAAGACTAAAGAAGAGAATCCTACAGATAATGTAACTACTCAAGATACACCTACTGTTGAGGACATACCTACTGTTGAGGACATACCTATTGTTGAGGATATACCTATTGTTGAGGATATACCTATTGTTGAGGACATACCTACTGTTGAGGACATACCTACTGTTGAGGACATACCTACTGTTGAAGACATACCTACTGTTGAGGACATACCTACTATTGAGGACATCAGAACTAATAGTGACAAAATAAATGAAGATATAAGTGTAGCCGAGAACACATCTGTTACTGAAAATACAATTACTCCTAAAGATACAACTATTACTGACAATAACAATGTCGCTGATGGTATTGATGAGACTGTCTCTGTTCATACATCCTCTACTGATAAACCCGGCCTTATCATTGAAAACTCCCTTATGAATGAGTATAAATCAGTCAATAAGATCGATTCTCCTGCTATAACCACTCTCGACAAAAGCATCTCTCTTTCAAAAAGCTCCTATCCATCTCAAAATGATAGAGATATAACAGAAGATAAAACACATAACACTAATGGGGTGCCACTGAGTATGGATCAAACATCAGTGCATCCACTTCATTTACCAGAGACATCCAATAGCAATACAGATAGTCAGTTCAATGATCTTAATATTGGAGGCCCTGTACTTAGTTTCTATAAGAACAAGGTGGTATTACTAACAGGTGCTACTGGATTTGTTGGTAAAGCAGTACTATGGAAACTTATCCACTCTCTTGGAACCTCCATCGGGAAGATCTATGTTTTGATACGCAATGGTAGCAGCAAACGTAGTAAGATCGGAAGACCTACTGACCGTATTCGAAATGAAATATTGAGTAATAAAGTAAGGTTTATTTGTATGAGCAGAAAAAAAATCGGTTGTTTCTTGTGCTAAATATCTGGTTAATGCACTTTATCTAGGCATTTATTTCTTTGCGACGCTCTATGGGGGCTGATGTGTTTGATGCCATTATAAAAGACAAGATTGTGCCTATTTCTGGAGACATTATCTCACCTGATCTTTCTATTACTGAGCAAGACAAGGCAACCCTTGTGCGTGATGTGAATATAGTCATACATTGTGCAGCAACATTGGACTATCATGAACGGTTGGATCTATCACTTGAAGTAAGTACTTTAATCAAGAAGATAGAAAATTGACTTTATATTAGGCCAATACGCTTGGCACATTAAGATTGATGGATTTGGCAGATGATTGTAAAGACATGGGTATTTATTCTTTGCTAATGAATAACAAGGAGTCTAATATAGTTGTGATTTTTTAGAGGTCTTCGTACATATGTCTTTGGCATATATGAATACATCTTTACCTGATGATCATGTACAAGAACGTGTTTATCCTATGGAGCTTGGTGATCCAGAAGAACTCTTAAAGGAAATAGTAGGGCTTGAGCTACAAGGTAAATGGTTATTATAAGATAGACTGCTAATACAATTTACTATTGGAAAGATATCCCCAAGACAACACAGCGCATCTTGAATTATTATCCTAATACCTACACCTTTACCAAAGCACTCACAGAACATCTTATTATGAAGCGCGTCGATTATAATAGGCTTGAAGAAGCTCAAGGTGAGAAGGCACAGTGGCCAGTTGCTATTATTCGTGCTACTCAAGTGGGATGTGGTGCCTATGAGCCTCTTCCTGGTTGGGTAAGTGAACAGTATTTTATATATCAAAAAGCATTATCTCACTACTTTATGCAGGTGGATGGCGTTACTGGTGCGAATGGCATCATTGTACTGATGGGAAGTGGTACACAGGTCCTTCAGCCAGATATTGGTGATTCTGTAGCTGATATTATACCTATTGACTATTTGGCACGTATTATCATTGGAAGCCCTACCTTTATGCAACCTCCAGGAAGTCGATTTATTTTACCATACAATGAAGTCCTGAGTGGTGATGCCCCTGAAACCAGCCTCAATGTTCCCCATATAAAGTATTTTCCTCTCATCTATCAAGTCACCTCCACCAGCATCAGTACTATTCAGTGGAATCAGGCCTATACGTCCATTCGATCTTACTGGATGCGCAATACAAAGACAAATCTTCCAACAGCTGGTGAACATTTTGTGTCTAACAAAACCTTCTTCAAAGCAAAGAGCTTTATGCGACACTATCTGCCCAACACATTCTCATCTGCACCCTCCACTGTAGGTATCAACAACAACTCAAACCACTATTCAGGAAACAGAACAGATCTACAATTAACACACCGTACTATTGAGTTGGCAGCTCGTGTTGTAGAGGCAACCCAACCATTTCTACGACATCGTTGGTATTTTGAGCACCAAAATGTCAAGGAGCTCCACACACTGTTAGAGAGTAGTTCTGAATTTACACTGAAAGAATACCGTCACTTGGACTGGCAGTCTTACATGATCAACTATTGCTTTGGCATTCATACCTATATTGCCCAAGCGCCCTCTGGATTAAGGAACATCACTGTGCCTCCTAAATGGGATTGTGCTTTGTACTCTAAATACTCGGCCCTCAATGGCTCTATTCTTGATCGTCAGATAGAATCGGTGATCTTCAGTCTTTCTGATATTGAGAAACGTACTGATCGCATGCTGGGACAAATCATTCTGTCCTTGGAGAAGCCTGCTTATGAGCCTAGAGAAAAAAAGAAAATAGACGAATGGGTCAGTGACTTCGATGCTAGTCTTGATGATTGGTGCAACGATGATTCGGAAATATTAAAAGACGGAGGCAATATAGCAGAATTGGGCAGATGGTCAATGCGGGTTGGAGAAGACGACGAGGCCATTAAAGTGGTTGTTTTGAATGACAGAAGAGTAGGAAAAAGCATTCGACAGGTAAAGTGTCTTTTTGCTGGGGGGAGTTTTTGTTTTAATTTAATTTGTTATTAAGAGACTCACAATGTATGGAATCTAGATTATTGAGACTTCGGGTGTACCTCAGCAAACTGTAGTAGGAGAGGCATTCAAAGTACTACAGAGAATGAAAGAACGTACACAGATTGCCTATATATGGTTTGCTGGATCTTTTCTCGATTCTTTGTTCAAGCGTTTATTTACAACTGTTCGTATAAGAGAAGAAGATATTCTACAGGTAAGTAAGAAAGAAAGAAAAGAAAATGAGGGGAATTTAATAGATCTCATACCAAATCCATTTCTTTATTTCAGCTTAAAGACAAAATTAAAGACAAGAATGTTGTTTATGTCCCAGTATCAAAAACCATCCTCGATCAGCTTCTTGTCTGGTATATTTGTCTTCGCTTTCGTTTACCGTTGCCTGCAATAGTGTGTGATGAAGGTAACTTTATAGAAATAGATGTAGTGTCTGTCCAATGCATACTAAAAAGAAAAGGGTGCATTTCTCTGTTGAAATCTAGCTTTGGCTTTATTGGGACCTATTTCAGATATTCTTCGTATTGCTGGTGCTTATTTTATACGACGTGATCAATCTATACGTTCACCTTTGAATACAGCAGTATCTGCTGCTTACACTGAAGCCTTAATTCATGAACATGGTGCACTCTCTATGTTAATTGAAAAGGCACGTTCACGTACTGGAAGACTACAGTCAGTGTATCGAGATGGCATACTGGATATGGTTATAGAAGCAACACTAGAGAGGAATCAGACTAGAGAAATGACTACACATCGGTCTACACCCTCTCAATCGCCTATTGATGGGCCTGACAATAACGAAACCAACCTATTCTCTCCCAAAGAAACCGTTTTTGTTCCTATTAACATTACTTATGAGAAGATCCCTGAACTTCGGACACTGATTGATCAAGTGCTGGATCAAAAGCCACGGTCCACCAAATCTACCAATGCAAGACTTTCTCTTCCTTCAAACTTCCTTAGACCTAGTGCAACGGTTGCTGGCCGTGTCAATAATAAAGAGAATGGATTCCAAGATCAAGGAAAATATGGCCGAGTTTACTTTGGTATTGGAGAAGTAATTGACTTGAAACGAGAGGTAGAGAAGGCAGAATCTTCATTGAATCAAGATAGGTAAGTAAAAAGATGAGGAAAATCGTACTGTATGGCTTATTATGACTTGAAAACAATAATAGAAAAGACACGGAAAAGAAAGATCATTTGACAGATCTTGTTGCAAAGAATATTCAAAAAAGTCAACACAAAGCTTCCATCGTCAGTTCTGTTTCATTAGTAGCGGCAGTAGTACTCTTTGGACGCGCTACGAATGGACTCTCCATGGACAAAGTTTACGAATATGTTGAGTGGCTTCGTGATGAGATTATGAAAAAGGGTGTTTTACTCGACTGGCAGTGTAAGCATATACTCTTTGATCTTATTGGATACTTACATATTATATATGTATATTACCAGTGGGTGAAGATGTTGAAACCATTGTGCCTTATGGACTAAATCTACTGGATTCCCGAACAAATATCATTATTGACGGCAAACGCACTGCTGAGCATACGAATGTACGCGCTGTAGATCACGCTGACAATATTATGGATCTTTCTTACATGGCAAACCAGGTAAGAGTGTTTTCTATCATGCTTTACTGTCTATTCACTAATATTGTAATACCATTTTATGTGAGTAGCTTGTTGAGATTTTATTACCAGAAGCCCTATTTGCTGTTGTTTATCTTTCGGATGGATCAAAACAAGTGTCCGAAAACGATCTATTTAGACAATTTACTTTCCTAGTTGAATTACTCAAGGATGAATTTGTATATCCTTGGGACAGAAAAAAGGTAACAAAACATACGATAACTATTATTATTATTATTATTATTTTTAAAAAAAAAGGGAAGACAATGTATCTAAATCATCTCGCTTTTTTAATAGGAATTCTCACGTCTTTTCAAGCGCTATATCAAACAGGACATCTTGACAGTTGTAAATGGAACAAATACTTATGAAAAGAAGATGACTATGGATTCTGATCATACAGAATACACAAGAATATGTCTACTTGCTTCCTTTCTATATCCTATATTGGACGCCTACTGGATTACTTCGTGCTCATTGTCTGCACTTCGAGACTTACCCTATATGCCCCGTAAAATAGTACCTATATTGTCGCAGTGGATTGCAGCCCATTTGATTAGTGGAAGAAGAACAATATATCGCGAAGTACTATCCACAGAGGCTAGTCAAAATGCCGTAGATAATTTCCTTGTCATTGGATTCATCGATGCCATTCATCCTAAAACAAAACTCTCTCCAGATGCACAAATACTTTTACTAGAGTTAGGAGTTACAACAAGTGAAGACCTGATTACGGTGTCTGATAGAATGAAGGCTGAGGTACAAAACGAACAGAATAAAATAAATGAGGTATATACAGTAGATAAAAAGATGTAAAACATATAGCTAACTAAACACATATTCTTGATTGATAGGGCAAAGTCAAAGATATTCTTGGTCAACTAGAAGACATTGCTGCCCTTTGTCATGAAATTGAAAAATACCGATTTGGGGCAGAGGCATATGGCAAAAACCAGCTCCAGAATGCCCAAGTATTTGATAAATGTCAGAATCAAATTCGTAGTATCTTGCGTGCTGAAGAGAGCTATGCAGTACAGCATGGAATGAGACTTGTACGAGAAGAAGATCAAATGGTACAATTAGTATATTCATTGAAGGCGGCATCTAATGATTCAATGATGGGTGGAAGTTCACATTCTAACCCAAGGCGTGTTTCTGAAGTATACAATCTCAAAACATAACATAATAAACTATTATTGGAAAGCTGGATCTATTACTTGAGCTGTAATTAATCTATGAGTCGTATGAATGAATTTTCTAGTTAAGCTGAACTATCATGATGAGCTTACTGTAACTATACACATCAATATGAGTTAAAGAAACATTCAACAAAAGAGTAAAAGATTAGTTTAAATACTTTTATTTTATTTTTACTGTCTTCATTATTATACATACTGCATTATTTAGCATAAAATAACCCTATTTAGAAATAGAAAATATCAAATGACCTGTGTCTAATATCTTTTTATTAGAAAGTAGCAATAGATTTATCGGCAGCAAAGGTAAGAATAGGTGCCAAAAATATTTTGCCCGTCAAGGATAAAAAGGTCATATTAAGGACGATGTATGGAATCCGCATCAAACCAGTAGGCTCCTTAAAGAAGCGTTTAAGTAATGATACTTCAGCATAGACTACGATGCCATGAATACCGAAAAATAATACATTCTCAAATGTCATCCTTCGAAAGTTTATCGCATCAAGCATATCATGACCAACGCCACTCAGGAGAAATGTCAGAAATCCCTTGGCATTGCGGGATAATGGAGTACTTTGTTTTTTAGCACCAGATATTTCGCCAACAGTGTCATGCTTTTTACTCTGTACTTGCATTTCCGCGTCTTTGACATTATTGAGACGACGGAAAATATCGTGAACCACTCTATTCCATCGACGACTATAAAGACACGGAGAGATTAATTCTATTTATGTCTTTTTTTATTTTTATTTTCCTTACTTCCAGAAATCTTTAGGGCTAGAAGAGAAGAGAATGAGATGAACAGGAAATTAGATAATAAATAATACACAATTAAAGAGCATTAGATAGAATGTATTTTACCTGTAGGATAAAATGGGCGAGTCAAACATATCAACCATGGGTATGCCAGTAAGTGTTTGACAGAGCCCTAGCATTATATCAATAGATGCAAATACCAGATAGGTTTTGGCTCCAAAGAGAAAAGTAGAGACTATGCTTTCTATACTAAAGAGCGGCAGAGCTAAATAATGCTCAACATCTTTTTTAACTAAAGGCTCTGCAAAGCAGTATGCCAATGCCAGTTTTGTAAAACCTCTTCCCATTGTGACTAATCCATTAATGCGTACATCTCCTGTACTGGAGGCTGTGTTTGCGTGAGTGTTCTTATCACCATCGACAAGTGCAGGACTTGGAGCATAAGAGAGTGCTGGAAAAATACCTCTAACCCACTGAAAGTAGGATAGGTTGTGTGTAGGCAGATAACAGCCTGTTCCCAAAATGAACCATTGTAGAGAACCGAATGATAAATTGAATACGATACTGGATGAAAGGAATACTAAAGGCACACAGAAACCGAAGATAGCAACAGTGGCTCTTAATTTCCAGGGACTAATAGGTATACTCTTTTTCTTGTATAATGCCCAAAGTCCACATGAAGTTGTTGTTGTATATAGTAAAAATGTTGCAGGTACAGTCAAGATAATTGCATCAGGCAAGTTTATACTAATGTGGGTATAACTGGTTACTGTCTGCATTTGATGGTTGACAGGTATTATTGTTTCTCTTTCTTTACAGTGAAAATTAGCTCCCTACTATGCTTTTGTTGGTCATTCTATATCTCTCATTCAATTCTCATAACCCACTGTTTTGATTTTCTTACTTGTTTTGAAGTTGAGAATGCTGAGCAAAATTATTTGGCGGAAGGAAAAGAAGACGATCTCTTGGAAATGCCAACTAAATAAAAAAAGATCTTATAACATCCAAAATGATTCTGATGTATTTAAAAGTCCGGTAGTCCTATTTCTCCGTTGGCAGTAGCTTGTATCGTCTTTGAGGTTTTATGCCAAAGGTATACGGAACAGTAAACAATATAGTTAAACAATGATATTTATTATTTATTATTTAATACTTAATATTCTTCTTATAATTCTTTCTTACTAATATTAGGCTTAAGAATATGCTATTGAATGTTATGACATTATTATTACCCCTTAATATTTGGTAGTATCTCCTCAATTTAGTAGCCACTGAGTTATAGACCCAAAATAGTTCATTTCTAATTATGGCGAATAGCTTTGTGTTTTAAAGATACAGACTAAACTTTCTGTAAATAAATAAGTGCTTAATTCTGATAAGAAGTGTTCTATTATAAGCTATTTATTGACTTTTAGATCCTCTTTTATGATAAACCCTCTCATTGTTTAGATAGAGACCGGCTTGGGTCTAAAATATGTCCTGACTCATTGCCCTCTTGATTAATTTTCTCTCCCTTTCTTTCTCTTTTTCTCTTTCTCTTATTGATCTTGGGCCTTTTTTATTTTGTTTTTGGTGAGGCTTCGACAGTACCAATCTTTTAGCAATACCTTACCCTATTGCTTATAATCTGAGGTAAAATGCTGAGTAGGCAAGTAATATTAGCATTAGATTTGTTGTTATTAGTATGTTTGTGTATTATGGTAAATAAACATATACTCATTATTGCTATTATTTCTTTATACAATATTCTGCCCAATGACTTTCCAATATAAAAACACCTGAGTATCTCTTAAGATACTTGTAGATAAACTGCTAAAGAATAATCCCATAGGAATGAATAGTTATGATTATGGCAAAGCGGAATACACAAGCTGAAAGAGTCACTATGGGTTTAGAGTTTAGAGAATTACATATACTTTCTCAGTGTGCATATTGTACTACAGTGTCCGGTTTAAACACTATAATCTTTTTCGTTTTCTGATAGGATTCTTGTATGATGAAATACTTATTCTTTGTAATGAAAACACACATTAAACACACAGTAGAGACTTGAAAATTGAATGAAGTATAAAGAAGGCCAATATGATAATAAATACAAGTTTATTGGGCGAAAACCCTTAATATTTTGTGTTTCCACCCTTGACCTCTATAACAGCCCTACATCTCCGATGTATGCTGTTAATCAGGTTGTTGGTAATCTCTTTGAGAATCTTGTCCCATTCCTGGACCAGGAGAGCCTTCAGATCCTGGAGAGTGCTTTCTGGGGTCATCCTCTTCCGAAATGCTCTGGCAAGTTCCTCCCAAAGATGCTCAATTGGGTTCAGGTCAGGGCTTTGAGAGGGCCACCCCTCCATCGTGACTATGCCTCTCTCATCCTTCCATCTCCTAGTCTCCTTACTAGTATGGCAACTGGCATTGTCCTCTTGAAGAACATAGCCTACAACTGGATTCAGTGCCGAAAGATGAGCCAGCTAGGGGCAATAGGCCGTTTCTAAAATACTAGTGTATTTGGCACTATTGATAGACCCCTCCACCACAGCAAGTCTACCAACACCTTCACCAGAAAAGAAACCCCACACCATCACCCCACCACCACCAAGCTTCAGTGTTGGAGCACTATGATTAGGATCATAACATTCTCCGACTTTTCTGATGACATGGGCACCTCTATTGTTCTCTTTCACGGTGTACCTCGACTCATCAGACCAGACGACGCCTTTCCACTGGTCGTTTGTCCAATTGAAATGTTCCTTAGCCCAACGAAGCCGTTTTTCTTTGTGTTTTCATTTAAGGCTGGCTTGTGAGCTGGAGAAAAAGATCTGAACCCTAGCTGATTGCAGTAACTGATAATGGTGTTTCTACATACATCAACCTGAATCTTCAACATTTCCAATTTCAGCTGATTATATGAGGCAAATGGGTCTTCTCTAATGACCTTTTCCAGGTGTCTGAGGTCCCTCTCACTGGCTTCTTTTATGTTTTCCATGACTATTTAAATGTAATGGTGACCCAAGTTCTTTGATGTTTCTAATACTATTTTGAACTGTGGGCTTTTTTATCTCAACTACGTTTGCGATGACAGTCAACTTTAATCCAGCCTTAAACAGGTAATAAGTGCCCCATAGCTTTTTATCTTCTGCTTTATCATATTCTCCACGAGTGTGTGTTTCTGAAAATGTATCTGATATATTGTGTTGGTTTAACACTATTTGGAAAGAATAAGAGTTTTATGCAAAAAAAAAAGTTTTTTTTTTATCAAAATTTAGGCAAGTATTAAATTCAATTGTGTGAATGTATCTGATGAATGTTGCTCTACAGATGATTATCTCATGTGCCTCAAGTTCCAAATTTATGTAGTTATAGGAGGCAAATGGGTTGCCTCTTAGAATGGCTTCAAGTCGTCTGAGGCCTCTCTCGTTTAGTTTTTCTGGTGCACCAGAACAAGGTCTTGGTAGAGGTGTACTAGTAGTCTTGATTCTACTAATGATCTTTTGGACAGTAGACTTGCTAATGCCAACGACCTTTGAAATGCTATCCATGGAGTAATTTTCTCTTTTCTTTTCTTTCAAGCCAATAAACACCCCAGTACTCTTTTTCTTCAAGCTTATCATAAACTCTATAGTTTCTAGTTGAGTATTCTGCTTTTTACATTTGAGATTGCTTAATGGAATGTGATTCAGTAGTAAAAAGAAGAAGAATCATGTTTAAAAATGTATAAATTAGGGGTCGTACCCTTTCTAATTGTGTGTGACTGTAATTGTCTACACACCCAAGGATTTTTGGGATATATAAGGAAATATTCTGAGGATAAAATCAAAATCTTCTTATGATTGGCTAATGTGTTTGAAAATGCCTTTTTGTTGTCCAGAGGGTCGATTTCAAACTCTGCCTGCCTATCAGAACAAAGATAATTGACTTTGCAATTATAAAGTAGAAAATTGGCTGTAAAGACAAAAAATAGAACAAGAATCACCCCAAAATTATAACTCAGTCACTGATATTCCTCTCTTAGCATAATGTGTTATCCTTAAGCCCACAGTATTTGCAGCATAACAATGTTTAAAAATATTTATTGTGGGACTCGCACTGAATTGACTCTAGTGGTCATTGTCCAAAAGAGAGAGCCAAACTTACTTACATTGAGCACAGTGCATTCATTCATTGACTGAATGTCAACTGCCTCTACAACTACTACACCATCATAGCTCACTTCAACAGTGGTGCTCAAGGGCAAGACAACATTGTTTCCAATGCTATCCTTTTGACCCAAGGAAAAAATAGTGCGAGAGTTGGGGCTTTCTACAGCCAAGGTAAGATATTGCGGGTGGGTAGATGGAGTTTGATCAGAGGCTAGTCTGAAGTTATATGGCACAATGGTGGCCATATTCTTTTTTCTGTCAATGGCAACGATCTTACCAAAGACGGGGGAAGCACCAGAAGAAAAGGAAAAGAGACCAGCCAAACCAACGACAATGCTTTTTGAGCTGCTGTTGTTATCAGCAAGCTCACGGGAGAGAACAAGAAGACGTATTTGCTGAAGCAGCTTAACATCGGCTCCAGCAGTAAAGAGACCACCACGGCCAGACACCTGCCAGTACCCACCCTGAAAGATATGCGTGGAAATGCATTTCTTCCCAAAGGAAATTGCAACATCACGGGAGGGCGATTGGCGGTTGGTGTGCAGTATATGTTCTCTGATGAACTTGTTATACTGCTCTCCTCTCTCAGTCTCATAGCGGATGGGAGATCCGAAACGCAAGATGTCTTCATGTAGATGACTGAGCAGATGCATTTTTAAAGTACTGCTAATGACTGTCTTCTTCACAGACTTCTTCAAGGCTGGCAGGGAATCATACTGGATGATTGCAGCAACCAACTCTTGCGTGCAATATCTCACCTTGTTCCTGTAGATGTCCAGAGAGACATTGATTCTTTGCATATAAAGAATAGAGACGAGAGAACCAAGCCTCACAAAACAATTATGAATAATTGCTTTTGAGCTGTTGTTGCTGATGAGTCTTCTCTGGGTCAGGTCATACAAGATAATAGGCATCTGCTGCACAATGATCTTATAATCTCTTCCGAGATATGAGCCACAGAGGCGGAATGGTGAGCGGTGCTTTCTTGAGAAAGCCTTCGAGTCATACTGAAAGAAGCTTTCTTCTAAGTGCTTCACTTTTTTTTCGGTATAGTATGGCATCATGCCAATAACAAGATTCTTTGCAACACCAAGGAGGATAGTGTGCAAGATTTCTACCGGGCAATCCTTGAAGGGATCCCACGACTGGAGAGACAAGAGGGCTTCACCACCAGTTAGCTTATAGCCAGTGCTGGGGCTACTTCTGAGGCTGGCATTGTTGGGGTTGTTGTTGCAGTGTTGGCACATCTCCACCAACTCTTCTATTCTTCTGGCAGGGGCACCATCCACTACTGCACTTCCACTTTCATTCCTCCAGTAGCACTTTCTGCATGGCAGATTGGCCCTTGCACCGAGACTACATGCAATTTCCGCATGCATGGGATTGTCTGCCATGATGAAGTGAAGAACACCAACAACAAGGACAGACTCACCAAACTCCACATCGAACATCTTGACGCCTCTCTCCAACATCTCCAAGTCCTTTACCAGCTCCGGAAGCATCTCCATTGCCGACAGCTTGTTGCTAGTACAAAGAAAGAACATATTCTCGATCTTGTTCTGCTCTTTAAGAGGCATTGCTGCAAGTGACATAACCCAACTTTCAAATTTGTTCCACTTCTTAGTGGTATTGCCACTTGTGTCGTCTGAAAACAAGTTCAGAGGCACAATTTTCACCGGCATGAACTGTTTGTTGGGATTGGTGGTGACTCTTTTGAGTGGGTGGTAGGTGGTGGAGTTGGTGTGGGAGTGGGTGGGAAGTTGGACATCTCTAACAATGTTTAGAAGAACAATGTTGTTGACAAAAAAACCAGGTGCTTCCTTGTAAGCCTTAGCCATCAATCTATCACATGAAGTGAAGAAAGAGGCAAGCTTATATGTTGCTGTTGTTGTTATTCCTTCACCAGGAGAAGCGCATACAATATCTCCTACCCAGAGATCTACAGAGGAGCCGTTGATGTTGACAGTCACCATGGGGTGCTGGAACAGCGGATGTGTTCTCCACTTCTTTCCTTGCTGGGGCAAGGCAGAAAGCATTGCTGTTTTGAGGGGGTTGGCGGCGAGGAGCTTTAAGTGCTCGGATGGTTTATTCATCGAGAACTCGTAGGTGGTGGTGGTGGGGGGCAAGTCTTTGCATGTCTCAACCACTGCAACTTGGTGGGTGGTGGTAGGGAACTTGGGGACGTTGCTCTTTGTTCTCTTCTCAAGGTTGAGGATCCTGTCCAAGGCAGGCATCTTTTCTTGGGGGTTGGCAAGAGTGGCATCCCTAACATCCTTGCACAAAGACACAACCTTCCCTGCAAGTGCCTTGGAAAAGCAACTCTCATTCTCGGAAAAGAAACGATGCAAGACCATCTCTAATCTTGAAGAGAATGGGAATATGCCCTCCACAAAGGCAGTCTCCTCGAAAGCATTGTTGTTGCTGTCGAACTCCTCTTCTCTAGCAGCCCAAAGAGGTTCTTCTTCGAGCACTTCCTCAGCTTCAACAATCTCTGGCTCATCATCACTCTCCTCTTCTACACAGAAGACTGTGGTGATGGCAGAGAGAGGTCTATAGACAATAGCAATAAAGCATGATGGGTTTGGTTTTTATTATTCTATGCCTCTGTTTTTTATGATAAATACCAAGAAGAAGACTCAGCCATGGAGCTATTCAAAGTAGAGTGAGCAACATTACTTTTAGACTTGAGATTAATCTTACATGTTGTGGGTGGCAGTGTGTTCTTTCATATTTCCTTTTGTTTTGAATGTCTTTTTGCAGACAGTGCAGGTGGGAATTTCACTTTTCTTGAAATTGATGGTGGTGAAAGACATGGTAAGGAAGATTTCAATATAAGAAGAGAGTGAGTTATTTGACTTGTGAATTTTGACTTAATAAATTATTGAAAAGTGAAGGCTAGAGTGATACCTCACTAAAATGAAAATATTTTTCATTCTTTGGTCTGTTATTATTTTGCTATTTCTCACACTGCACATACAACTTAACACCCAAGTACTCGTCAATATGAGCATAACTGAGCAAGGTAATGTGCTATTATTAACAAAGAGAAACAATAGAAGGAGGTGATAGACACCACCAAGGACTATTCTGAAAGTAAAAAGGTAAGCAGTGTCTTCATCTGGGCTTGAGCTCATTGTAATCCATAAGACATAGTACTGACTCTTCTTCTAATAGATAACATATGGCTTATTATTCTTATGACAAGTATTAAGTACAAGGTAAGCATACTATCTCTCTTGATTGAATTATCACTAATACACTCTTCTGTTATTAGATAAGTTAAATCTCTTTCTCAAGTCAGTCCAAGGTGGTCTTCTTCCTTCTATACTGTCTAAGGTGTCTAGGCTGTCTAGGGTATACTCCTGAGCATAGTTATCTATCTCCCAAGGATAAAGCACAAGGCTTTTAGGGTGTGAATTCTATTGCTATGAAGGAATACGCCTAGAACAGTAGTAGCTATAGTAATAGTATATTATTAGCTACATTATTATTGGCTATATTATTATAATAAACAATTTTATTCATAAACAATATTTTTATTGATAATATAATTTGATATTGAGGTATTCCATAAAAGGTAAGAAAATTTTGGATACTCGCAAACCTTTGATTTCAAGTACAGTTCCATAAAAGGCAAGAAATTTTCGGTTTTAAAAGGCAAAGATATCATCGCTTAAAGGCCAGAAAAATCTCCTGGTGTGTAGATAAGTAAGATGTTCTTTCCAAGTCAAAACTCAAATAATTCTATTTTTGCTATCAATAGGCCCATGTATGGCGATATTTTCATGTTTTTATGTACGAAAAAGCATGGTTCTTGGTGCATGAAATCCATGCTTCCAAAGCAATCGTAGCTTTAATACTAGAACAAGAATAGTATCTTTAATGGTTCTTAGTCCAAAGGTATACAGAACAGCAAAACGTGTAGTTAAACTTTACTGTTTATTATTTCGTATACGCTATTTTCAGAAAGTTTTTGCACAACATTAGAAAAAAAGTGTACTTTTTTTTTTTCACTTTTTGCACAAAGTGTGCGAAATTTATTAAAGGGTATTTCTACTTGAACATGTTTCAAATTTCAAAGAAGAGTAATAACAAAATACCTTGAGATTACTGATAAGAACATCGCTATATGCTTCAGTGATCCTTGTGTTTAACGTCTCACTTTCCAAGATCTTTTCTCTTTTAAGTTTACTCTTCACAACAAACCAGAATTGCTCAATGTAATTAAGCTCAGAAGATTACAGTGGAAGAAATAAATATCCATAGCCGTAACTTACCACAAGCTTACTAATTCTTTTAATAAAAGTGTGCTTTCTTAAATGATAAGGCACACTTTTCTGTTATGAAGTCTTAGCCTTTTTGGTGGCCTTGGGTTTTGACTGAGGCTCCTCAGGTGGTTTTTAAGTCTAACTAAGTACTGTAGTCTATGATATTTTGAAAAGGAAGATATTCTTTAACTACATCTATCAATATGGGTCTATTATTTCCTGATTCGTCGATAGCATTTCCCTGTCCATCTTCATAGTAAATTTGTAAGCTCATTGTTGAACAAGTAATATTTCGAAAAGTGTACAAAAAATATTATAGAATTGTGCAAAAAGTAAAATATAAACTGTGCAAAAAATGAATGGAAAATGAAAAAAAAAAAAAAAAAGGTGTACGATTCTTTTCTGAGGTTGTGAAAATACTTTCTGAAAATAGTGTACCTTTGGCCTAAAAACCCAACGACGACACCATTGTTGTAACTTATATATGTCTGCTCTCAAATAAGTCTATAAAATACGATCATTCCAATCATTGACTTGAGATTGAATATTAACAGTTAAAGGTCAAAAGAAAACCCCCTTTAGTGTTTAGCATGTGATAATTTTAATGAGAGTTTTTTTCAAACGATTTGCGTCCCGAGACTATTAGTTTGCACACTCAATTTTCGGGCTCTTGCGTATGGTATACAGTAAAGGAAAAGCCTTACAGTTCTACTGTCTTTTACCAAAGATCAATTTTTATTCAGAGTACTATTTATTAGATCTTTGGCTCAAGGGGCTAAGCATTTATCAAAGGTTGTTGGAAAAAAAAAAAAGACAGTAAAACTGTAAAGCTTTTCTTTTACTGTATACTATAAACAAAAGCAGAAACCAGATAGGCAAATCGTTTAGAGAGAGAGAGAGAAACCCCCCTCGAATACAAAGAGTTTATGTAAAGAATATCATAGACTCCAATAATGACATTAATACCTTGAAGAAAATCGACTAGCATGATTCTTCAAGTTCTTTTTATCGAATCTTGGAGCAGGTAAACAAGACAGAAAATGATTATGATGATTCTCAATCTGCTTCTTGCAAGGCTCTATGTAAATCCTATTGAACAGATGCTGTAACTATTATCATGGTTCACTTTACTAGTGGTGGAGTAAAACAGAATGTATTGCTAACCTATCAGCATATGTAGTGTCAGATCATCAGATAATGCTACGAGCCTGTAATCCGATGCTGTAGAGAGTAGGTTACTCTTTACTGATGATGTACATTCACTATTCTTTCTTTATTTATTTATTATAAGTATATATTTTCTTGAAATAATAAAGACTCCTATCACTAAAACTAAACATGACTAGTTTCACACATCTGTAAGTAATGGCTGCACCAAAAACTCAAGATAAGTAAATTAGTTGGATTTCTTCTTGATGAGGACTTTGTAGAGAGCGGCGAATAACTTAAAGATGCTTGATAATTTGGAAACTAAAGAGGCAGGAAGGCCACCCAAGAATGTTTGTGAAAGAAACAACTTATCATTGTTGTAAGGGGGGTATCTAACGGCATTGATAGACTCGAGACCAGATGATTTGACCATGGTAGAGCGCTCATGAGTGAAGGTCTTGAATGAGGCTTCACCGTGGTAGCCTCCTAGACCAGAAGGACCAATACCACCGAATGGCAATGAAAGCTCCTGGAAATGCAACAAGACGTCGTTTACCAATGCACCTCCCGAGCATGTATTCTCCAAGACTGTAAAGTTAATAAATTAGTACCCAACCGAGCAGCTCTTTTCTTTCTTAAACAAAAATCACTTTGTTAGATACTTACTGTGCTCATAGGTAGAGTTCTTATCAGTAAAGATGTACAATGCAAGAGAATGTTCCCTAACAAAAAATAGTCAATAACAGTTTTTTTTTTAAATAAAATAAAATAGAACAGAACAGAATAAAAAGGCTATTATTCCCATCTTACTTGGAATTGACAATAGAAATAGCCTCTTCGATATCTTCTACAGCAATAATAGGCAGTATAGGACCTACAAGAAGATGTTAGGTGCCTCTAGCTTATGACTTGTATCTAAACATGCATACCAAAGATTTCTTCCTGCATGATATGAGAATCATCAGGCAGACAAGGAGAGATAATGGTAGGACTAATGTAGAGATCATCTTTGTCAGTCTTGCCACCCACAGCAATTGAGGCTGGGTTTATTTTATCAAGGATGGCCTTGAGACGATCAAATTGACGTTCGTTGATAATACGACCATAAGATTCAGACTTCTGGGGATCTTCTCCATAGAACTTGACTATAGCCTTGTGTAATAGCTCCACAAATGGCTCCACCTGGTGCTTAGTAATGAGGATATAGTCAGGTGCAACACAAGTCTTTGGTCATAGAGTCACAGGTAAGTTATTAACATTTTTAATGTGTATTTTTATTTTTATTACTATTACCTGTCCATTGTTAAAGAATTTACCCCAAGCAATACGGTTTGCAACAACCTCAAGGTTGCTCTCTGGTGAGATAATGACAGGACTAGAGAGATAGAAAAGACGGGCATAGTAAATAAAGGATCTACAATAAAAAGAAAAGAAAAAACATTCTTACGATTTTCCACCCAACTCAAGGGAGATAGGTGTAAGATGTTTAGCAGCTGCGGCCATAATGATCTTTCCAACTTGGCCATTTCCAGTGTAAAAGATATGATCGAACTTTTGCTCTATATTATAAATCAATACCAGGCTTCTTCTTAGTTTATTAGTACTTGGTCTACTTACCGAGTAAGAGTGTGGTTTCCTTTACTCCACCATTGATGACAGCAAAAGTGCGCTGGTCTAGGTATTTTGTCAAAAGTCTTCCAAACAATTCAGCAGTGTGTGCTGCTACTTCAGAAGGCTGTTTTATGAAAAGGGTAGAAAAGAATAGTGTGATGAGTAAAACAAACAAACACAGCATCTCCATCTTCTGGTTTTTTACCTTTGCAATAACACAGTTTCCAGCAGCAATAGCACCAATAATAGGCAAGAGAAGAAGGTTAACCTAAACATAATATGTAAATAAATATGGCTCCAAACATAACATTGTACTATTCACTGCATACAGGATAATTCCAGGGACCTAAGTTAAGATTTATAATGTTTAGTTCTATTCTTGGCTTTTCTGACCTATGTGGGTAATTTATTCTTTTTACTTACCAATGATGAGAACCACACCCTTTGCCTCTTTACGAATGTAGGTCTTATCAGCTGCATTCAGCAAGAAACGCTTCTTTGTATGGGTTGGCTTTGCAAATTTTTGCAAATTCTAAAGATACTGTTAGTAAAACAAACTCTCAAACTTTAAGCAATGGGCAGAATACCTTGATCATGTATTTGCATTCTTCAATGACAAGTGATGTTTCGCCCATATAGCATTCCATTTCGGATTTACGCAAGTCCTTCCAAATTGCCTCGTCAATATCCTTCTTGTTCTCATTAATAAGGCGTAAAATGTTCTCAAGTTGTTGCTTTCTAAACTTGAGGTCTTTTGTGATATCTAATCAAACATAGTCTGGTTAGAATGCTCGTTGGTATAGAGATACTTATTCGACATACGAGTGTTAAATTGTTTTCGAAGTTTCTTAACGCAAGGTTCAATGGATTCCATGAGTGTGTATTGAAGTCCTGTCATTTTAGAAGAAACTAATCAAGTACGGGCTGTGGATACAAGGGTGAAAGAATAAGATTCTGCTAAGCGAGAATAAATAAATAAATAATGTTTGCTTTATAATGATCTGATGGTTTGAACGCCGATAACATTGGATTCTCAAAAAGAGAAAAGGGAACCTGTTAGCCAAAGAAGGAAAGGTTGGCTGATATGAGTTCGAACGCCAGCCTATGCATAATTAATAGCAGAGGCTTGGTATTTGAGAATTTCCATAGACTGAATATGGAAGTAAAAAAAAAAAAGGGAGCAAACTTAAAACTTAATTTTTTTACTATTAAGTCCTGGGCTTATATTTAAGCAACATACAGACTTACTTTCAACTTATATTAAATAAAACACGTAGAAATAAGGTCTTTGTAATTATTAGCTATAATTTAGACTCGATGGAATGTCTTCAAGATCACAATTTTGTTCAATAACAATATCGAACACTTCTATATCGACACAATTGATTTTGAATCATTTGTATTAAACAGTCTTGATGAAAATAGCCTGTAAACTCAACTTGTTAGAGACAGTCATTTGAATACACTTCACAAAAATCTATACAAAAATCTCTTCAGATTCACTTATGATGAGATAATCAGAATTGTCAGAGGAATTGGTTTCCCAAAATCAATGCTGTTCAGGCAACACATGCCTCATGCTTTTTCATGGAACGCTGTCGATACATTTGCACCTATGCTTCGTCGATTATCTTACCCTTCCAGATTTGTGGATTTAAGCCTACTAGTTGATATTAATGAGTCGATAGTATTCAGTATATTTAACACAATGATCAAAAAGATATATTGCAAATAAAAAGATGAAGCAAGATACAGCAAAAGATACCTCAACTCTTTCAACTTGAAAGTCTGTAACAATGCAATCATTAGAAAAGGATCATGTCATAGGAATGTTGTTGGCTTTATCGACAGCACTATTAATGCAATGTGTAGACCGGGTAAACATCAAGAATCTGTGTACAATGACTACATACGATAACATCAGACTATTTGCAGTAATAATAATAGCCAAAGAACAATAAGTGAACACTCTTTAGTCTCTGCTATTACTCTCTCTGATAAAAACAGAAAGACTATAGTGTAAATTACATCACCCTAATCTCCACTTTTGTGCGTGATAGCTGTGTTCATAGTCACTCTCTCATTCTACATATCTCTTAGATCTACCACTGCCTCAAATTACAATAGCTTCAATTCTACATCACATCGATGTTACTTAACATATGTTACATGAGCCATGATATGGATAAAATCATTGGATAAAAGACTTGTGGAAATTGTAGGCACTTCTTTCACTAGTGGGTGCCACGCCGGAGTACTAAAGCATATAGATTACCATTAAATGTATGCGAAAGATGTTCCCTAAGCTTCTCTATTAATTAAATGAGATATATAAGGCCTTAAAATAAGCATGACAGTAATTGAATATGGATATAGATAATAAACTATGCATTGAGATAGAATTTTAGAAGAAATAATTGTCATTAACAGAATAAATGATTGAGAGTACATATACATTATGGCAAGGGTTTAACTATGGAAGTAATATAATCAACGGCCTTTGTTTCTGGAATTGTACCTATGAAATTACCAGAACACACTATTTATTTTCTGATACACGTGTAACAATATGAAGCTACAGATATTTGCTTATTTAGTACTTCTCACTAACAGGTACAGTTAGGTATATTAGAGCGACTTTGTTATTTATATTGTTTAAGATTGTTCAAGACTGATAGAGAATGTTTAAGATTGCTTATATCTAAGGTTTCTTAAATATTAAAGCTTTATATTCTCTTGGAGTTGCTAACAAAACAACTCAAGTTCAATATTGAAATAAAAAAAAATCTGACCCATTAGTTGTTGTTAATTCTAGTTTACAGAAAGTTTGATTTCTTCAACCCTTCAAAAAGATATTTACTACAGACCTGCATTAGAAACAAGCGTAAACATTCATAAATGCCTTCTGGTTTAGCCATTAATGAGAATGTATCTTATTGAAATCAGTCTATCAGATAATGCGAAGAATGTCCTAGTACAATAATAGCTTGCAGGTTTGTACTTTATAGATTAATGGTTGTGATAAAACACTACATCGGACATTTCATCTGCATTTATTGAAGGTGTTGCTTTATAAATATTACTGGGTTTAAGTACTCCATCACTAGTGTACAGTGGAGTAGCAAAAAAATTCGATAGATTTCATATTATCAATATAGTGTTTTTCCTGTATCAAAAGGAATACAACGTATTTTATACTTTAATAAAGCTCATATTATGTTAAAGAAAGGCTCTAGAATACTTATATGTAATTTATTTTTACATTTACTTATAAAAAATTATTAAAAATATAGCTTTAATAATGGGTACTCCCACCCTTGTTCTTGATGACTTCTTGCATTCGTGCTGACATTGTCAATCAAAGAACTCCATGTTTTTAGCTCAAAAGAATCCCAGGCTTCTTGTATAATATTTTTGAACTTGTCTGTCTTGACAGTACCATTGCATCTCTCCTGAACCTTGTCTTTTGTCTGTATCCAAAGGTTTTCAATGGGGTTCAGATCGAGTGATTGATCAGGCCACTCCAAACTATCGATTCCTCTCTCCATTTTTCAATCACTTGCTACAATACTTTTGTGAGTGGGTGCTCCATCTTCCATCAATATTAGGTGGCACTCTAGACCCCAGAAACGTAGCAATGACTCTTCATAGACTTTCTTGACAAAATCAACAGCCTTTCGTTCATCCTTCTCAAGCATCACTAGTTCTGACTTTTCACCGTGACGAATGGCTCCCCAGACCATAACTGAGGATCTTCCACTCTTGAATGTGGGAGCAAGACAATCTTTTTTGTAAGCTTCTCCATCCTTATGCCAAACGTGAACCACTCGACTGTTCTTGCCAATTTCGAAACTACTTTCGTCAGTCCATATAACTTTTTTCCACATGTCAATGGTCCAGTGGAGATGTTCTTTGGCAAACTTGAGTCTTTTTTCTTGATGTGTTTCATTCAAAAAATGTTTCTTCTTTGCCACTGCTAAATATACCCTCTTCATGCAGTACACGTCTAACAGTGTGCTTGCTGCATTCTTCGGGTATTGCTGCAACTATCTCACTTGAAGTCAATCATCTATTCTTGCCAACAACGTCCAGAAGGTGTCTTATTCCTCTTTCATTGAATATTTTGGGTCTTCTCGAACCCTCTTGGTGTTTGGTAGCTCCTCTTGTCTTTTGTTGATTTAGAACATTGTAGATTGTTCACAGCTTTACTCCAGTTCTTTCAGCTGTTTCCTTTACTTTCATATTTGCTTGTCGAAAATTAACAATGGTAAGTTTTTGATCGTCTGTTATTTGCATTGTAAATTAAATATGGACATACTTTTATTAAGAAGAAAGAAAGAAAACTGCTACAAGTGTCTCTTATGTAAGATATGAAATATATTGGATCTCTAAAAAAAATGCCAATTTTTTTGCTACCTCACTGTACAATTAATAGTTGTTCTCTTTCTATATATCTATGGGCTTTCAGTCTATCTATACCCTACCATTATTTTTCCTTTTATTATGCCTTTAAGTCTATTGTTTTACTTATTGATATAGTATACATATGAATAAAAAAATCTTTGACTGTAGATATTATTGTTTACAAATACGATCTATAAAAACTATATAGTTACTGAAAAATCAGTTTTTAAGAAGGGTGAATCCGGCTATCTGATTGGTTGATGGATAATGCACAGCTACACTTAGCATATTCATTGGAAGCTTGATGATAAAAGGGAAAAGAGACTATTTCGATTGTATGAAGCACTTCTATTTCTAAATTTTATCAAGACAATACATTATTTCAGATGAATATTCAGAATATTACATTTTTATAGAATAGTAAAAGACAAAATATAGAAGACGGTTGGGTATTTATTGTCTGTTTACGACTGGATTAGTTGGCTGTGATTGTGAGGGAAAAAGCCTATAGTTTAAAATAGTATTAGGAACATTAAAAAGTATAGATCACTATTGCATTTGGAGATTTATGGAAAATATAAAACTGTTAATTAGATAGATATAGAAAAACTATAAAGATATTATTAAAAAGTCTTCATTTGCCTCATACGATCAGTTAAAATTGTAAATGTTTAAGTTTGAGGTGGATGTATGTAAAAACACCCTTATCAGCTACTGAAATCAGCTAGAGTATGTATCCTTTTCTGTAGACTACACTCTGGCCTTCACTTAAAAACATACAAAGAGAAACAGCTTTGTTGTGCTAAGGAATACGCCAGTTGAACAAGTGATTAGTGGAGAGGTATCATTTAGTCTGATGAGTCAACATACATTATGAAAAAGAGCAATAGAGATGCATGTGTCATTAAAATAGTTAGAGAACGATATAGTTATAATTCCATTGATCCAACAATTTAGTTTGATGGCGATGGTGTGATGTTTTAGAGCTGCTATTAGGCTAATGGATTTGGTTCATTAGTCGTTGTTGATAGCAGTGTAAACTAAGACAAATACATCAGAATTTTAGTTAGTGAGTTCCATCCTTGGTTCATTGAATTGCACCATAAAGAATAACAGCGAGTTTCTGTTACAATAAAAGGGTGCTAGCTGTCATACTGGGGCCTATGCTAGATGGTGAAAAGAGACACATCAGATTAGGGTTCTTTGATTACTAGCCTACACAAATCCCTGACTTGAACTCAATTTAACATGTCTGATACGCCTTGGAAATATGAATTGAAGAAAGAAGGGTATCTATTATCAATGTAGAAAGTTTGAAACATCTAGTTGCAGAAGAGTGGGAGACATTTGGTGTTGAGATTACACAACGATGAGATCAGAGTATGACAGACAGATGCCTGGCTGTAATAGATGCCAAGGGTGGCCACAGTGGTTACCAAGTAGCCGTACAATAAAACCTTTTTTGTGTATTATTAACACTACTATCTTTATGTATTGAATGTTTCACGCCTTTAGCTGATGAATTCATAAAGTTATAACACTATTAAGAAAAGTATGAATATATATATAAAAGGAAATCTACATTTGAAAAATCACGGTTACTTATTGAGGGCTACTTTATTTGTAGTGCCTTTGTATCCATCTTTAGTGTTAATTTACATAGGTTGTGTAATTATAGTGGCAGAATTGTTCAAGGATATATAAGGTATTGAAGGTACATCTTATAACCTTAAAAATGACATTAGCTGCATGAATATTGAATATGGACAGACTATCGAGAAGGGTTTTACTTTCGATGGAAATAATATGCAACCAATATTGAGAAGCTAACCAACCTCAGTCCTTGTGGGATATTTAATTGTTACACAGTCAGGGACGATCGATTTTTAAGATACACACTAGGAGATTTTTCTGGCCTTTAAGCGATGATATCTTTGCCTTTTAAAACCGAAAATTTCTTGCCTTTTATGGAACTGTACTTGAAATCAAAGGTTTGCGAGTATCCAAAATTTTCTTACCTTTTATGGAATACCTCAATATCAAATTATATTATCAATAAAAATATTGTTTATGAATAAAATTGTTTATTATAATAATATAGCCAATAATAATGTAGCTAATAATATACTATTACTATAGCTACTACTGTTCTAGGCGTATTCCTTCATAGCAATAGAATTCACACCCTAAAAGCCTTGTGCTTTATCCTTGGGAGATAGATAACTATGCTCAGGAGTATACCCTAGACAGCCTAGACACCTTAGACAGTATAGAAGGAAGAAGACCACCTTGGACTGACTTGAGAAAGAGATTTAACTTATCTAATAACAGAAGAGTGTATTAGTGATAATTCAATCAAGAGAGATAGTATGCTTACCTTGTACTTAATACTTGTCATAAGAATAATAAGCCATATGTTATCTATTAGAAGAAGAGTCAGTACTATGTCTTATGGATTACAATGAGCTCAAGCCCAGATGAAGACACTGCTTACCTTTTTACTTTCAGAATAGTCCTTGGTGGTGTCTATCACCTCCTTCTATTGTTTCTCTTTGTTAATAATAGCACATTACCTTGCTCAGTTATGCTCATATTGACGAGTACTTGGGTGTTAAGTTGTATGTGCAGTGTGAGAAATAGCAAAATAATAACAGACCAAAGAATGAAAAATATTTTCATTTTAGTGAGGTATCACTCTAGCCTTCACTTTTCAATAATTTATTAAGTCAAAATTCACAAGTCAAATAACTCACTCTCTTCTTATATTGAAATCTTCCTTACCATGTCTTTCACCACCATCAATTTCAAGAAAAGTGAAATTCCCACCTGCACTGTCTGCAAAAAGACATTCAAAACAAAAGGAAATATGAAAGAACACACTGCCACCCACAACATGTAAGATTAATCTCAAGTCTAAAAGTAATGTTGCTCACTCTACTTTGAATAGCTCCATGGCTGAGTCTTCTTCTTGGTATTTATCATAAAAAACAGAGGCATAGAATAATAAAAACCAAACCCATCATGCTTTATTGCTATTGTCTATAGACCTCTCTCTGCCATCACCACAGTCTTCTGTGTAGAAGAGGAGAGTGATGATGAGCCAGAGATTGTTGAAGCTGAGGAAGTGCTCGAAGAAGAACCTCTTTGGGCTGCTAGAGAAGAGGAGTTCGACAGCAACAACAATGCTTTCGAGGAGACTGCCTTTGTGGAGGGCATATTCCCATTCTCTTCAAGATTAGAGATGGTCTTGCATCGTTTCTTTTCCGAGAATGAGAGTTGCTTTTCCAAGGCACTTGCAGGGAAGGTTGTGTCTTTGTGCAAGGATGTTAGGGATGCCACTCTTGCCAACCCCCAAGAAAAGATGCCTGCCTTGGACAGGATCCTCAACCTTGAGAAGAGAACAAAGAGCAACGTCCCCAAGTTCCCTACCACCACCCACCAAGTTGCAGTGGTTGAGACATGCAAAGACTTGCCCCCCACCACCACCACCTACGAGTTCTCGATGAATAAACCATCCGAGCACTTAAAGCTCCTCGCCGCCAACCCCCTCAAAACAGCAATGCTTTCTGCCTTGCCCCAGCAAGGAAAGAAGTGGAGAACACATCCGCTGTTCCAGCACCCCATGGTGACTGTCAACATCAACGGCTCCTCTGTAGATCTCTGGGTAGGAGATATTGTATGCGCTTCTCCTGGTGAAGGAATAACAACAACAGCAACATATAAGCTTGCCTCTTTCTTCACTTCATGTGATAGATTGATGGCTAAGGCTTACAAGGAAGCACCTGGTTTTTTTGTCAACAACATTGTTCTTCTAAACATTGTTAGAGATGTCCAACTTCCCACCCACTCCCACACCAACTCCACCACCTACCACCCACTCAAAAGAGTCACCACCAATCCCAACAAACAGTTCATGCCGGTGAAAATTGTGCCTCTGAACTTGTTTTCAGACGACACAAGTGGCAATACCACTAAGAAGTGGAACAAATTTGAAAGTTGGGTTATGTCACTTGCAGCAATGCCTCTTAAAGAGCAGAACAAGATCGAGAATATGTTCTTTCTTTGTACTAGCAACAAGCTGTCGGCAATGGAGATGCTTCCGGAGCTGGTAAAGGACTTGGAGATGTTGGAGAGAGGCGTCAAGATGTTCGATGTGGAGTTTGGTGAGTCTGTCCTTGTTGTTGGTGTTCTTCACTTCATCATGGCAGACAATCCCATGCATGCGGAAATTGCATGTAGTCTCGGTGCAAGGGCCAATCTGCCATGCAGAAAGTGCTACTGGAGGAATGAAAGTGGAAGTGCAGTAGTGGATGGTGCCCCTGCCAGAAGAATAGAAGAGTTGGTGGAGATGTGCCAACACTGCAACAACAACCCCAACAATGCCAGCCTCAGAAGTAGCCCCAGCACTGGCTATAAGCTAACTGGTGGTGAAGCCCTCTTGTCTCTCCAGTCGTGGGATCCCTTCAAGGATTGCCCGGTAGAAATCTTGCACACTATCCTCCTTGGTGTTGCAAAGAATCTTGTTATTGGCATGATGCCATACTATACCGAAAAAAAGTGAAGCACTTAGAAGAAAGCTTCTTTCAGTATGACTCGAAGGCTTTCTCAAGAAAGCACCGCTCACCATTCCGCCTCTGTGGCTCATATCTCGGAAGAGATTATAAGATCATTGTGCAGCAGATGCCTATTATCTTGTATGACCTGACCCAGAGAAGACTCATCAGCAACAACAGCTCAAAAGCAATTATTCATAATTGTTTTGTGAGGCTTGGTTCTCTCGTCTCTATTCTTTATATGCAAAGAATCAATGTCTCTCTGGACATCTACAGGAACAAGGTGAGATATTGCACGCAAGAGTTGGTTGCTGCAATCATCCAGTATGATTCCCTGCCAGCCTTGAAGAAGTCTGTGAAGAAGACAGTCATTAGCAGTACTTTAAAAATGCATCTGCTCAGTCATCTACATGAAGACATCTTGCGTTTCGGATCTCCCATCCGCTATGAGACTGAGAGAGGAGAGCAGTATAACAAGTTCATCAGAGAACATATACTGCACACCAACCGCCAATCGCCCTCCCGTGATGTTGCAATTTCCTTTGGGAAGAAATGCATTTCCACGCATATCTTTCAGGGTGGGTACTGGCAGGTGTCTGGCCGTGGTGGTCTCTTTACTGCTGGAGCCGATGTTAAGCTGCTTCAGCAAATACGTCTTCTTGTTCTCTCCCGTGAGCTTGCTGATAACAACAGCAGCTCAAAAAGCATTGTCGTTGGTTTGGCTGGTCTCTTTTCCTTTTCTTCTGGTGCTTCCCCCGTCTTTGGTAAGATCGTTGCCATTGACAGAAAAAAGAATATGGCCACCATTGTGCCATATAACTTCAGACTAGCCTTTGGTCAAACCTCACCCTTACACCCACAACATCTGACTTTTGCCAAAGAAACTCACAACCTTTCCTCATTCTTTGACTTGGGCCTTAAGGATGATATTGGAAACAATGTCGTCTTTCCCTTGAGCACCACTGTTGAGGTGAACTATGATGTAATTGTTGAAGAGGCAGTTGACATTCAGTCAATGAATAAGAATACACTGTTCTCAATGTAAGCAAGTTTGGCTCTATTGTCGTAAGACTATTTCCAAAAATGGATGTTCTCCATTTGTGTCGCAGAACAACCAAAAGAGGAAGGTTACTACATGTGTCAGGGACATGCAAGCAATACGACGCATTATATCATCGACACTCTTGCATTATACCATCAAAACGTATACCTCACATTATAGCTTATAGCAGTAGAAAATAAGTATAAAAGAGATGTACAATTGAATGAATAAAAATCAGAGTTTAACCACATGTCAACTGGCCGGATTCCTTTGATATCTAAGATTAAAGACGACAGCAGTGTCATACTACAAATACTGTGGGCTTATGGATAACACATTATGTTAAGAGAGGAATATCAGTGACTGATTTGTAATGTTGGAGTGATTCTTGTTCTATTTCTTGTCTTTACAGCCAATTCTATATTTTATAATTGCAAAGTCAATTATCTTTGTTCTGATAGGCAGGCAGAGTTTGAAATCGACCCTCTGGACAACAAAAAGGCATTTTCAAACACATTAGCCAATCATAAGAAGATTTTGATTTTATCCTCAGAATTTTTCCTTATATATCCCAAAAATCCTTGGGTGTGTAGTAGTCATATTAATGTTCTGACATGGTTCTTTCCTTTTGGCAGGTACGACTAAGGATGCATTCAGTGATAAAGAGAACACTGCTGTGAATATCTATACCATGGAACGCAACCCCAAGGAGATTTCATATGCTTTTAATATAAAGTATTTTCAACTGAAGGATTATTTACAGCAATAGCAGTAGTTTGATTAGGCTAATAACTCGTCTGTTTCTTAGAAACAGAAAAAAGAGCAGTTATTATTATATATTATCATTTATACTGAAGAAGAATATGGCTGTATACGTCTTATCAATGGCAGTAAAAAATTCATCTGAGTGCAGCTGATTATTATTAATGCCAAAAGAAACAAGAAACAAGACTAAAAAATCACGAGTAGCAAGTTTCTTCTGTCTTTGCTATACAAAATAACCAATGACATTTCTGGTTTATCAGCATAAAGTTGTGGTGAAATGAAAGGTCTTCACTATATTTATAGCATCGACACGCATCAGTAGTTATACGATTGCCTTTTTATATATCTTCTTTGGTATTGTTTTAGTGCTAAGAGTTGGAAAATCAGTAAAGAAAACAGACACTTGGATTTGGCCCAATTAGGCCATAGTATATTTTAATTTGCTTATTTAAACATAGAAAGATATTTGGCCAATCAAGACAGCTAAGATAATTGTGATTCAGACAGTTGCCGTTTATATCACGAAGGTATTTGGGTATGTTGGGGCTCTCTACCTGGACACGCCAACGAAGAAGTCAGGTTGCTAAGAAATTGTGCGAAAATCAATATCTGTCTCAACAATGCTATCGGCTAGTTCTTTAATGGATGAAGTGTCTTCCAATAGGGCGGATATGATGGCATCGAGTTCTTCTTTGTTTACGGCTTTTGTAGTTGTATCCTTATTTAATAAGCGGGCCAATAGATCGGGAGAAGGGTTTCCAAGAGCATGGGATAGCATCTTAATGTCATGATCATTCACAATGCCCTCTGTACAGCAATAAGTGTTTAGAGTTGCTGTTTAGTATTTAAACAGATAGGGCCACCAAGTTTGGTTTCTTACCGATATTTTTGAAGAGAATAGAGTCATCAGCTGTCATGCCTTTAGACACCTCTGATACAGTTATGGGGGCTTCAGACACTGCCATTGTGATAATAATAATGATAGTAAAGAAAGAAAGAGAAAATAAGAACAGAAAGGCTCTTTTTAAGCTCTTTTTCTATTCTAAGTTAATTTGTACTAATCCCAATGACTATTTAGCCGCCGATACGGCTTTGTACCATACACTAGTAATTTTCTTCATGAACAGGCGCCCAGCTCTCTTACCACTCTCTTGGCACTAAGAAAAGGAAAATACTTATGCAAGGACACTTAATTATCTGCCGAAGATAGTGAACTATTAACTTTCCTCGTTGTCTTTCTTTGTATCTATGAATAGATTGAACTTATGGCTTTAGAGTAAAATAGCCCTGAGCATTTTTACTTCATGCCAGAAGCAGTAGGAGCTAATCTGCAATGTTATCAAAATACTTCATATCCATTCTCACGAACTAAATATGTTCTTAATAGACCAACTTTATGATTTTCTCACTTTAGTCTTATGGCATCTGGACTTATTGTTTATGTTAAGAATAATTAAAATAGTAAAAGACACAGCTCATTTTTGGATTTATTGGAAAGCAGCCGTGAAAACCAGAGTAAACCCCAATCTTTGATGCTTACTCCCCTTGAAGAATCAACAGAGCCTTCTACTGTTTATTTTCTCTAAAGATAACCCTTGTGTTATCGCCACAACTACTACCGCTAGACCATTATTATTGTTACTATTTGCATTTCACGTGTTTTTAGTCTCAATGCCCCGTTTGCTCTTGATAGTAGCCCTGTTGATGACCACTCCCATCCGTCCTATTTGTTCTGTTAAGTTGAAAAGTGACTATGTCTCTCTTCCATAGGTGCATATTTATATATACTGTTTGTGAGCATGAATATGTAACTAAAATAAAATAAATATAATATAATATAATATAATATAATATAATATAATATAATATAATATAATATAATATAATATAATATAATATAATATAATATAATATAATATAATATAATATAATATAAAATAAAATAAATAAAAATGTCTAGCCTGCTTACAAAAACGGCAGCCGTCATTACCTCGGATAAGCTAAAGAGTTAGCTTCTGTAGACAGACATAACTCTATCATCTTTCCTACCTTAATTCAAGACTTTACCCTATAGACAACTCTCCCTTTTTCCTTTATTATTATTTTCAATTAACATCAAGCATTGATTTGTTCATAAAATAAAATAACAAACAAACAAACAAACATTATCTATGGTGTTTATTATAATATGAAATTTGCAGTTAGAGTCCAAGAGTATCCTAAATAAAATATACACTATTTCTCTAGTCACTGGCTCATTTTATTTAGTAACTAGTGTTCTAGTGTTCATTTATTGTGACCTGATACACACTGGATGCAGGTTCGCTTTTCTGTCTGAAGATATTTCAAGAAAATAACTGCATTCAAACCAAATGCCACTCCACGGAAGAAATGCGGGTATTCAAATCGCACTTCTGTTTGCTTGAGGCAATAAGGCTGGAATAAACTCTCACAAGTGTGTCCATGACATTGCCAGTACCCAATGCCCCTTTTTCACGTGAATCAGAAGTATCTCATAGACCTTTAATAGCCGTTTTGGCACACAGATCATTTTCTATGAACAACAAATAGAGGTCATTTGTTTTTCTTTTTGTCCGAATTTCAGTGACACTAATTTATGGGGAAGAATACAAGTGGTTCACTCTTCTTGTCGATGGCTGTGGTGACACATTGTCTTTTACTAGAGTCTACTTACTATTAGATAGATAGCATCTTCTGATAAGAGAAAGGATGGGATGAACTAAAATCATTGTCTTTTAAAATCTCAATAGAACACTGCTAATGGGAAGTGATTACTTTCTGTACCCAGCGTACTAAGCATGGATTACAGTCTAACAATGCAGTCGTGCTACCCTACACTGAATCCATGTCAGATAACAACACTACGATCTCTTAATAAAATGAACTATGTGTATTGGTTGATCATGAATGGTTGTTACGTCTCTGATTCTCTGGTATAAATGATGTGAATCAAATAGGAACGAGTTTATGTAGCTCATTGTATAATAATGGCCATACCCTATAACTTACAGAATACAGAATACGAATGTACACGACTCTCTTGTTAGTTAGTATATCACCAAGCACATTTCTATGTTATCTGTATACAAATTGCTCTTTCATGTGAGTAGTGTGGATGCAAGTAATTAATCCTCAGCTTGTCAAGTACACGGTGAAATGGAGCGAGATTATAGCAGATATATTTACAATGGATTCAGGTCTCTGTCTACCCGAGTCTTTATGTTATGCATCTATTGGGTAGAATGTTCTACGGATCTTTTATCTGTTTGATATCTTATTATTAAAATCCACCTGTTTCTCCCAGTGGATTGGCTATGACGAGTTACAAGGGTGGTGGATGATAAAGAATAGATTACACTAGAAATATCAATCAACAAGAATAAAAATAACGGCATGGATAAAACTGCATAAATCCACACGTCAATATCAAGATTAGGGTAAAATGTTTAAAATAAAGCCAACTATTAAAGCCAGACATTTATGAATCGAGTAGTGAATAGTGAATGGTGAATAGTGAATAGTGAATAGTGAATAGTGAATAGTGAATAGTGAATAGTGAATAGTGAATAGTGAATAGTGAATAGTGAATAGTGAATAGTGAATAGTGAATAGTGAATAGTGAATAGTGAATAGTGAATAGTGAATAGAAACAACAAGTCTACTGCAATGAAAATTATAGAAAGAATGATAATAATCTATATGGTTTTCATGGCCTCATCTCGTAATACAACTTCCTACACACTAGGTATACATCTCAAATGAAGAAAGTACCCTATGAAAAAGGGAGAAAGAAGAAAGGGTTCTATATTGCATTGATGAGTCTGCTCTAGCCATGATTTATCTCATGTCTCTTCTTTTCTCTCTCCATGTTGGGCTATTAAAGACATAGATATCTGCCAATAGATACAATGATTTACCACAGAAGCCTCCTCTACTCATGCTCATATCATTTCTAACAAGGAGCAGTACAACCAAGTACCCACCACCATGCATTGGCTATATTCTCAGTACTAAAAGATACACACACACACACACACACACACATCTTTCTTCTCTTCAGCATTCAACATTACCCTATACATACCCACCTACAATGCTAAATAAATACTTTCTTCTATTATCATTAAGAACAAAAACCACATACACACACACACTCTCTCTCTCTTTTCCCACCTACTACTGAAAATTAAAAGAAAGCTTATTCCCAAATGCCTCCAAGAACGGTTTTCTCTCCTTCTTCTTCTCCTTCTTCTCTCTATGCCGGTGTTCTGTCGGCAGCATACGCCCATTCACATTGATATTCATATTCATGTTCATATTCATGTTCATATTGACATTGCCACTGCCACTGCCACTGCCACTACTGTTGCCACCCGGCAAGTACACCTTCTCGGGCTCTGCATGAAGGGTGGGTGTCGTAGGCGCTGTCAGACTCGCTTTGGGCGTCACAGGAGGACTAAAGGAGGAGGAGGAGGAGGACTTGATGGACGCAAATCCTTGTGCACTCATAGAAGCACTGGGCCGTGGTACATGGTATCCATGAGAGCTTGGCGTCAAAGAGGGCGTCCTACTTCGGAATCCAGTCAATGTAGGAGAAGGATGTGTTGTTGACTGGTAGTGGTTCTGTTCATACACAGACATGCGTGCAGCTGATTCAAAGGCTGGATTGTAAGATAAGGATTTAGAGAGAGCAAGACTGGACTGTGAAGTGGCAGAGTAATGCGATGAGATCGATGGAGTGGGTCGAGGAACTTCTGTGGAATGACTTGCTTCTGAGGGACTGGACTGTGTGCGTTGGCGGGGAGAAATGGGGCCATGTTGTTGTTGGTGTTGCTGCTGCTGCTGTTGCATCATCTTTTTGGCAGCAATCATAAGTTTAAGGGCACGTATTTGTAGACTAGTTTGATGGGAGAGGGCTGCTGTTTCAAAGATGAAGGGTGCAGTGGACATATTAAGGACTTGGTGAAGTGCATGATTGGTGAGTTTGCGGAGGCGTGGAAGTTCATACATATCTGAAAGGAGAAGAAGTTGGAACAGAATGAGAGGCTGGTATTGCTGTGCTGTCAAGAGATTGTCAGTGTAAATGAACTGTAAAAGGGCCATAACGACTGTGTAAGGGTAAGGAAACAAAAGAACGCGGCTTTTGTTGATTTCTAGTGCTGTCTCCAGTGCTGTCTCCATTGCGTTGGTCTGTGTGTTGGTCTGTATGTTGGTCTGTGAAATGTCTAATGAAGTGTCTTGTGGTATTTCCAATGCGTTGTTCTGTGAAATGTCTAATGAGGTGTCTTGTGAAGTGTCTTGTAAAGTGTCTTGTGAAGTTTCTTGTGAGGCTTCTTGTGAGGCTTCTTGTGAGGCTTCTTGTGAGGCTTCTTGTGAAATGTCTAATGAGGTGTCTAATGAGGTGTCTTGTAAGGTTGAAGCCTCTCGTGCCTTTTCTTTTAAAGCCTCTTTCAGAGCCTCTTGTGTTTGTTCAGCCTTTTCCCTTAATAATCTGTCAAAGTAAGGCCACCGTTTTGACAGGATTGCCGAGTTCACTTTGATTGTCTGCTTGTCTCTTGTCACAATATGAAAGTCTGAAATAGCAGGCTCACTTAATAAACGCAATCCCATGTCCTGTGCAAGGGGTGAGCATGTAACTGTAGGCAGCTCATAGATCCCAAAGGCCTCCATATCCACAATAGCAATATGATCAAAATTAACCTGTCGGTTGTTATAGTCATCCAGTAATGTTCTTTCTTGATGTCCAAACACTAATAGTCGGTTGGTCTTTGCATGCAGCACACTCCTATTCCATGAGCCTGAGGAGAACACCCCTCCTGTCTCAATACGTGTCCAGGCAAATGTGTCGAGATTCAATGACCAGATGGTATATGACTGGCTCTGAGGTGACAGATACGTGCCAGCAAGAATGAGATGGTGGCCTAGGGTATGGCCTGTTGGAAACCGTAGTCCAGGCGGCATGACTGGCCCTACCATGGCAGCCGAACAGTCCTCAAAGGCGGTAGGAGAGGATTCCGAGAAGATCAGCTGTAGTTCTCGCTTGACATCTGCAAAACTGTAGTTGGTGTAGAGATAAAGAAGCTGGGTGTCGCTACTGCTGTTGTTGTTATTGTTATGGGTATTGTTATTGCTGCTGGTGTTGATTGCCGCCTCATTGGCAGACATTGACACTTCTCCAAAATCCCCTACCACGTCCTGTTCCTGTTTCTGCATATGAGGAATACGTGTGCCTTGGGGTGGGGCGATGATGATGGACCGATAGGCCCCCACATGCTTGTCGAATGTTTTGACCTGCACCCACTCCCACTTTTTCAGATCAAGCACATTCAACTCTCCCAGGTAGTTGTTGGTCATATCCTGTCCACCAACAACAATGAGCTTATTGTCTGTTACAGAAGAAAGGTGGGCATAGCGTGGCCGTGGTGAGTAGAGGGAGGGAGCCACATTGGGCTGTGTCCATCCCATGGTTTCCATATGAAAGACCGAGATATCATCCAACACACACAATCCCTCACTGGCAGCATGGGAATAGCCCATACCACCAAACACAACAATCGTATTTCCGTGGACACTGGCTGAGTGAAAGTACCGGGGGTGAGGAGGTCGTTCAGAGTCGGGTGGTGGAATATGACGGGTCCAGGTCAGTGTGGCCATATCAAGAACGTACATGTGGTTGGTCATTTTGCGTGAGGTGACAAGTCTTCCACCAAACACGAACACATAATCGCCCACCACAGAAACAGAAGCGCCTACCAGAGGCGGTGGGACTTGTCCAGAGGTAGTATGGACCTGGGTGATGATGCCTGAAATGGATTGCATTTGTAATGAAGTAGACATTATGTCTCGTCGAAGCATCCAATGCAGTTCAACCCGTGAAACGTATGGCTATAGAAAAAGAAGAAAAAAAAAAGAAAATCAAGGGGGAGTTTTTTTTTTGTTGCTGGTGAGATAGAGTGTGTTTACAAAAGAATAAAATAACTGCCAAACTTAGGGAAATGTCCCAAAATAAGGATTTTCTCTATTGTTTTTATTTGTGTTGATAGTGAAGAACAAGACTTTTTGTTGAGTTTTCTCTGGCTTCATTCTTCCTGTTCCTTTATTTTCCGGCTGTCTCTTGATTTTCCTTCCATGCTTGATTTGCCACTCAAAGGCGTGGTGTCTATGTGGGAGATAGAGGTCTATGGGGTGAGGTTAGTTATCCAAATAAAGGTGGTACATGGAAATGGAATGGCTATAGTTTCCTCCATAAAAAGACAATGCCACGTTTTGACAGTTGCGGACTTTCTATTTTCTATTTTTTAATCGATAGACGATTTCATCTATTTCATCTATTTTTTTATATTGGATGGTATACCACTTTACACACCAGGAGGTCTTTAGGATATAAAAGGAAATAGTCGAAATACAATTGTTTAAAAATGACATCGATTTAAAAAGGTGTGAAAATAGATTGAGATGTATTCATGTTAGTTTTTAAATAAAGATTATTATGTAGATTTACCTGTAGATATCTGAATCCCGGAGGAAACCACTTTCGATGTGGCAATATATGATATGAATGCATCAAAGAGTATCTATTCTTATGTGACTGTATAGATATTCTTTGATGTATTCACATCTCTGTTCTAAACAATTCCACAACTTTGGCAAGCGTGGATAGTGTTGAAATTCACTAATACCTCAGTGAGGATATTTGTGTTATAAGTGTGGCAGATCTCGAGAACAAAAATAAAATAAAACAGAGTAATTTTTAGAAGAGCTTTTCATATTAGGTGAGAGGTCAATCATGTTTACTCTCGATGTTCGAAATTTATCAACATCAACTATAAGAAGATCTCCATCTTTTTGTCTCTTTTTCAATGATTGATATAAAACTCTCGTCAAACCAATACGATGACCTTTAAACTTGGCAGCATCTTTTACCTTTATTCCTGTGCCATAAGCAACGACTGGCAGCTTGGTAGGATCATACTCCAATCCGTTTAGGTGCCAATACCCCTTTTTAATAATAAAATAATAGTAAAAATAATGAGTTCGAGATGTATTAATGCACTCTCTATGTATGTCATATTACCCTTGCACTGGCACCTTCTTCTTGCCTTTGCCTTTGTAACGGATTCACTGGGTTTATTATAGTAAAAGAATATACAATAGAAACTGACTAACATGTCAGACATAATAAACATACAAAAACACTCACCAGATCACAACTGTTGGTTTATATGCCAGACAAAGGCAAACAAGTTAAAGAGGATGGAAGTTATAAAGAACAACAGACAGTGTAATTAGCAGGTATTAATATCCTAGCAGCAGAGAACAAATCGAATTTTCACAATTCATTTGCTTGATCAGAACTACCAAAGTAATGCAGACTACAACAACATTCTAGAAAGAAAAGAATTGCTTAAAGAACAGTTGCCTAGTTACCCGTTGTGCTCAAATCGTGTGTTGTGTTCCTGTTCATGTACCCTCTTTGATTTCCCTAGACCAGCCTTTGTATCCAATACTCTATTTCGTTGTCCCTGCTAGAGACTGAACTACTACCAATTAATCTCTCTAGTAGTTCTGTTGATAACCATAGTGCCCTTTATTACAAAATAAAGGAGATATTTTACAACAAAATCACTTTATGGAATTCTATGGCCTTGAAATACATGACCAAGATTATACACACTATAGAACAGAACAGTCACCCTTCCCAGTCTGCTTGGATGTTCTATGAAAGCCATATCTATTGATTGAGAACAGAAAATTAGACAAATTCATAGTCAAAGAAGAAATGCCAAACTAATATAAAAAGTTTAGTTGTCTACATTCTTAATAAAATAGACTTTAATCCAAACAGCTTCCTAGAGTATAAACAAGATAAGCTTTAAGGACTTGGACAGCTGACTGTTTCTTATTCTCGACTTGTTTTCTTTGGTTGGCTAATGTGCTTGAAAAGAACCTTTTCACTGTCTGTCTGTTTTAGCATTGACTATGGACTGTGTAATTAAACACTATAAAGTTGGATAAAAGGAAGAAGCAAACCTGACATTGCAACTCAATCACTGTATTTAATGTTTAACATGTGCTATCCATAAGCCCACAGTATAACACTCAAGTACTCGTCAAGATGAGCATAACTGAGCAAGGTAATGTGCCATTATTAACAAAGAGAAACAATAGAAAGAATTTTTAGACACTACCAAGGACTATTCTAGTGATAAAAAGGTAAGCATACTATCTCTCTTGATTGAATTATCACTAATACACTCTTCTGTTATTAGATAAGTTAAATCTCTTTCTCAAGTCAGTCCAAGGTGGTCTTCTTCCTTCTATACTGTCTAAGGTGTCTAGGCTGTCTAGGGTATACTCCTGAGCATAGTTATCTATCTCCCAAGGATAAAGCATAAGGCTTTTAGGGTATAGATTCTATTGCTATAAATGAATACACCTAGAACAGCAGTATCTATAGTAATAGTATGTTATTAGCTACAGTATTATTAGCTATATTATTACAATAAACAATATTATCCATCAACAATTTTATTCATAAACAATATATTTTACTGATAATACAATTTGATAGTGAGATACTCCACAAAAGGAAACAGTTATTTGGATATCCGCAGACCTTTTGATTTTAAACACAGTTCTATAAAAGGGCAAAATCTAGCTCACCCAGAAAGGAAGGAGATATCACCGCTTAAAGGCCAGAAAAATCTCCTGGTGTGTAGGGTGAGAGTGACTGTGAAAAAGGACAGCAACACAGATCCAATGCACCTGGAACAGAAGAAAGGGAGTGTGGCTGATTTTGGTGACTGAGAAAGAGAGACAGACGAGAAGAGAGTGGAGGAAAATGACCTTATTCCTACTCCGATGACAAACCACCCACCACAGATCATTTCCTGCTTCTTCCCAGTCACGTCATGCCAGACATAACCACAAAAGAAGCAGAGCAATCTGTAAGTGACTTTGCCCTTCATGAGGCTCATTGCTTCTTTTCTTCTTTCTTCTTCTCTTCTTCTTTTCTCTCTTTCTTTATTGATGACACTAGAAAACAGAGGAGATTGCAGTGACAAAGCAGAAATATGAAGAAGCAAGACTAGAACTGCAGAGCCTGCTTGCCCGCAAGAAACAAGTCGACACTAATTTGGTAGGTCTGTTGTACTGCTCATGACTTATCCGCAGCAAGATCAACCTTGAAGACTCCATCTACCGCTTTGAAGGGTCGTATCTTGAAGACACACAGCACAATGGCAACATTATCCGGGGGTTTGAAGGGTATCTATCCACCCGCCCTGACAAGCGCAAACCAAAGTTCACTGAGCTTGACCGTCTGTTTTCATTATCTTCTTCCACCTACCAAAAGGTAAGCCCCCAACTAACCACCACCAACAAAACAAACAAAAGAGTCCAATGGGGGTTGTAGGCACTAGCACAGAAGGAGGAGAAAGACCAGGAGTCCAGTCAGGACGATCGATCCACCCACAGCGGCAGTTCTCTGTTTATGCGCAGGGATAAGAAGCGTAAACTGAAGATGTCCAGTGAGGGTCTGCGTAAAAAGAAGCGTTTTGATTCGATAGGAAAAGACTCTGAGGATGATCTGGAGGTGTAAATAAAGGATCTTTTTGTGGTGGAGGAAGAGATGATTTCTATCTCCGAAGTGGGGTTGTTTCTCTTCTCTCTTTATTACTTGAGCTCAATGATAGCCAGTCCAGTGTTGCGGTCCAAGGCATTTGTAGAGAAAGTCCTCCAAGTAAATCAACAACAAACACTACCTATAGACAATAAAGACCCGTCTCCATTCCTAGTTGATATTGATTGTTGTATTGGCATGGGGTGCTGGCTTAGAACTTCAAGGCCCAGGGTGGCTATGATGCTCACGTGTTATCAAAAGTAAGCAGCCTACCCGAACGCACTCACCAAGGTGCTCCATGTTAGTTATGCCTTGTGGACAGTGACGCTTCTCGGGTGGTGGCTGAACTGACTGTGGAGAAATACCACCTGGTAAGGCATAAGAAAGAGAACACAGTGGGCTAATATGGGCAAAATAGAACCGACTTGGGACTGTGCATGGAGGTCTCTTGGCGACTGTCGTAAGCCCTCATTCTGTTCTGGCATGTACCAAGTTGTATTGATTCTTTCTCTCTTGTGTGTAGGTGGATATTGGTGGTTCGCTTGCTATTGCCTCCAGGGGGTTGTTTGCTACTGGTGTCAGCACAGATATCAACATCAGCTATCTCTCCAGTGCAACACAGGGGGATGTCCTGACAATGGTAGCTGCTCACATGACTGCTGTAGTGACAGTCTTTTATTAGGTGGCCAAATGTGATCGACTAGGAAAGACGCTTGCCTTTACGAGTGTTGACATCAAGTGCAAAGACACACTAGGTAAATAGCAGTCCCATCCATGACAGGTGCTGATAGGAGGGACAGTGGCAATAGGACGTCACAATAAATGGGTAGCCAAGGCCCACTCCCACCCACTGAATAGAACAGAGCAGGGGGAGGCAGTAGAGGCAGTGGAGGATGCGTCAACAGTGCCAATCAAACAGTCCAATCAAAAGAGTTGATGGAACACCCACTCTACATAATGGGGATGAATGCAGTGATAAATAATCAATGAGATCAGATACAACCGATGGACAGTGTTTCTATGTCTGGGACTGCTTTCTTTCTTTCTTTCTTTCTATCTTTCTTTCTATCTTTCTTTCTATGGTGTCCACAAGGACTCTCTTTGGATGTGCTCACGTCACCCCTTCCTGTCGGTCCTTCAATAAGGTGGAGGTGCATGTAGCTCTCATTAAAAAAAATGACCTCTCACCTTCCTCCACTGCCTTGCAAGGCCAACGCCGAGCCCACGATGAACAGCTTCAACGACATATCCCAACAAATTCTCGCTAGACTGCCCTTATTTAGGCTCAAGGGTAAGCAACCACGCCTTGTTGAGCGACTATGCAGTTCTAGACTATTATTTTGTTGTTGTTGATGATGCCAATGCCACACATAAAATAAGACCTCATCAAGGCAGTCCGGGCCTGTAAGACTGCAGCAGAAGAACGAGCCGTTGTGCAGAAGGAATCTGCCAAATTAAGAACGGCCATAAAAGAAGAAAACAGTGATGCACGCCATACTACTGTAGCCAAACTGCTTTATATCTACATGCTGGGCTATCCTGCTCACTTTGGTCAGATGGAGTGTCTCAAGTTGGCAGCAAGTCCCAAGTTTGTCGATAAGCGTCTAGGCTATCTCGGTATTATGCTTCTCATTGATGAAAAAACAAAAGTACTGACACTGGTGACAAACAGCTTAAAAAAGTAAGTAGGTTAAGTGGGTGCCAAGTGTAGGATGAGTGCTGATATTATATATATATATATATTATATATATAATAATAATAATATAATAACAATAATAATAATAATAATAAACATACAGCGACCTCAACCACCATAACATGTACATTGTGGGTCTTGCTCTCTGTACTCTAGGCAATGTCTCTTCCTCAGAAATGGCAAGAGATCTGTGCTCAGAAGTAGAAAAGCTACTGGGAAGCACCAACACTTATATCCGTAAAAAGGTAAACACAGCCCACCTTGCAGGAGATTGGAGTTGCTTAAGAACGAGTGGGCTAGGCTGCACTGGCTGCATTGAGAATTGTTCGACGTGTCCCAGAACTCCATGAGAACTTTGTCTCAAAGTCAAAGTCTCTGCTGAATGATCGCAGCCATGGTGTGCTTGTGACAGGCATCACTCTTATCACAGAGATGTGTCAGCAGCATCCAGAGAACATCCAGCTGTTTAGAAAGGTAGGACCAGTGAAAGTAAAAAGGGAGGATACACTAAAGGCCAGGCGGTTCCTCTCTTGGTGAGACATCTGAAAAACCTAGTGAGTGCAGGATTCTCGCCTGAACACGATGTTACCGGCGTCACAGATCCATTTCTACAAGTCAAGATTCTTCGCTTGATACGTATTCTTGCCAAAAATGACCAAGAGGCCTCGGATGCTATGAACGACATTCTTGCCCAGGTAGCCACCAACACAGAAAGCACAAAGAATGTTGGCAATGCTATTCTGTATGAGACAGTGCTGACCATCATGGAAATCCAAAGTGAGGCAGGCCTCAGAGTATTGGCCGTCAATATTCTCGGCAAGTTCTTGAGCAACAGGGATAACAACATTCGGTGAGTCGTATGTCTGCTGTTTGCACTAAGACGTCTAGGTATGTTGCTTTGGAAACACTGAACAAGACAGTCGGGATGGAGACACAGGCCGTACAAAGACATCGTAATATTATCTTGGATTGTCTTCGTGATGGGGACATTTCAATTCGTCGTCGTGCTCTTGAGTTGAGCTTTGCCCTTATCAATGAGGGAAATGTCAGAGTATTGACAAGAGAGTTGCTGGCTTTTCTAGAAGTAGCAGACTCTGAGTTTAAGCAGAGCATGACCTATAAGATCTCACTTGCCGCAGAGAAGTTTGCTCCCAACAAAAGATGGCACATTGATACACTGTTGCGTATGTTGAAGTTGGCGGGCAATTTTATTCGTGAAGAAGTACTTGCTGGATTCATTCGACTGGTAGCACAGACCTCTGAGCTTCATCAATACACAGTGCAAAAGCTGTATGCCTCTTTGAAGCGTGATATTTCACAGGTAAGTCAGGAGACGATGGATAAAGAACAGTCAACTAATAAGAGAGGGGGTATTGTATAATATAAATATAAATAGGAAGGCCTTGTGTTGGCAAGTGTGTGGGTGATTGGTGAATTCGGTGATATCCTTACAAGTAGTGGGAGCTTTGAAGATGAAAATGTGACCATGGAGGTAAATCAGATAGGCAACTACAGTGGCTGATAAAAGACAATGGTAGGCTACAGAAACTTCTATCGTTGGCCTTTTGGAATCCATCCTGCTGGGTCCTTATGTGAACCAATTGACACGGGCTTATGTATTGACTGCTATAATGAAACTCTCATCTCGTTTGCATGAAAGCTCAGTGCAAACCAAGATCAAGGAAATATTACAGTACCATACCAAGAGTATGGAGGTAGAAATCCAGCAGCGTGCTGTAGAATACATGAATATGTTTTCGCTTGATGATATTCGTCCTGCTGTTCTTGAGCGTATGCCTATTCCTGAAGGCAATACAATTGTTCAAACAGGCAACAATGAATCCGATGAATTAAGTAAGAGGAAGATGTCCATTTTTCTCTGCTCTATATTTACATCACTTTCTAGCCTCTGGACGTACTTCTAGAAGAGAAGGCCCAAGTGACAGAGATGTAAGTGAACATCTACCAATAAAGAAGGAAGAAACTTACCTTGTACTGTTTTACTAGTTACTTTTGGATTTGATGGGAGTAGGCACTGCTTCAAGCAATGGTGTGAGAGAAGTACATGAAGCCTCCTCCCATGTGTCAGAGACTGTCCATGTACAGAAAACACAAAATACTGATCTTCTAGCGGATCTTTTTGGCTCCAACAGTTCTCCACAACAGTCTTCTCCCCCACCTTCTACCAACAAAAACAATGTTCTCCTGGATTTGCTGGGTGATATGTCGGGTGGAGAATCAAAGCCTACTGCCCCATACTCTTCTTCTAACTCTGGACTGGATAGTCTGGCTACACTTGGTCAGACATTACCATCTGCCCAAGCCTCTCTATTGTCCGGCTCTGGTCTCCAGGCAAACAGTACACCCGCCTCTCCACAGGGACACGAGACCTATTCCAAGAACGGTCTTATTGTGTCTCTTTCTCCTTCAAGGGACCGTACAAATGAGGCCATTATCAATATTCAAGTCAATTTCTATAACCAAGGCTCACAGGGCATTGTGTCTGGATTACAATTCCAAGCTGCCGTTCCCAAGAGCCAAAAACTACAGTTGGCTGCTATTAGTAACAGTAGGGTAGATCCTGGAGGGGCTGAAAAACAGTTAATGCGAATCTTCAATCCTCAACAGGTAAATAATGGCACTAGATAATGAGAGTAAATGTTGGTGCTTATTGTTATTTGATTGCTTAGACACCTGTCAAACTGCGACTGCGTATTACCTACAGTCTTTCTAGCACTGGACAAAAGGTGGATGATCTTGCAGAATTTGGACCCTTCCCTGAGGGTTCATTTTAAATAGTGGTGTAAACATTCAATAAAATAAACGAAGAATACTATAGGGGTGTGCATTTTTATGAAATAATAATAAATAAATAAATAAATAAGAGCTTATGATAGTGTATTTCTACGGGACAGTAGGTAAATGAAAACAATCCTACTCGATTAGATTGGTAGGCTTACGATCATGATGAAAGAAATGCCTTTTACTACTCCTTTTTATCAGAGAAGATTACATTGATCAATCCATAATAAGAATAAAAAAACAGCAAGAGTAAGAGTAATATTATAGATACATTGCATTGCCAAGGATGATATATATTGGTTAATCTGATGAAGATCGTATGAAGGTTTGCAGAATAGAGAGAAGGTAATACTTTTTATAGATATAAAGATAGAGATATATTCTTAGTTTTCATACTTTATCTTGAATTGTAATCTATCATTTCTGCTCTATGGTGAGAATGAGATTATCTGTGTATTCCTTTGATACTTTGCCTCATTCAAGTCTAAAACTGACCCGTCTTACGGAAATGTTCTACTGAGTCTGTCTTTTTGTAGTACTTAATAATAGTCTTTACAGTATCAGGCATCACATTCAATATACAATCCACTCTAGCACAGGCATTGTTGTTGTTTGGTACCTTATTTATGGTGGTACAACAAAGCTCAATATTGGTATACTTATCATGTACTTTGGGGCTCTTAAAGCAAAACCTCTGCTGGTTAGATACCTCAAACATGATTGAAAATAGAGTGGGGTAAACGATAAAAGTACAGTACAGTTCAATTTTTGTTTTTGTTTTGTTTTTTGGGTGTGATTTGTTGTTCGTGTATTGAGCATATTAGCCACCCTATAAGGTCTTTTGAAGATGTGGAATGAACATATAAACACTCTAAATACTCAAGTAAATAATAATAATAATAATAATGCAAAGAAAAAAAAGACACGGGAAAACGGAATACATAAAACCTCAAATGATGAAAAACAATGAAAAATGAGTAGAAATGACAGTAAATGATAGGTTAAGAACAGACATCCAAAAAAGATAGCCGTCGTCCTATGGTAATCCGAAACCCAACAAGCAATCTAACGGCTGATGGCTCTACCTTAAAGTCTCGAGTAGATATGACTCAATCAATGGCTTGCAGCAGTATTAACAAACTGGGCCAGAGATCTCGCCATTTAACAAAAGGACTTAACCGTGCACGGCAGAAGCTTTAGACAATAGTCAATTGGATGAACGTCTTGTGGTGGGCAGGAACTAGGAAGAACAAGAACGTGGAGCATTTATGATCGACGAATGTGCATATAAGGAAGTAGTCCTGGTTGGCAGATGGGTGGCATCATTGGCAATATCAGATGGTACAAGGGGAAGCCATTAAAGATAAGGGACTATAAATTGAACCCAAGACAGAAGGCTCAGAGAACTAGCAAAGCCAAAGATTTTACCCCCCCCCCTTACCACTAAGTTTTATATGAGAAAGTAGTGGTTGATATCAATGTAAATTTAATCTCCACGGATAATAGATTGAAACCAGGCATATTTGGACAGGTACAACGTTATTGCGGATATTCTTCTAATATTCCGCATGATATGGCTTAAGTAACATAACATAATAGGAAATAAAGTCAAACGATTGATAATAAGCTATTCTTTAAACTCATTATATATCCTTAGTAGAAATACACGAATTTAATTCATAATTCATAATTACAAATACTATATTTCATATTTTATAATGACTCACAATCTACTATTGACAAGGGTTAATCTAAAGGCCAGAGGTATATATATAAATATTTATATAAATATATAAAAGCCAAACGAAGCAGATACATAAATAATAAAAAATATTTTCATAATACACTCTAGTTTAGAATCTTCATCACTTTTAGGGGTGCCTATGGGATCAATGACATTAAAAGAATAAATATTGTTTCTTTCCTTTAATGACGTGGAAAATAACAATGAAGTTACAATATGAAAATACTACACATCTAAAAAATGAAAATTTTTATTCAACACTATGGAATGTCATGGAGAGCAAATCAAATAAATATATTCAAAGGATTCATTTTCTAATATAAAACTTAAAATATAAGCCATTCTATGCCTTTGTGGTGTTATTTCTGTATTGATTTTTTCCAACTTACTATGCATAGCAGTTGTGATTAAATATACCTTATCATTAGTCTTTTTATATTTATAGAGAGGCATATAATAATTACACGTACTTTTTATGCAAAATAACAATAATAACTGTACCTATACTCTTTTCTCAGAAAGTACTAATGAATCAGATTCACCTTATACAATGCCACGTTGTTTTGTGTTTTGTTTTGTCTTTCTGTTTATTGTTACTTTATAATGTTTAACTTTGAATTATAAGCCTGTGGATGTTGTTGGTATGTTACTTCTTACTGTCTCTTTTCGTAGACAATATTCCCTCCCTCCATATCACGTGAGATGTTGGTACTCCACTACCAACCATGTGACAGCAGCCCTACTTGTTTGAAAGGACAGTAGGATGTATTTCTTTAGCAGCCCACTACAATTAAAGAACTTTCTTTTTTAATTAAACGATAACCAATTCAATGGCTTATATAGATGCGATTTAAAGAATATTCAGTGTACATTCATCTCTATAGCCAATAAAATCCAATTGAAAGTTCAAGCTAGAATGTAATACCAAAGAGGTGTGAATAAATCTCTTGCGGACCTCTGCTTCTTGTAATGACCAATAAGAGAGTAGTGTGGTGACAAATTCATCTGCAGAAAGAACAAAAACAAAAACAAAATCTTGTTTGTCTTTCCCCTAACGTGATGAATCTCACCTCATTTGGCCTTGCAGACACCAGAACTACTTTTAGAAACGACTACGAAATGGGGACGCTCGCATGCAACAATCATACACCTGTTGATAATTCAGCAGACTTCTTGTCATTTATCGACATGTCCACTGATCAATCTCGGTGCTCATCTGCTAATACTGCTCAAACAATGCACCAGAACGAGGCAGACTACACCATTCCTCAGTTGATACAAGATGGGAAAGAAACATACACAAGTAACAATGCAATGACAGGGCATAATCCAGACTATGCAATGTCACCTCTTCAGATAGAAAATCACTCTTCCTCAGCTTCTATGCTATCTGTATATCAGACACCCCTCTCCAACCCACTTCTTCAAGGGATAGAAGACTATACAGAAGAAGAGGTATGTATTTTCAAATGATAGACACACTGATAAAAACTAGGAATTCTTTACTCCACTAGTATCACCCGCCATGCTACCTAACTATTACTCCCATGCCAGACTAAGAGGCAATGAGCATACTGTATTTTCTCCACTTACTTCTCCTGCCTTGCACCCTTCACAACAGTCTGTCTCGATAGTACATTCCGATAGATATGCCCCAGCAACTACAGAGACCCTGCTACAGCAAAGACTAGTACAGATTGAGAAACACCAGCAACAGTTGAGGACTGCCCACCAGCAACAATTATTAGCTTCTAACATGACTTCCACGGGCTATACGAGTCCACAAATCTCATTAGCGCATGAATCTCCCAGTATGCGGCCCACTCCGACAAAAGCACCTTCACTTCGACGCAAACTTGCTCTTTCGAGTCCACAGATACGCGCCACACCTGCTACACATTCTCCTCACCTCCAACCCACCCAACAAGAACCTATTTCCTATTCTTCCAATCTAGGGACATCTCATCTCACTCCTGAAAGAATAAAAGAGGGACAGCTCATTGCTCCTGCCACTCCTTCTCTATTAATGCGTTTGGGAGGGGGTGGAAGTTTACCCTCTGGAAAAACATCATATACACACACATCTGCTATTGATAACATGCCATCACTACCAGCTCCACTCCTGCAAAGTCCTGTCATTAAGAACAATAAACGACGGCGTATGTCAGAGTCAAAAACAGTAATGCATTCAACACATTCTGTGTCAGAGTCTCTTGGGGTGTCTTCTCCTTTGGGTCTACGTCCACAACTTGCAGTGGCTTCTCCACGTGCACTCAAACCACTCATCTCTCCTTCTCTTCACCCTGATGGTAAGCGCATGACAATGATTGATGAAGAGGCAGCAGTAAATATGCTGGCTACAAAAAGCAACTATATGCATCTTAAGGAAGGAAAGGCTAAGAGCCTGGGTATTGAGTTTTCTACCAACATCCGATCTGGTATCGAAAATAGACGCACGGCCCACAAGGCAGCGGAGCAAAAACGACGTGACACATTAAAACAAAGTTTTGACTCGCTAAGAGAAGAGATCATAGAGGCGTTGGTTGAAGAAGGGAGTGATCCTTCTCATAATCGCTATGCCAAAGAGAAAGAAGTGAAACAGATGAGTAAAGTAGTACTGCTTCAACACTCTTATGAGTACATGCTAAGATTAAAGGGTGATACCCGACGGAAAGATGTCAAGATAACCAAACTACAGAGGGAAGTGCAGGCATTGCGGGCCAGGCTAGGACTTCCTGAGAAGACAGAGGAAGAAATAGAAGAAGAAAGACTGGAAAAAATGGAAGAGCAGGGGAGAACAGAGGCCAGAAGACAGCGTCTGGAGTGTCTAAAGAGTGAAGAACTAGGCCAACAGGACTAGTTTCTCGATTTGTTTGCCGTCTCAATTTTTTTCAATTTTTTTTACCTGTAGCTTTAATATTTCCGCCTATCACTATGACAATAGCTATGATAACGATGATAATTATAACAATAAACTATGTGAATACTAAGACACTTCACAATGACTGTTTTTTCAAGTTGTCTTCACTATGTCATATATCATATGTTCTGTCTTTCTTTTGACGTATTTGTGGGCATTTCATTAGTATATAAACCCCAATTTCTCATCAAATATTTTCTTTTCTTTTTATCTTTCCTGTTTATTGTTTTCCCGTTTATCGCTTTTCCCAGTTTATCGCTTTTCCACATATCGCTTTTCCGTATCTCGCTTTTCTTGATTCTTAACCATGCTTCCTACTTACCTACCCGGGTTTTCCGTCGAAGTCAAGGACTCAGTGTTGGGAGAGCATTCTCTGCCTGTTTCTGCATTGGTTCAAGAAAATCTGGAGCTTCTTCATTTGAACAAGGACCGCTTTGAGCGACATACCAATGGTGCCCACTCTCACCATCTTCTTCCTGATGTTGCTGCTGCTGCCATGGGTTCCCCTCGTTGGGTCAAGAATCTCAACGGAGTTGTTGATGGCTTCTTTGCCAAGATGGCGTCCAAGACTTCTAAACTTTCTCTCATCATGAGAGGAAAGAAGCGTTCAGAAGCAGCCCTCGCCTCTGAACGCAAGGCCATTGATGACTTTATTGGAAGGAAGTCTAATGGCCACTTTCTCGAGGCAGACTGGAAACCTAGTCATTTCACCCAGTCTGTCCTCGGGGAAGGCTATGGAGGAACGGTGAGACTAGTCTCTGTGGAGGGCTCCCACTGTCATAGTGCCACGGTGTACGCTGTCAAGGTAAATAAAATAATAATACAAAAAAAATACCCTTGATCTAACATATTATACTTTCATAGGAATTCAGTAGAAAAAAGGATGACTCTACCAAGCACTATTCTCTCAGAATCGAACCAGAGTTTTATGCTGCTTTCAAACTCAAACATGCCCATGTAGTCCAGGTCTTTGACACTTTACCAGTGAGCAGCAAGACCTCCCTGTACTGCCAGGTCATGGAGTACTGCCATGGTAGAGATCTTTTCTACCATGTCTCTCGCACTTCCTTTGGGCTTGTGCCTGAAGAGGCCAACTGCTTCTTCCGCCAGCTTCTCTCCGGCGTGGCCTACATGCATTCTGTCGGCTTGGCCCACCGCGATCTCAAGCCAGAGAATCTCTTGCTGACCGCGGACGGATGCCTCAAGATTGCGGACTTTGGGGCATCCGTCAGATTCACCACCCATGCCGACGGGGACACGGTGGTCCACAGCCGTGGGATCACGGGCACGATGCCCTACATAGCACCCGAAATTTTCTGCCAGAGAAAATACGATGCCAGGCTTGTAGATGTATGGGGCTGTGTCATCATCTACAAGCTCTTACGCACCAAGGAATACTCTTGGTTTGTTGCAAAGGGAACGGACATCCACTTTAAAAAATATGTCCGTTCCCGTGTCCTCAAGGAAGAAAAATGCCAAGGCCCTGACCAAGCTGAAATCTACAAGAGATTGAAGAAGCAGGTCAAAGCAGGTCAATGGGAAATCCTGGAAGGCTTGGAGGATGGTCCCAGAGACCTGCTTTACCAGATGCTTGAACCAGAGCCAGGATCCCGCATCCATATCTCCGGGATCCTCAAGAACGCCTGGTTCTGCTCGATCTCGAGCTGCCACCAGTAAGGCAGCTCTACTATAAGGCGTTCTTTCTTTCTTTTTGTCCATGAAAGAAGGATATGGACAAGGACAATTTTGAGTCTTTTTTGACTACTTGATGTAATTATAAAAACACACCCAAAATTCCTCCTCTTTGTATATATTAGAATATAAAATTCCTCTTCTTTGTATATATTAGAAAAAATATTCCCTCGTTGATGTATATTTATTTTTTGTTCATTATTATTATTATTATTTTATTTTTACAAAATACTACTGACGTGCTTTATTCTGCACTTGTGCGATGACTTAGAAATAAACTAAAAAAAAGTCTATGGCTCTATTCTCTTTTTGGTGTTATTTACTATAACTAGGGTATTTAGAAAATATTTTCTGGAGAGACTAAGACACCCACGTCTATTAAAAATGTGGGGTAGTTATTAATTTCTCCACCAATGTGATGTTTTAATTTGAGAATCGAGCACGTTTGTTCTAAACAACGATGTAAAGTCAAAATATTAATCTTATGAGACTGTTGGCTTCAATGATTTTTTTATCTTATTAAAGAAAAAAGAAAGAAAAAATGGAATAGCATGGTTTGATGCACTATTTGTTTTAGACAAACTAATAAGAAACCTATGGTCTTTGTTTTTAAGCCATGAGTTTATCAAATATGTCAACTGTTGATCTTTGTTGATAACGGATAATGATGAATCATATTTATTTTTATCATGATCTAATACAGCCCCGATAAGAAACAGTCTGCTATTGATGGCCAGAATTTGACAGATCTTTTTTTTTATTACTTATCTTTTTTTGATCTGGAAATTGTTCTCTTCACTTTTATTTATGTAAGATGGATGATATATTGGTATTAGATTATTAAAATTAATGTTTATTTTTATAGAGATAAACTCATTGATAGAATTTAATGAGGTGGGGTATTTTAATGCACTCTAGATTATTCATAACATCAGTAATAGCTTCTTTTTTTTTGTATAAGACACTTTTTCATTCAGCGTCTCAGTAGCAGCTTATCTCGACAAACAGCCAGAAGTAGATTTCGATAAGCGCTTTATCTCCATCCCCATGTAAATTTAATTGACGATGTTAAAGTTCTTTTTTTGTATTTTCTTATTTTTAGCTCTCACCTCTCCATAATGAAAACAAACAGACCCTTTTTATTATAAAAAATATTAAACATATGTTGATTATAAAAACAGTGTAATTTTGGACAATGTAAGATCTTAAGAGGCTAGTAGGTCTCTGGATGAGGTTGCTACGGACACAGACTTTTTCTTATTGATAGTACGCTTGGAAATGTACTACGGTAGTTGAATTTCAGAAAGAGATATCCAATAAAGAGGCTTGACCGACGAATAGAACAGCCAAAGTGAGTAGTATGCTTGTAACGGGTTTGAACAACCAGGAAAACCAGAACGACGGTAACAAATAGCAAAATAATAGAAAAGAGTATCTAGGTTAACCATATCAGACCTGCACGATATCTAGACAGCCCTTGCTTCTAAGAACTATACACAGTAATTGTTTGAAAATCTTGATGATTTATTCAAGAGAAAATGATACTGTTTATATTGTTAAAAATGCTAAGGGGCTGTGACTATTTGCCTTGGCACTCCTTCTAGTATCTTTGTTTTCTTCTTTTCTTACATCTCCTGCCTAAAAGTACTGTCAGGGTGTGTGGGCATTACTTATACCAGGGTCTACTTATTCCCTGATGGCTAAATTATCGGATAATCCTTAAAAACTAAAAACAATACTATTGTGAATCGTTTTCTTTTCTTAAAAAAGAAAAGAAAAAGAAAGGCGTGTTTATTCATTCATTCTTGAGTCAATATACTTGTATTCTTTTTATCTCATCAGAATACGGATATCTGATCTAAACAATACCATTCAGTGTCTCTATTGATATCAATAACTCTTTATTAGTTTTGAATACAATTATTCAAAAAAAAAAACCAGAATAAAAAAAATGTATTTGGTAATAATAATATACTTTTCAAAGCTTTCTTGTATCTAAGTGATAGCAAGCTATACATCTATTCTGTTTGACACATTATTCTAACTAAAATAGCAAAACATATGTCTCAATAAACACAGGTAAGGTTTATCTGCCTATACAAATATTCAGAGGCAGCCTACTCCACAATTTTGAAATGCTATGATCTCTTTGAGATGACTCTATTTTCTACTTAACTAAACTGTAACACTTAGAGCTGACTTAACAATGGTAGTGTCTATTTTATCATTAAGAGCAGTTTTTTTTGACAACTATTTCTTATGTTCAATTTATAACGTGATTATCAAGCCTGTCTTTGGTCTTATTTACTATAGAGTTATTATTTATCGATAATAAATTGAATTATTGTTATAGAGTAGTTGCAAGGCTATTCTTTCTTCTTTCTTTTTCTTTTTTTATCAAGAAGAGTGTTATAGTTTTGTTGCATGTCTTTCAATGAGAAATAAACTAGTTTAGTGTAAGCTACTCTGACCAATCGCACACTCTTAATTAAATTTCCGCAACGTTCATCAGTTTGGACAGTCATAACGTGCAGCGACTTCTTCCTACCCTTCAAAGGCAAAGAACTGTAAGGTAAACATCTGATATTATGCAACCACAGAATTTTTGTAGCTACTAGAGTAGAGATAAAATCTGTAGACAGACGATACAAGAGAGAGATGGATAAATAGATGGATGGATGCATGAAAGAATAGACAGATGGATGGATGGATATGGATGGATGGATATATGGATGAGTAGCTTATTTTTTTATAGCAATATGCAGATCTTTGTGAAGACCCTCACCGGCAAAACCATCACCTTGGAGGTTGAGTCCTCTGACAGCATCGACAATGTCAAGCAGAAGATTCAGGACAAGGAGGGTATTCCCCCAGACCAACAGCGTTTAATTTTCGCTGGTAAGCAGCTTGAGGATGGCCGTACTCTTTCCGACTACAACATCCAAAAGGAGTCTACTCTCCACTTGGTATTGCGTCTCCGTGGTGGTATCATTGAGCCCTCCTTGAAGGCTCTTGCCTCCAAGTACAACTGCGAGAAGACCATCTGCCGCAAGTGCTATGCTCGTCTCCCTCCCCGTGCCACCAACTGCCGCAAGAGAAAGTGTGGACACACCAACCAGCTCCGTCCCAAGAAGAAGCTTAAGTAAATGTAACGCCTATGTTATGTTTTTTTCATTGTCAATGCGTAATATGTAATAAAGCAACTGCCAAGGCATTCTGTTTTCTCTCTTGTTTGCTAAGTCATTACGGAATATTCGCGCTCGGGCCATCTTCCTATGTCAGGGATTTAAAAGTCCCCCACTCCTCTTTCCTTTACTGCTTCTTTAATACTTGATTTATAACAGAATCTACAGTCATCTACTCCTATACTCTTAGGTAGTATGGCTTATTGTTTTGGCTGTTCTAATTCCAAAGAGAGGATAACAGTAGAAACTAAAGAGGAGAAACTTATTACTAGGCAACCAAGACACTCCTAATGACTAAAAACAAAGTGTAGACACTCTACAAGTTGTACTTCTTGTTGGCGTCATTTAAAAAGAAACACTATTAGAAGAACCATTATAAAGTCATTGATATTATTTTATTGTAAAGAAGAGTAAAAAGGAGAGAATAATAAACATTCACCGTTTAGCCTATTTGCCTTTATGAGCTGTCTCTTTTGACTCTTCCCCTAAGTTTGACATGAAACACTAGAAAGCAGTCCCTATCAGGCCCCTTCTCTTTCTTACACTCTTCTTGACAAACATTGATCCTTTGTTTTGTTTCAAGGCAAGTCAGGTTAATATATAAATATAAAGTATCTGTAAGATGTACTGGTTCTTTCATAAAGATAGAAATATGGGTTATGAGTAGGTGTCATGGTCATGCTGTGGTCATATCATGACTATGACCTTAGTCATGGAAACATAGTCATAGCCACACACTGTTGATTATTGATTTAGATATACTCTTTCTTCTTTATTATTGATATATATCTATAAAGACTACTGCAGCTACAGACACATTCTTATCTGTCCATGTTATAAAATATAAACTCAACTTCACTCTGTAGACTTATCACAAATGACGATTTATACAAAAGACTCCTCCAGCGAGATTGAATCTCTTGTATACTATTCTTTAATTAAAAAAGGAGACTTACAAGGCGTATCAATCGACAAATACACTCTACTAAAACTATGTCTCGGAGAAAAGACAGAGGTAAAAGTTAGAATATCACCCAAATCTCACTTTTATTCTACAGCAACATGTTGAGTTATTATATAAATTGACCTACGCAAATAAAAAACTGAGATACTTGGTCAAAGAAAAGGTGTAAGGCATCATTGATCCTTTCTCATCTTTAATAAAAGAAGAGGGAGAAAAAAGGGCTAATCAAAGAAAGACTTAGTGTTCTTTTGGACAGACTATGTAAGCACAGTGATACATACAGATTTCCCATGAACCAACCTCTGGACCCTTCTTTGGAAAACTGCGAGGATCCTACTACTGACACACCTAAAGCTATCTTTCTATCAGAGAACATAAATAGAGAAGGTAGATAAATACATGTGTTGACTCCTATATGAACTGATGAGAATATACAGACAGGAGTCTAGTACATTTTAAAACAGCAATTGCTTCTCAAGGCCATATACCACCCATCAGGCAGTCAAAGAGAGCATCGACAAGTCCTCCCTTGAAAGATCCTATAACTTCTCTATCACCACGTCCAAAACTTACACGCAAAGGACTTGTGGGGTGCAAACTACGTTGTGTTCAGCCATTAGAAAAAGATGAAACTACTGGCAACTACAAGCTACCTGATCAGGTTGGGATTCTTACTGTACACTCATTGGGACAAGTGGTTCCTTTAACTACGTATCATAATGATCGTTATATTTGGCCTCCTGGATATAAAGTGAGCAGGTAAAGAATAAAACATAGCCGGGACTTAATGAATTGATCACTCACAAATGTATATTAGAACATACCTCAGTATGGTCAGACCCAATGCAAACACTATCTACACATGCACAATAGAAGAGAATGGTAATCAAGGCCCAAAGGTACTCTCTTCTTTATTTGTTCATATATAGAAAGATGACGATAATCATAATAAAAAGGCTTACTTGCTTGGGTAGTTCAGGGTAGTAGCAGATGACTGTGCTGAACGACCCTTGGTAGCAAACTCTGCTACTGGTGTGTGGACAATCATTGTTAAAAAAGCAAAGTAAGAAAATATCTCATACCAATAATCATTAAAATCTGTTGTTAGTGAAATAAGAATGAGATACCATTCAAATTCTGGTAATCTTATAAAATAACAACAAATATCTCTAACTTATTTTCATATATGTCTGTGTAAACGCAGCTTCTGGTCCAGACTATTATGGGCTTACACATGCCACCATTGCGAAGATGATCCAAGATTTGCCTAGAGCAGATCAATGTCTTAACTATGTTTGGCAGAAGTTTGATCTGATGCAAAAAAGAACTGCTGCAGGTGTAGCAGCAACAGCTCAAAAGAAACTGAACAACCTTGAGATAATAGGTAGTGCCAACAAGAGACCTCCACCTCCTAAAGACATAAGAATTAAAGAGAAAGAAATAGACTCAGTCACTTTGATTATTTCCCAAGACATTACGTGAATTTAAATGAGACTCATTTTTCAAGGTAGAAGAGTATAGCTTAGGTCAATAGGCGATTAGGTTTATGAACTTTATGAAATGTTTAATATGTTGATTGGCTTTTGTTTTTAATACAAAATGACCAAATAAAATCTGTTTATCTTTTTTGTCAGATAGCGTTTGTCTTAATCAATGTCTTTACATCTTTCATTAAATGGTATTTCATTATCCACAGAATAAATAACACTTTATTAGTTTATATATATATAGTAATTATGTGTATTTTTTATAGTTAGAATTCATTAAATATTATCTCTATTATAAACATAATCAATCGATTAGTGGTCAGTAACAGCTTATGCTTGAAGTTTTAATTAAACAATTTATATTTAGACATTTACACTCAATGATTAGTGGTATGTATGAAAAAAAATATTATGTATAATGGTTTTACCCTCAATTGGACTTATTATGTTTACATATGAGTGTGGCCGAAACTTTCTTTAAGAAACTATTTACTCATGTAAAAAAGATTCAATAAAAAAAATTTGATTCGGTCATAGAAATATCTTTTATTTATTATGTTTTAAGCATGATATCCACATAGGGCATTCGGATACTCGCATATACCTTATTTCATCAATAAAAAAATCGGCACCAATATGTTTAATTTATCTTCTTCCTGAACTCTCCATCTTTTTATACATAATTAGTGCTATACACTGATGTAGACACGATATTGTCATTTATTGATTATAATTGGGTTGTATCTAATCTGTTGTACAATAAAAAATTATGCCCGCAGCCACTATCTATCTATCTTTGGGCAAGAGTGTGAATATGTCCAGGTACAAATATTAAGTTTTCATCAAAGGCATCGCTAACTTTCTCAATAGCACTATGATCTCATCTCCAGTAAATAACATACAAGTGTACATTACACATGAGCTTGAATTAACATAGAACTATTTAAAGGCTAAGTATAGAAAGTGAGGCATGTGTATATTTAACACACATACACACATATATAGTGCCCAAGTGACTTGAAACTAGAATTTACCTGCCACAACACTTGTATTTTATTATGCTTTTTTGTAGAGATCTTATTAACACCTGGATATTATTTGCTCTGACACTGTTTATATGCTTTCATAAACATTGTGATGGACTGCAATAAGATCTTTCATTGTGTGTTTAAAGTAGATAAATAGTGACCCGAGAAATAGAATAGACAATTTTCAAATGCAGATTTCCTTTTTTAGTTTCATAGTTTATCTTGATAGTGTTATAACCTCATGAATTCATTAGATAGAAATATATAAATTTCAATGCATAAAGATATTAGTGTTTATAATGCAAAAAAGTTAGTTTTATTACAAGGCTAACTAATAATCACCATTATTCTTTGGCATCAATGACTGCCTATTATCTCCGCCCCATGCCGGCAATGAGGGTGTCTGTCACTTCCTTTGATATTTTACCCCATTCAAGCATCAGGGCTGCCCCCAACTTCTTCTTAGTGGAATATACCATTCTGTCCTTCCTGATGGTCTTCTTGAAGTGAGCCCACAGATGCTCAATTGGATTGAGATCGGGACTTTGTGAGGGCCAGTAAGGAAGAGTTTTTATTCTATTTTCTGCCTTCCATTCACGAGTTCCCTTGCTCATATGGGGTCTAGCATTATCCTCCTGTAGGCGGTAACTGACTCCAGGGCTTATGAGAGAGAGAGAGACGCTCGAGCTTGGGGCAGTAGACATCTCCCAATACATCAATGTACTTGGCGGAGTTTATTCTGCCCTCCACTACAATCAATCTCCCAACACCCTCCCCACTGAAACAGCCCTATACCATCACTCCACCACCTCCAAACTTCCTTATTTCTATGACAATATTAGGCTTAAAGGTCGTACTAGGGTGTCTGATGACTTTGATTTCCCTGTCAAAGCTCATCAGTTTGACCCTGGACTCATCGGACCAAACTATCTGCTGCCACTGCTCAAGTGTCCAACCAACGTGCTCACGGGCCCACTGGAGTCTTACTTCCATATGTTTCTTGGTGGAGAAGAGGCTTTAACACTGGACTGAAAGAGTGTAAGCCCATTTTATCAAGGTTGGTCTTGAAACCTTGATGACCATGTGTGCCATGATGGCTACTTTGGTCTGATGAGAATCACTGACTGCTGTTCTTCTCAACCATTGGAGGGTCCTGTTGTCCAACTTTCTTTGTCAAAAAATCTTGGGAGAAGTTAGTACCAAGCCTTTTTTCTTGATGTGTCTCACAATGTCCCCTACAGTGGTGGGAGGAACATTGAACATGCGAGATGCCTCGGCTTGGGTGGTGTTCATGTTCAGCACCTCATGGAGAATGACTGAACGATTCTCGAGGCTTGTCTATTTCCCATACATCTCGGAGGTCTTAATGAAGATTTTCGTGGTGTTGGATAAGTCAGACATTAGAGAAAAAGAATTGTTATTAAGATAGAAAGAATAATGTTTATTATTTTTGGTATAAAAATAGCCCGGAATTTGAAATAGTCAATTACATTTGCCGGATCACTTGCCTAAATTTAAAAAATAAAAACTTTTTTTGCATAAAACTCTTATTCTTTCCAAATATTATTAAACCAACACAATATTTCAGATACATTTTCAGAAACACATACTCGTGGAGAATATGATAAAGCAGAAGATAGAAAGCTATGGGGCATTTATTACCTGTTTAAGGCTGGATTAAAATTGACTATCATCGCAAACGTAGTTGAGATGAAAAAGCCCACAGTTCAAAATATTATCAGAAACATCAAAGAAAGTGGGTTACCATTACGTTTAAATAGTCATGGAAAACCTAAGAAAGCCAGTGAGAGGAACCACTGACACCTGGAAAAGGTCATTAGAGAGAACCTATTTGCCTCATGTAATCAGTTGAAATTGGAAATGTTGAAGATTCAGGTTGATGTATGTAGAAACACCATTATCAGTTACTGCAATCAGCTAGGGTTCGGATCTTTTTCTCCAGCTCACAAGCCAGCCTTAAATGAAAACACACAGAGAAACGGCTTTGTTGGGCTAAGGAACATGTCAATTGGACGAACGACCAGTGGAAAGGCGTCGTCTGGTCTAATGAGTCCAAGTACGCCGTGAAAGAGAACAATAGCGGTGCCCGTGTCATCAGAAAAGTCGGAGAATGTTATGATCTTAATCATGGTGATCTAACACCGAAGTTTGGTGGCGGTGGTGTGATACCTTGGAGCTGTATTTGGGCGGGCGGATTTGGCCCATTAGTCTTTGTTGATGGCACTGTAAACCAAGGCAAATATATCAATATTTTGGCTGGTGAGTTTTATCCTTGGTTAATAGAATTGCACCAGAAAGAAGAGGGTGTTAGCTGTCATAATGGGGCCTATGTCAGATGGTGGAAATGAGACACATCAAATTAGGGTGCTTTGAGTACTGGCTCGTACAAATCCCTGACCTGAACCCAATTGAACACATCTGATATGCCTTGGAAATGCGAATTGAAAAAAAGAGGGGTATCTATTACCAATGTTGAAGGTTTGAAGGCTCTACTTTCCGAAGAGTGGAAGAGAGTTGGTGTTGAAATTGCACAACAATGAGTTCAAAGTATAATAGACAGATACCAGATAATCAATGATGCCAAAAAAGGCCATACAAAATAGTAACTGTTATTATTATTTTTTCTATAATTAAAGATGTTGAGCCTTAGTATGATCAAGTTTGGTGGTTCTAGATCAAATGTGGATTGTTTTATCTAATGTTGAACATATCCTAAATATTTTGTCCTGAAATTTATATTCAAAAGTATTAAAATTAATTGGGTGTGGCTGTATTCACACTTTCTTGAACAAGTATGTTAATCCTAATTATAAACCCAATAATTTTTTGTGTGTGAATCATCTTCAAAATAGACATATAAACTGTTATTGATATGGCTAAATATGCTCAGCCAATGACCAAAATATCAATATATGCACAGTAAAATACTACTGATTCAGATTGATGTACAGAAAAATACATCCCTTGCATTTATTTGGAAAGCCTTTTTATCAGTATAGAGTAGACATGTATGATAACATCGAGCAAGGTTGCCTGAACTTTATACGATGTAACCAAGACATACTGAGAAGAGATATACTTAAAAAATTGTACAGGATACTGTTACCTTAGGTCTTATACACTAAAAACAGGAAACTAACAGTTAGCAAATTGTAAAAAACAGCCACAAAACCAATGGTATGAAATGAAGCATTTGTGATAAGTCGTAACGTGTTTAAATGCAGTGGATAGATCTTTTAAAGATAGTATAAGAGTACAATAGCCTGTATTAGAATGTATGCCTTTTGGTAGGGATATCTGCAAAGTTATTCTGTTTTTAATAATCACTATATTAGAATAGAAGTATAAAAGAATAACAAAGTTGAATAAGAAAGAGCAGAGTTAGTCCTACATTAGCTAACCAAATACCTTTGGACTCAATAAGTCATTGACGACAAAATTACATTAACATATAATAAATAATAGCTGACATTGTTCAATGCTAATAAAGGCTATTTATTTCCTCTTTCTTATTGCATTTCTATCTATTTCTCTGAATCAAGAAAAGGTCCAAGCTTTCTGGTTCATCTCCATCCCTTCTTCTCCTCAGTTATCGCTGAAGCTTTGGTTGACTAACTGATGGAAACCAGTGATACAGGTAAACTACCTAAAGAATAATGAAGTGTGTCATTGTATTTTATCTTATAAAAAACATTATAATGTCTAGTAATTTATTATCTGATTATCATAATGTTACGGTTTGACAATATTATACAATTAGCTTGGCAATTGTGACTTTACACCTTTTTTTTTTACTTTCAACTTCTTCCCACAACTATTTAAGCCAGATAATTCTACTGACTGATATTCCTTATAACTTTTACTACTTTTCTTTTGCTGCCTCTATTCAATTTTGAGAAATCAACAGATATATTCTGGTTAGTATTTGTACCTATTTTCACCCATGAGATTTTAATCGGTTTCTATATTTTATATGAAATAAATAAACTATAGTTCGATAAACATCTTATAAGAATTATAGCTTCTGGCATGCTTACCAGATCAGTGATATTTTTGGATGTCATGGAGAGCATCTTGACTATAATTTTTTTGACATCGTTTCTTGAAGCTAGCATATACAATGAGGACGATATGCGACTCATGGTGAATAGGCTGGCTCACCATTGCCAGGGATGCATATTAGTAACATGTCGTTTTGTACAATGTAGGAATGACTATTAGTAATTCTGTGGATGCCACAGACTGTTCATGTGGGTTCATAGTGGCTGTTTGTGACGTATGTAACATCTTTAAGCAAAAAGAGGCTGATTCAGGAAACATTGAACTCTTACGATTAGATGCCTCAGTTAGCAAAGTCAGCAATGACAAGGTCAAGATACTCATTGAGTTCAAATCTCTTGTCGATTAAATGCTGTCCCCCACTGTACAAAGGAACATCAAGCAGTTCCGTCGTGGTGTTAGCATTTGCTTTTGCTTTTGCTTTTGCTTTTATACAAATTACTTTTTATTAAGCGTCTTTACACAGCCATATATCACACAAAGTGTTGCAGACTTAATGTCTGAAGTAGAATAACACAATGTTCTATAGTGTTCTGGTAAAATATATATAGGCGAAAGTATGAAATATTTAAGCTCCACGATCTCTCTTGATAATGGTTATTTTGATCTTATAAATATGTTTTTGTATTGCCTTTAAACTATTAAAATAAAAATAAGTATCCAGGCTTAGAGTAGTTTTTATAAATATTTATTTAAAAACTAAATATTCACGTCTTTAGTTTATGTATGATTATTATTATTATTATTATTATTATTATTATTACCAGAAGAAGAGTATTTATTTATTTATTTATTGAATATAATTTTGTATTCTATAGATAGATGGACTACATATAAGTTACAGGGGATGACTGATTATCTTCAATATGTATTAATATTTGTTATTTTAATGATAGTTTATACTCATTAAGGCAAAAAGAAAAAGAAAAATAGGGCCAATGTTTAACTAATTAATAAAACAAGTAGCCATCAGAACAATAGCCCATATACTTTGTGATAGACATATACACTATTTCTAGTAAAAAAAACAGACTCGAATATATATCAACAACAAAAACAAGTAATAGGATAACAAACATCTTTAATTATCTTTATCTAATAAGTTATCATTAAATCTTTGCCTTTCAGTTCTTCACTTTCTCTTTACATAAGACTAAGTCAAAGAAGGCCAGAAAAAAAACAAAAGCTTTCATGCTAAAAAGAAGAGTCACAATTTCTTTTCTTAGACATCTCATTGAGTTAAATATCATTGAACCTGCCAATCTTTTTTTGCCCTCTTATCTGCTTGCCCTTTCACTACTGAAAAGGGACCTTCAAAGAAGAACGCAGAAGTTAATACGTATTGGTTGTTTTAAGCCTATAGAACATATATACCTCTTATCCTATCTTAATCGCAAGTCTTCCTTACTAAAGACATAAAGTAAGCACTTCCAGGATTCTTTCTCTTGCACGTCTTTTTGCCTTGTTCAATTTATTTATTTTCTTTATCTTTTATACCTAGACAAGCCACCTACTACTCTTTTTGTAAACACTGCCTTGTCAAAACATCGATTTCTGCTATGCCACTTCTCAAACGTAAACGCTATCCTCTCTTACAACCACCTACATACGACCCCACCAAAAAAGACAAAGAACGTCAAGTATGGTATTATCGAATTACAAATGAAGTCTTTGAAGACTATACGTATCCTTTTTATCCTTCTTTCCTATTGTGTCCTGATACTATCACCACTGCTTGTGTATGGCTTTGGATAGACAGAGTTCAATAGGAGACTATGGCTTGTTGATTGTGCCTATATCTGTCATCTATGAAAAGACAAGAGTTGAGATGATATCTACACCTAATACCATCTTATTTGTCTTATTTTGATATATCCTTGACTTTTTATCTTTAGTACTTATTTACAGCGATTGACACTCTACCGGCGTCCTGTATGGCAATGTGAAATAACTGGCCGATCCAATTTAACCTATGAAGACGCACTAAAAAGCGAGATGATAGAGAGAGACCGGGTAAGAGATAAACTGCCAGAGAATCTTCAACAGCGTGTATTAGAGCGTGTTCAATTTCGTAAGTTGTGTGTTTTATCTGTTCTGGATACGTAAGAGCAACGTTCACTCAACACCGAAGAATAGAAACTGCACGTCTGGATTCAGTAGTGGAAGACATCTACATGTACTTCTTGGAACGGTATATTGCAGACGAGATTGTGAATTGCATATGGGATGACAAGATAGCGTAATATATCAAATAAGAAACGATTCAAGCGAGTAGCATTTAACTGACACCACTGTCTTTGTATACAATCACATCTACGTCTACGTCTACATTTGCACATACAAAGGTACAACGCACGTATTCTCGAAGTGTATCCTTCAGAGAAACAAGATTCCAAAAATAATATCAGCAAAAATACAACCTATAAAGTACAACTCATCGACAACCATTTAGAGGGAATCGAGGATTGCGTAAAATTAGTCGGCAAAACTGAGCTAAAGTATGTCTTTTACATGTTACAATAGTATCCAACCTCTTTCTCTGCTTTAGGCGCGACCGACTCTCGTATTCAAAAAATCTACTTAAGAAGTTTATACGCAGATGTGCTACAAAAGAGACCTATATGGGTGCACCGTGGATGGTAAAAGTAAGTGATGAGGATCGTCCTATTTTCATGGGTAATTAACATAAACTACTCCATAGACTGAGCTATCTGAAAAATATGGAATCGACTCTAAGCTTCCTCTCAAACTCCAACAAGCGAAAGACAATGCCTATTCAAATTCTCGTAAGCGAAATCATCTTAACCACGAAGATAAAACATCCAAGTCTGAATCGAGGATGATGGATGTCAAGTACTTGGAATCCATCATAAAATACCCAATTGAAGATCTGGATGTGCCTGCTTACAGAAGAGATCCTTCAGGAGAAGGAAAAGTGGTGGACATGTCACCTAACACAGCACACGCCAATAAGCCTGTACAGAATCCAACAGGAGATATGCCTTTATGTCCAATTCCCAGAAAAACAACCATTCCTATGGATTGTTTTGGTTCCCTGTTAATGGTTTGGTGTTTTCTCAGCATCTTTGCTCGCCCATTAGATCTCTCTCCCTTCACCATTGATGATTTCGAAAATGCACTTTACCATGATTCAAGTGCTATCAAGGCTCGTCTTTTGATAGAAAGTAACGTTGCTTTGCTAAATGCAATTATTTATCAGCAACACAAAACAAAGAGTCAGGGAACTCCTGCTGTTAATTTAGCACTGTACGATGAGTATCATTTGCGTGCAAGTACACCTATTGAAGAATCCCAAAAAGAAATATCAACAGTCGCAAGTCCATCAAGCAATGATGATAATAAGTCTGAACTCTCTGAATTTGAAGAACACATTACACCTTCTCGTCGTGCATCGCTTATGGAAAGAGGCTGTGGCAGTGAAGCAGTGGCAAAAGTGGGTATGCAATGGAATAGCAAATCTATCCCACTTACAGAAGATCGCAAAGGATGGGAGGATGTACTTATTGGCTGTATTAATCAGGTACATTTAACCACGTTCTATTTTTATCTCTATAGACTGAATTCTCTTATATCCTTTTGTATTATGTTTTTACAGTTGGCTCCATTAGACAAAGTACCCGAGTTTGACAGAATACTGAATTTGCTTGTACCTTGTCCTGATTCTACACTGGGAGAGCGTGAAAAGGCCTATATTGCACTCAGCATAAAAGATAAGATTGCAATATTTGAACTACTTGTGCAGTGTGTCAATGAATGCACTTTTATAAAGTAAGTAAACCACCTGAATATCTTTTGTAAACTGTTCATGTCCTTGTTTAGAGAGTATATGGAAGAATGCCAAGATCAGCTTACAGAATTAAGAAAACAAAAAATAGAATTAAGCAAAGAAAGAAAGCGAATGTAGGTGACTCGATATGGATAGATTTTTATTGACTAGCCCACCAGTTCTTTGGCTAGAGTAGACTATGAAAGACGTACAGGAGAATCCTCTGAAGCCACTCATGGAAAACTACACACAGTAGACCCAAGTGATTCAGAAAACAGTGATTCAGAAGATGATGTGTAAGGCATGCACTCTATGGGTGGTCGATTGATCTTATTTTTATTCCTTTGTTGCATCTATGTAGCCCCCATGCTCCATCTCAGCCTTTAACTAAGAAATCGTCGATACACGAGTCTCGTCAGGCTATTCTTAAGCGACGACAGACACAGAGAGAAGCCCATGAGAATAAACGTATAAAACTTCATCACCGTCAGCGTGAAGAAGCCAAAGCACGTCAATTGGAACAAAAGGCACGATCAGACGAACGCAAGAAGCTTGATGAAGATGAAAGACTATTGTATAAAAAGGTATTTAGCCCTTTTTCCCCCATTGTGGTGGGGCATTCCTAAATAGTATGCTAGGAAGAACAAGTTGAGCGTGATCTTCGCAAGTTCTGTACTCTTAGAATCAAATCTCTTGGTCGTGACAAGTTCTATAATCGATACTACTATCTGGATCATATTGGTGGTGGTATTTCTCATGGGACAGGCAGACTTTATGTCCAAAGCCCATCCGATACAGACAAACTACTCTTATTGGAGCGCAATCACCCCTCAATGGACAAACATCATACCTTACCATGCGGGCGTGGAGGAGGCATTGACTTTGTTTCTCAATTGATGAGAAAGCAAGGTCTGGAAAAGGAGTGTGAATTGTTAACACAGTCATTGGAATCCATGTCTTCTCTGGGTTCAGACACACAGGAATGGTGGTGGGTCTACCAAGAGCCTGAAGAGGTAAGTTCTCTTATCAGGGAAAAAATCCGGGCTTTAGCTTGAACCATATGTATTAGCTTGAGAATCTCTTGGAATGGCTGAATCCAAAAGGTATTCGAGAGAGTAAATTGAAGCGGGAGTTAGAGAAGCATGTCTACTCTCTGACTATTGGTATGAAGAAACGCTACAATGTAAGTTATTTCATGCTTTGGATAGTATTTTTGAGGCTTGACATCATTCTTACATAAGGAACAGGCTGTAGCAAAAGTTGTTGATGCCCCCCGCCGTAGTACACGCACCAAGATATCATTATATCCTACTGCAGGTTCTTGGCTAACGTACACCAACAAATATGCTAAATAGACTAAATTACTGTTTTTCTCTCTTACTGTTATAATATACTTGCACACCAATGCAGTTTAAATCATTCTTGTCATACAAGATAAGGTGGAATAGAAAATATTAGCAAAGAGACTAGATAGAAGATAAGCAAAGCACCTCGTAACTATTAAAGATGGCCTACACACCAGGAGATTTCTGAGATATGTAAGAAAATATCCTGAGAATAAAATTGCAATATTCTTATGATTGGCCAATGTGTTTTAAAAGGCCTTTTCGCTGTCTAAATGAGCTATTTCAAACTTTATTGCCTGTTTAAGCAGTGAGGATTGACTGCAATTGAAAAGTATAGAATTGGCTGTAAAGAGAAGAAATAGAACAAGAATCACCTCAATATTACAACTCAGTCACTGCATTTATTGTTTAACATAATGTGTTAACTATAAGCCCATAGTATTTGCAGTATAACACTGCTTAAGAAAGATGTATTACAGAACACACTGAATTAACTCTAGTGGTCATTGTCCATAAAATAGAACCAAACTTACTTGTGTTGAGAACAGTGTATTTATTTATTGACTCAATATCCATAATCACTTCAACTAACTCATTGTAAATGTTCTCAACAATAGTACTTAATGATAACAAGGTATTGGTTCTAATACTGTCTCTTAGGCTCAAGGCAAATAGAGTGTGAATTGTTTGACTTGTGAGTTTTACTTAATTCATTCTTTTGTTATTTACCACACTGCACATACAACCTAACACTCAAATACTCATCAAGATGAACATATCTGAGCAAGGTAATGTACTATTATTAACAAAGAGAAACAATAGAAGGAAGTGATAGACACTACCAAAGGCTGTTCTTGAGGTAAAAAGGCAAGCAGTGTCTTTATCTTGGCTTGAGATCATTGTAATCCACAACACACTCAATGTATTGTTATTAGGCAAGTAAAGACTCCATTCAAGTCAGTCTCAGGTGGTCTTCTATACTGTCTAGGGTAGACTCCTGAGCATGGTTATCTATCTCCAAAGGATAAAGCACAAATCTTTTAGGTTGTGGATTCTATTGCTATGAGGGAATGCGCTTGGGCAGTAGCTATAATCATACTATAGTATTATCTATACTATTACAATAAACAATTTTATTCGTAAACACTATATTCTATTGATAATATAATTTGATAGTGAAGTATCCATAAAAGGAAATAATAATATAGATACCTACAAACCCTTTGATTTCAAACACAGTTCCGTAAAAGGTCATTTCTAATTGTGACATAAAAGGAGATATCATCGCTTAAAGGCCAGAAAAATCTCCTGGTGTGTATTTACAATGGGGTTCCAAAAAAACAAGGAAATTTAAAATCCAGAGTATAGTTTTACTCTTGAAATATTTCTTTTATTAAACATTATTCATTTATCGCTTTTCCACTCTAATGTCTACCTCATCTAACACCACCGAACAAACCAAAAAGACCTTTTGATAACAGAAAAAATAAGTGACGGCTATAACCATTGTCTCATTGATCAAGAGGCCACTGTTAATAGGACCAGCCAGGTTGCCATTTCTGCTAGGTTTGGAGTTTGTCAGCAGTCTATTTCCCGTATCGTAAAGAGATACAAAGAAACTGGTTGCTTCAAGGCCAAGAAAAGCACTGGGCGCAAGCCCATTCTTAATGAGAGAGACGAGAGAGAGGTCGGACGCGAAGTGGCAAGGGATTCATTCCAAACAATGGATCAGCTTCGCAAGCAGATGACCCCAGCAAGCACTCTCCAGAATTTGAAGGCTCTCCTGGTCCAGGAATGGGACAAAATTCCCAAGGAGGTCACCAACAACCTCATCAATAGCATGTATCGGAGATGTAGGGCTGTCATTGAGGCCAAAGGTGGAAACACCAAATACTAAGAGTTTCCACCCAATAAACTTGTATATATTATCCTGTTGATCTTTTTTTATACTTTATCTAATCCTGAAGTCTCTACTGTGTGTGTTTAATGTGTGTTTTTATTAAAAGTAATAAATGTTTCCCCATACAAGAATCCTATCTGAGAATGAAAAATCTTCCTTTTTTTTTGAAAGCCATTATAAGATAAGAAGATTCTCGGAAAGTACTCGTTCACAAAAAAAAAGGATACTGAAGTTGGCAAAACAAAGACAAGAAATGTGATACAAGTTCTCTGGGTCAGACTTTATTTTCTTCTTTATAAGAACTTACTCGTACGACACTCATTGCCTCTCTTATCTTTCTAATTAAACCGAGGGATTCAGTCTATCTGAAGTTCATAGGGTAAATGTATTGACAAGTATCGTGTTAATATCAGTATTAGAAGAAATATTACCACTAGGGGAGGATTTTTATTACATTTCTTGTCTTTGTTTTGCCAACTTCAGTATCCTTTTTTTTTGTGAACGAGTACTTTCCGAGAATAGTATATATACCATTTCCAAAAAGTAATGTTGGGTTTCATAAATATTTATAATACAAAATACGCAGATACGACAAGCGAATGTGACATTATTTTTCGGAAATAGTGTATAGTGATTTAAAGAGAGAATTTGTTATTATTATTCTGATCTATGGAAATAGTCTAAACATTTGTTGTGTACAGCGTTTTAAAAAAGTATTCGTGTACTTTCTGAACAAAATTTAAACCAAAATGGAAATGTCTAAAGAAGTCAAAGTCAAAAATGAAGGTATATTAGAGGTCTATGTTCTAAACAGTCACCCAACTTTGATATAGAATACTTAAAAGTAGTTACTCATCATAATAATCATAATAATTTTAGAAAGGGACCAAAGCCTCACTTTTTTTTTAATCATAATAATAATAATTTTTACCTATTTGGCCACTCACTTTGATCCAAATTCTGCTCAAAACACTCTAATACTTTTGGAATCTGGTGTTCTCCTGAATAAAATAATAATTTTTTAACATGCGAAATTCAAAAGCGTTTGTCACGTGAACAGAGGCACAGAAATCAGAAAGAAAACTCATCAAAAGGAAGGTGGCCTATATTTTTGTATTCTTTGGAAAGTAGTTAATATAAAAAGGTTGAAGAATACAGTCTGGATTAGTGACGTCAAATGAACTCGGACTCTAATTTTTTAGTGTATTTAATAAGCTTCCTGTTCTCAGTTTTGTTTCTTTGTTTATCCATTGCTTCACATTATCAAAATGACAACTCCCTCTAAATACGTCTTTAACCACACAATGATCCGAATAAAAGATCCCAAGGCTTCTTTGTGGTTCTATCAAGAGGTCTTAGGAATGAAGTAAGTAGTGGTTATTTATATTATATTATAGTAGTCAAATTGACAGGGCATTATTTATTAACTCTTACATAGATTAATTACTAAATCTGATCATGAAGAAAGTGAATTCTCACTCTACTTCTTGGCTCACATTGACGAGCTGCCCGAATCAGAAGAAGAAAGAAAGAAACTCGCCTTAAGTATTCCTGGTGTGCTTGAATTGACACAGTAAGTAACAAAGATAGCAAGACACATCTCTGTGTGGGAAAATGTATTTTTGGAGTCGATTTTCTGACATTTCTTTAGCAACTGGGGAACTGAAGATAACACTGATTTTGCCTATGATAACGAGAAAGGCCCAAGAAAAGGATTTGGACACATTGCTATCCTTGTGGACGATATTCACAAGGCATTTGAACGATTTGAGGAGCTTAATGTGAGATTTGTTAAGCGACTCCATGAAGGCAAAATGAAAAATATTGGATTTATTGCCGATCCTGATAATTACTTGATAGAAGTAACTACATCTTTTTATCTCTTAAGAGCGAGATAATTAAGCTCTAATACTTACGGTTTGGTTAATGTATTGGTATAGATTATCCAAAATGCTTCAAGTAATGGTGTTAGCCCCATCTAAAGGTCCAGTGTCTCTATGGAAGTTTCTGGATGAAGCGTTGTGTGTGATTTTGAGCATTGTTTTGTGTCTTTTTTCTAGTTTTGTGTATTTATGGTTATAAACAATACATATTTTATTCTCAGCATAAAATCCACACTCTGGTCATGTACATTACTACAGTGCTTTAAAAATACATAGTACATTATTTCCGAAAAGTAATGTTACATTTGCTTGTCACATCTGCAAATATATTATATTATAATTCTTTATGGAACGCGACTACTTTTTGGAAATGGTGTCTAAGGACGTAGAGCAATATAGTAATAGCATTGATATTGATATTAATGAATGTGTATTAGTTATATTCTTGTTGTATAATCAAACATTATAGTCATTCTATATACTTCTTATTTTGTATTTGATCTACATTTAACTACAAAAACTTTTCATAGTATTTAATCATTGATAACTTCTTTGGCTACACAAAGAATTTTCTGGTTTCTAAACGGTAACACGACTTTCCTGTTAAGTCGATACAGATTAATCACCTTTTATATAAAAAGTTTAAAATAAAAGTTTGCGGATTTCTAAATTGATATTTCTATTTGAAGAATGTCATCTTTGATCTTAGTATCAAAGGGATCCGACCAGTCAAGGTGTGGTTAAACTCTGCTCTTTATTCATTCAATTGTACATCTCTTTTATACCGATTTTCTACTGATTTTCTAATGCTATAAGATATAATGTGAGGTATACGTTTTGATGGTATAATGCAAGTGTTGATGATATAATGCGTCATATTGCCTACGCGTCCCTGACACATGTAGTAACCTTCCTCTTTTGGTTGTTCTGCGACATAAATGATGAACATCCAATTTTGGAAATAGTCTTATGACAAATACCTCTATCAAATTGTATTATCAATAGAATAGTGTTTATGAATAGCATTGTTTATTGTAATAGTATAGATAATACTATAGTATGATTATAGCTACTGCCCAAGCGCATTCCCTCATAGCAATAGAATCCACAACCTAAAAGATTTGTGCTTTATCCTTTGGAGATAGATAACCATGCTCAGGAGTCTACCCTAGACAGTATAGAAGACCACCTGAGACTGACTTGAATGGAGTCTTTACTTGCCTAATAACAATACATTGAGTGTGTTGTGGATTACAATGATCTCAAGCCAAGATAAAGACACTGCTTGCCTTTTTACCTCAAGAACAGCCTTTGGTAGTGTCTATCACTTCCTTCTATTGTTTCTCTTTGTTAATAATAGTACATTACCTTGCTCAGATATGTTCATCTTGATGAGTATTTGAGTGTTAGGTTGTATGTGCAGTGTGGTAAATAACAAAAGAATGAATCAAGTAAAACTCACAAGTCAAACAATTCACACTCTATTTGCCTTGAGCCTAAGAGACAGTATTAGAACCAATACCTTGTTATCATTAAGTACTATTGTTGAGAACATTTACAATGAGTTAGTTGAAGTGATTATGGATATTGAGTCAATAAATAAATACACTGTTCTCAACACAAGTAAGTTTGGTTCTATTTTATGGACAATGACCACTAGAGTTAATTCAGTGTGTTCTGTAATACATCTTTCTTAAGCAGTGTTATACTGCAAATACTATGGGCTTATAGTTAACACATTATGTTAAACAATGCAGTGACTGAGTTATAATATTAGTTTCATTTTTTTCTTTTAAACTGTCGTGATATTAGTTTCCTTTTATAGATGGCGGCATCTTTAGTGAAGAAGCCAATTAAAAGAACAAAGGTGAACAGTCAAGTCAGGCAGACTAAGAATTAGTACATCTTCAAGATGTAATTATTATATTTAAGTTAGTAGAAGCATTAATTTAAAATATTATAAAAGAGTTACCTATTTTAAATGAATAAACATTAGAGTTCAACTATACGTTAACTGACTAGATTTCCTTTGATATCTAACAAAGACGACCATATCCAACTTTAGAGTTTCATTACAAAGTCAATGGCCATTACTAAAATAAGCAGGCAGAGTTTGAAATCATTCATTTAAACATCGAGGTCTTTTTAAACATATTAGCCAATCACAAGAATAGTATTGTTTTATAGTCCGAATGTTTCCTTATATATCTCAAATATCTTTAGGTGTCTACCTGTCTGTATGAGAAGGTTTTTTATTCTTTTTCTTACCTCTTTCTAAATATCTAAATAAATCACCCAAAAATAAATTATTGACTAAAAGAAAGGAAATATGATTTTATATAAAATTGTAGGGTAGATACAGTAAAGATAAAAAGTGTATATAAACGCAGAGATGAAAAGCATATAAGCTGCAGTATCTCTCTATCTCCACTGTCGGTAGTAGAATATAATAATATAGCAACCCGGATCTTTTAATTATTCAGTAAGATTATAAAGCTTAATAAAGTAGAGACAACTAAGAGATGCAAGGGGAGATTCTATGTAAACTCCGAGACAACTCTTGTTCATTCAAATTGATCTTTCATAAGAGAGACAGCCATAGAAAGTGTTATATTTAATACAAAGAAAGGATAAACTATTGAAAACCTCTTAATTAATAAAAAAACACTGCTCCACATAGACGCTTGGTGTGTTTAGGTACCAATAGGACCATCTTTCAGTGGTCAAAACACTGAAAATGTATGCATTAAGAACATGGGCTTCAGATACACACGTCCAGGTGTGGAAATGCCGTGTCTTAAGGTCTGTGACTCTCGAGAGAATATTACTATTATTTACCTGCATGTAACATGTTTAATATTCCCTATTATTCTGATAAGTCTTATAATATATAAAGGGTATTCCTGTATTCTTGTAATCTTATATTATAATAAAGTAAATCAAGTCATATATCTGTTTTGATATATTCATATAAATGATAAAAAGATAGAAAGATATATAATATAGTATAGTTTAGCGATAGGTTATTAATCTAATAAGACTATAATGATCCATAGTTTTGATATAGTCTTCTCACTGTCAATTGAGATCTTTAGATTAACTATCATTTTTCGGTGAGGCTGCCAATTGACAATGGAAAGACTGTATAATGAATAATAATAATTAATTAATTAATACGGCTTTATATTCTTGTGATGGTATACGATTTAATACAGAATAGGTTGATTCTCTTTGTTTTTATCTAGACCATACTATTAGACATAGATTTGATCTTATACATACTGTAGTGACACATAGCAGTGAAATAGAGGAGTACAAATATCAAAATGATATTAAAGCTATGCCTCGTTGATTTTCTTATTTGAATGTGTGAGCCCAGGTGGACATTCCTGCGTTCAAATTATAGAAATGAACTTTCTTTTTTAAAAATAAAATAAAAAAAGCCCTATTTTACCATTAACAGAAAATGAGAAGCTTTTCTAATTTATAAATAATACAATATGCCACAAGGATACCTATAGTCGCATTGTCCGCATGGGCTGACAGTACTACTCTTATTTTTACTAGCATTGATTTTTTTTCAAACGATTTGCGTCCCGAGACTATTAGTTTGCACACTCAATTTTCAGGTGCTTGCGTATGGTATACAGTAAAGGAAAAGCCTTACAGTTCTACTGTCTTTTACCAAAGATCAATTTTTATTCAGAGTACTATTTATTAGATCTTTGGCTCAAGGGGCTAAGCATTTATCAAAGGTTGTTGGAAAAAAAAAGACAGTAAAACTGTAAAGCTTTTCTTTTACTGTATACTATAAACAAAAGCAGAAACCAGATAGGCAAATCGTTTAGAGAGAGAAAAAACAATCTCAGAACGCAAAAACAATCAGATATGTAAATTATTCGGAAAAATTAATAACGGCTTGTGACTTCATTTATAAACAATACGGATATATTTTCTTTGGTCTTTCTTTACCTGAGATAGTGAAAATGATTTTTGTAAACTAGATTATAATAAATATATTAATATATAATTATAGGGGCTTTCATCCACTCTCTTTTTCTTCTCATTGCAAATGATTCACTGCTTTTTATTCATTTTTCAAAAAGGCCAACAGTACGAGAGAAGACTGGGTAAAATATTTCAGTCTCAAAATTTATGCTTCTCATTTCTTTCTATTTTAGTTTTAATGAACAGTTTACTTTTGTATCATTTTTCCTTTTATTATAAAATAGAACATTAAAGATGTAAAGTGTTTGCCAAAATGATATCGCATTAAAAAAATTGTGTACGTTTGGGCAAAGAGTACGTTCTTAAGACACGCAGGACCTCGGGGAAAGGCTAGCTGCTTTTGCAGGTGTACGGGTTGGGGGAGATCTTGTGTGGTGTATATGGGGAACTCGGTTCTTATGGCTACGAGAACTATGGTTGTGGCGGTCTGGAGAGGACACTCTGGAAGTAGGTCTGTAGGGATACGAGAGAACAGACAACGGCAACCTTCCTAACGACGGACCATCGAAAGGGACACACAAAGAGAACAAATAGGAACAGAACAAGAATCAACAACTATACTTGACCTTTGGGTATAAACCACCCTTCTGTAGGAATCCACGTATATGATGAACTTCTTTTCTTATTTGCAATGTAGAATTTGCTATTTAATATTGTTTCTATCTGAAACCTTCCTTCCTTCTAGCTTATTTTAGCAACACCCATATATCTCACTTCGCCACAGCCATCTATGTGAATAGGTGACGTATCTCCACCTATTCTACAGTTGTCGCACATTTTGGCAAACACTGCATTAGGATCAGCTGGTGTGGCTCTTATGGGCTGCCCAGAAGATATACATCGAATGCTGGCATTTGCCGAAATTCACTCGACCCTCCTTAGTTACAAATGGAGTCCCTCCAAATGTGAAGTACTCAATGCCCCGGCCAATGTGCCGTTTTATCTCTATGGCAACGAGCTTCCAACCTGTGATACTTTCAAGTACCTTGGTATCCCCTTTTCACGTCAAGGTATTAACCAAGACGCACTGTTCTCACACTCACAAGTCAAGGCAATTGCAGTAATGCAAAAGCTGAGAGGAATGGGTGTAAACATGTATGGCTTTGGGATTACAGCAGCCCTAAGAGCGTATACTGTTTTTGTTCGGCCTATTCTTGAGTATGGGTTGGCTATTTGTAATGTCAATAGACTAGGCATCCGCCCGCTACAAATCTGTCAGTCTGCTTGTCTGAGACTTTGTCTTGCTAGATCTGCTACTGCTAGGTCTGGAACGATCCAAGTTGCCCAATTAGCCGCCCTCCCTAACATATACTCTCGTTTCCTTTATCTGCAAGCCAAATTTGTTGAACAAGTAGCTACCCTTCCTGAAGACACCCTCTTCTAGTGTCTTGTCCTGCAGCTTGAAGCACCCCAGAGTAAAGCCAGATAGATTAAGCTACGTGGCAATGTACTCTGGCAAAATGCTCAAAGAATAGGACGGTCTTACAACCCTCCTAAATATCCATTAAAAGCAGCTTATCTTGAACGTCTTCAAAGTGAAAATTACTAGTCTAGTGCATGGCAAGAATCCGCTGGTGACGGTAGCCCGTGGGCTATGTAGACCTGTTTGGGATCCAATTCTTCTACTACCGTGCACTCACAAAGAGAGACATTGTCTATTAAAATGGAGGATTGCTTGGTTACCACCAACACCTTCAGTTCCTTGCCAATGTGGCCACCCATCTGCCAATCGGGACCACTTTCTCACTTGCACATTCGTTGACCATGAACGCTCCACGTTCTTGTTCTTCCTAGTTCCTGCACCACCACAAGACATTCATCCAATTGACTATTGTCTAAATCTTCTGCCGCGCACGGTTAAGTCTTTTGTTAAATGGCGAGACCTTTGGCCCAGTTTGTTAATACTGCTGCAAGCCATTGATCGAGCCACGTCTACTCGAGACTTTAAGGTAGAGCCATCAGCTGGTAGCCTGCTCATTGAGGCTGCTGATGGGTGTGTTGAGCGGGAATGCCAACGCCGCCATAGAGTGCAAAGACTCCTTCAGCAACAGACGCTGTATCCTCACTTCTCCTCTGGTCTCTCCTCTACCACCCATTCTTAGCCCGTTTAGCAAAGCCAGAAGCTACTGGTGTAGTTGCTGTATTTGTTTTCAGGATTGTCCAAGTTGTTCTAAGTATTCTTCGTTGGATTTCGAATCGCCACAGGATGACGGTTATCTTTTTTGGTGTCATGGTTTCCTTGCTGACTTTATGGCCTTTTGGATGTTTATTCTTAACTATCATTTCTACTCATTTTTCATTTATCTTCATTTTTCCCTCTTGTGAGGTTTTGTGTTTCTCTGTCCTTCTTTCTCTCATTCATTGCTCATTATTATTTTTCACTTTTGTATTTGAAGTGTTTCTATGTTTATCTTAATTGTTCAAACGATCTCATAGAGTGGCTAATATGCCCAATGTGCGAATAGCAAACCACGCCCAAAAAGAAAAAATACTTTGAACTGTATCAGGATCAGCAAAGTCACACTGGAATTAATAGCGAGTCGGACTTAAGCATTACCACTAGTCGTACCACCCTTATTATCTTAATCTCTAATGACTTTATGAAAGTGAGTAGAGAGAGCTACATACAAGGTATAAACGATCTGAACATTATAAAAATGGTATCTAGTTTGTCTAGAAGGGCAGTTTATATGAAATAATGCCATGTTTGTTGCTTGTGTGCCTTTCAGTCAGCTAAAAGTAATTGTGTCACCGTGTTCAAGAAATCATAAACAAAAAGTTTGTTTGTAATAAATGAAATATAATTCTCAAGGCTTTCTTCAATCTAATAGACAGCTAGTCTATAGGCTATTTCTATTCGACATATTAGACTCTATATAAATTACAAGAAATAATCTCTCTAAAAACATAGAGAGGATTCCTAGTATATTAATATAGGCCAGAGACTGAATACTTCCTCATTTGTAATAACTGTATAAGATACAAAATTTTCTTTTTCCTTTTCCTTTTTTATTTTCCTTTTTTATTTTTATTTTAAAAAAAAAACTTCTTTCATTTCATTTTTGAAAATGTAAATAAACAACAGCCTGCTTCGTATAGCAACTAATTTCCATCAGAAGAGTTCATCTTGTTCCATTTTCTCTTTGTTAACCATTAACTTCTTTTTTAAAAGATAAGTTAACTCTTTTATAAGTTTGCTGTCTACTCTAAAATGTGTTTTTATTATTATAATCAAGATTAGTAAATAAAAATGTAAAGTTAAATATATAATTTTCCAAGATCAATAACTTAATATTTATTCACTACATACTGTATTGGTAGGTATTCAGAGAACAAGGTATACAGACATTCAATAATATCAAAGTTTTTATTTTTCTTTTATTGTCATGATGAATTTTTTTTTAAAATAATAATAATAAAAACTAAGCTCTTTAACCAATGCTTATTTCATTTGTAGAAATAGTAGAATGGTCAATTATTGAACCAATAGCCTTTACAACTGAAAAGTGAATATCTTTATACGAGCTGTATTTGTCCACTAGCAATACCCACATAATACCAGATCAACTACAAATAGTATCCAGATATTACTCTGGTAATATTATAAATACAACTTATATATTGCCACTACTGTTGGTGTTTTACATAGTTCACAGGTGGTAAGAGCTAACTGAGTGTATAACTATTACCCTAATAGTACCCACGTAGCACCACCTTATTCTTTCTAGTATTAACTTAATAAATTCAGCAAGGTTTCTTAACATTAACCCAATGATAGATGAAAGATATGTCTGTATGGGTTGATACAGGCCTTTTCTCTCTCTCTCTCTCTTTTCTTCTTCTATTTCTCTTTAAGACAGAAGGAGAAGAAAAAGAGAATGACAAGATGTATTCAACGAGTACTGTATAACAATAGTATGCTTTTTTTTAGAGACTAAACAAAATAACATTTATTGGTAGCGTAGTAGGTTTGTCCTCATAGAATATTATAGAATGGTGTTACACTCGATCACAGTCTAGAAGTTAGATTTTCAAGATCATCCATCGAAATATCAATCGAAAAGATACACACCAGGAGATTTCTGGGATATGTAAGAAAATATCCTGAGAATAAAATTGCAATATTCTTATGATTGGCCAATGTGTTTTAAAAGGCCTTTTCGCTGTCTAAATGAGCTATTTCAAACTTTATTGCCTGTTTAAGCAGTGAGGATTGACTGCAATTGAAAAGTATAGAATTGGCTGTAAAGAGAAGAAATAGAACAAGAATCACCTCAATATTACAACTCAGTCACTGCATTTATTGTTTAACATAATGTGTTAACTATAAGCCCATAGTATTTGCAGTATAACACTGCTTAAGAAAGATGTATTACAGAACACACTGAATTAACTCTAGTGGTCATTGTCCATAAAATAGAACCAAACTTACTTGTGTTGAGAACAGTGTATTTATTTATTGACTCAATATCCATAATCACTTCAACTAACTCATTGTAAATGTTCTCAACAATAGTACTTAATGATAACAAGGTATTGGTTCTAATACTGTCTCTTAGGCTCAAGGCAAATAGAGTGTGAATTGTTTGACTTGTGAGTTTTACTTGATTCATTCTTTTGTTATTTACCACACTGCACATACAACCTAACACTCAAATACTCATCAAGATGAACATATCTGAGCAAGGTAATGTACTATTATTAACAAAGAGAAACAATAGAAGGAAGTGATAGACACTACCAAAGGCTGTTCTTGAGGTAAAAAGGCAAGCAGTGTCTTTATCTTGGCTTGAGATCATTGTAATCCACAACACACTCAATGTATTGTTATTAGGCAAGTAAAGACTCCATTCAAGTCAGTCTCAGGTGGTCTTCTATACTGTCTAGGGTAGACTCCTGAGCATGGTTATCTATCTCCAAAGGATAAAGCACAAATCTTTTAGGTTGTGGATTCTATTGCTATGAGGGAATGCGCTTGGGCAGTAGCTATAATCATACTATAGTATTATCTATACTATTACAATAAACAATTTTATTCGTAAACACTATATTCTATTGATAATATAATTTGATAGTGAAGTATCCATAAAAGGAAATAATAATATAGATACCTACAAACCCTTTGATTTCAAACACAGTTCCGTAAAAGGTCATTTCTAATTGTGACATAAAAGGAGATATCATCGCTTAAAGGCCAGAATAATCTCCTGGTGTGTAGAACATCAATGGACTTTGGAAAGTAACATTGTGAGAGAAAATAATATAAAAAGGTAATATATCATTGAAGTAGATCAATGACACAAACACAAAGAGAAGATTATATCATTACTGCTCAACTCTCTCAATTGATTAGAAACAACACATCTTATCAAGTGAATGAGAAAAAAGAAGTTAAAATGAACATAAATTGTACACACACACACACACAATTCACTTGTACTTTTTTTATTTTATTTTTATTTTAAAAAAATGATTTCTTTTAAAGAGAATTATGCATTATGCATGATATTCTTTTACCGTTGTAAAGACAACTTTATTTTATTTATACTAATGTCATTATAATATAGTATTACAACACATCATCCTTCTTGTGGATACACACAGACACACGGCCAAGTGATCTATTTCTATTTCTATGAGATAGTTTGTTTATAACATTATAAGATAAAGCTGAATCTCTTTCTACTAGGTTGGAGGCACTTTGATACGCTCTTTCCATCGACCCATGGTTCCCTTTGCCTGCTTACTAGAGACATAAGTAGGTAGAGGAGTATGTTGTTTAGACCGGCGGCTCAAGTAATTCATCTGAGACTCGAGTCGAAACACCATCTTTTGTGGAAAAGCACGCGTTTTGTCTATTTTGTGACTGATTGGGATCCCCATATTTAAATCCTGTTCGAATATTTCCACATAATTCTGTAGCATGAATATATCATTTTCATATGCAAATGTGCCGCAAATAATACTAAGGTTCATATGTAACTGTTCTTTTGCAAAAGGCAACAAAAAGGACATGGAAGGATTTGTCTGAGTGTATTGGTAGATGTGTTTGGCTGCGTTATGGACAGCAAAAAACATAATATGGTAGGTGCTCTGATCGCAGCCAATTTCGCGTAAATGTTGAAGGGCCTGTAGAATCGTTAAGTTTGTCTCTAGACAATCTATCAAGACATGTAGGGAGATCTGTTTCTCTGGCTGAAAAAACTGATAGAGAATGACAAGACGCATCGAGTGGTAGCACAGGTGGGTGTGGATATCAATACGAGGACAGAAGATGGCACTGGGTGAGTTTTGTGCCACTTTGAAACTAGGCCTCACTTGGGAAGCATGGGGCTGATGCTCGTACCACCCCTGGACTTCGTTATTGAGTCCGTGGTAGAGTGGCGAGGGAGAGAGATGAACTTCTGCCCCATGAAGCGAAATGTCAAACAAATCTCCTGACCTTAAGGCATGAACAAAGCGGCGCATGTATTTTGCCATGCCACCTAGCTGGTAGAGACTTAGGCAGTCAAATGCCTTTTCTGTATGCCTATTTTGTAAAGCAATATCTTGTTGATTTGGTGTGTGGAGTAGATCCCCGTACCCCTCCAGAAAAGGCAGAGGGAGATCATCAGGGAGTAGACACTTTGTATTGCGTGTTAAGCTCATCCAGACATCAATGTAATACCAGCGGTACCAACAAAGCATTGTTGATTCATCTACCTTTTTCCCACCTTTGATATCACTCGCACTTTGAATCAGTGCCAGGGAGGCCATATGAGCCCATGCACGCTGCTGGTCAGCCAGTCTTAGAAGGTTAGATACATAACTAAGGCAAAAATAGCACTGTAAAATATCAGGCTTTAGTCGGTCTTCAAACATAATATCCTCCATGTGTAGTCTTGCCTTCTCATAGAAAACCATGGCTGCTGCTTTGGCATATAAAGAGGAGTTCTTTTTCTGGGAAGGATTTAATCCTGCAAAGTGACTTTCATCTCTACGATCGATAAATGTGACAAGACTAATAGCTGCGACACAGTAGACAATAGGAAGGGGTGTGGTGTGCCAATCTCGGATAGCCTCTATCTGTAACGGAGCCACCTTAAATCCAATGCAGCACCAGTGTGACACTGCGCGGTTCATAAGTATGTCAAGCATGTGGGAGTTCTCGATAGTGTTTCGAATAGAGGCAGGAATATTTACATTAGAAATCTTCCCAGTGGGTCTGTCCATGGCTGTGTAGCTAAACTGGAGTTGTTTTAAATGTTTTTTATCGAGTCTACGCTTCTTTCCATAGGTAGAGACAGGAGACTCTTCTGGTGTAGGATTGTCGCCATGTTTGTACAAAGTATTAGGTTGTGGAAAGTGTACGAGTGTCTTGAGATCAGTGAAGGAGCGTAATTCAACACTAACAGTATAATCAGGGCAATACAATTGTAGATCGTCCATGTCAGTGTCCATGTCAGTGGTTGAGGGTAGATAAGGCCCATGGATAGGTGAGGCCTGAGGTGTAGGTATGTGGGAGTGCTTGGCATTTGAGTCGGGGAAATACATACGGGCTATAAGGAAACTATCATGGATTGGAGTTAATATAAAACAAAAACAGAGAAATAATCAGTCCCTGTAATATAAATAAACCAAAGACCTTTCTTTTTAACTTGTGTGGTTCTGTAGAAGTCAGAGTACCAGAAAGAAGCACAATCTATAGTCAGCCAGGGTACACGAGACCCATAGATATCTTATTGTCAGCCTAGTTATCAATCCCTTCTAAGAAGTATTCTTGTGCCTCTTATTGGAAGAAGAATTAAAGCTGTGCCATTTGTTTGATCTTATTGACTCTATTACTTGAAGATTTTAATTACGCTATAGAAACCTTATTGACTCTGTAGACTTTAATTGCTCTATTGACTCTATAAACCCTATGAATGAACGGACGCACCCTTCAATCTATAGCTGTCTCTTTTAGGAGAACATTGATGTACGATGCAACAAGGTCAATCCTACTTGTTCATTCTCAAGTGGCTTCTGGTTGTGTTGCACCATGATATTTAACCATCTAAACTCATCTGTGCTTACACAGTCAGAATCTTCTTCTTCAGCCACTATAGGCACCCTACATAAATATCTCCATAAATATCTCTACATAAAGGGTGGGCTTGCTTAGAAAACAATATCTATTTGAGTCCTGGTGTGTCCTATGGTATTCAAACCACTGCCAGTGTACACACTGTCTCTTTTATATATCACCGGTTCTCTGGTCTTCAAGGGCAAGGCACGGAACAGCTTGGAAATCAACACACACACATACACACACTTCTCTATGCTTATTCTCTTATCAAATTCTATAGTGTAGTATTTTCTCCTTCTTTTTTATATGTATATTTTATTGATGCACTGTGAGAAGAGTGATGGAAACAATAAATTGCTCTATGAACACTTCAACTTAAGCAGTGGCAGCAGGCTTGACTTGCTTGGTAGCTTGAGTACCTAAACAGAAATATAAGTGAACGTCCTTTTTTCAACTAGTGACTGCTATCTCTTACCTTCACGGAAACCGTTTTTGAAGCGACGGTGCACCTCCTTCAAGTGACGCATGCGACCAGTACCGGTAGTCTTTCTGCGCTTACCCTTTTCAGACCATTGGACTATCAAACACAGGATAAGAAACAGCGTCCTGTCTGCAAATAACAGCATTCACTTACAAGATCTGATCTTGGCAGCAGGGTAACCACACTGAGCACAAGTCTTCTTTTGGTTGTGGAAAGAACGTCTACCGCAACGACGGCAGAGTGTGTGGGACTTGGTGTGGCGCTTACCGAACGAGGAAGTACCCTTACTCTGTACAAAAGTGGTAGTAGGTCAGTGGTGGTGTAGTGATAGGTTGATAATCATCGTCTTTTTTTTTCTTTATCTTTTTTCATCCATCTATCTATCTGTCTGTCTATCTATCCATGTTTCTACAGATCCATCCATGGATCTATGGATGGATGGATCCATCTCCACAAATAGAAACACTAATATGAAGACAGCCTTACCATCTTTCAATAGACCTTGGGAGAAAGGAAGAGCCCGTGTTTGAAGCAGTCGTTGATGGATATTGCACAGTGACCGGGTCGGACTTTATAAAACAATGCCCGGACCACGAACTGATAGGCCTGGTCTTTTCATTCTTCATTCCTATTATTTGCCTCCACACAGGCTTATTGATCTATTTTCACACCGATTCAGCTTATAAGAGGGAAAATAAAAAAGTGTTTTCATGATCAATGCCCTTTTATGAGAGAATAAGTGCTTCCAATGCAACTATATCAAATTGAAAAAGGTGTATATGTATATATATATATATATGTGTGTGTGTGGGTGGGTGTATGTTTTTTTTCCAGTAGAAAACCTGTCACTGGAAAGAGTATAAGATGAAAAATAAAAACATTACAGCTGCCCTCGTGAAAATAAAAAAAAATAAAAAATAAAAGACTAAGAATAGTCATTATTGCCTGAATAAAAATAGACTGACACTTGCATGGCGTTAACAAGGCGGTATTTGGGTGATGGTAGAATGCCTATAAAATAGTACCTTTTTTTTTTTTTAAAATAGTATTCTAAATGACATATATTTATAGAAAGAACAATAACATGAATACCAAGAATTGCCCTCATAAAAACACCTCCCAAAAAACACCTCACCTCATATTCCTGTCTTTCTTTTCGTTGGGGAGCAAACAGTGAGTGACAGAACAATTCAACTCTTTTGGAGAAGGCCAATCATTGGATCTTTCTTTTCTTCTTCAACTCCACTCAAAATTATAGACTATTCTAGCATTCTTCCTTTTCTCTTTGCAGTATTATAGCACTTTACACTTTGGCATAGGAAAGCGGAAAAAAAAGAAAAAAAAAAGGAAAAGAGAAAACCCATGGCACAAATTGGAAGACTTAAGAATCGGTCGGGTCTTCGTTTGGACTTGAATGTTACGCCTTCAGAAGACACTGACCATCACGAACCACTGCTGAAGCCTTCGACATCAACAGGCACCAACTGGAGAGAAGATCTTGTGCGTATTGTCAGCAACAACAAGTCAGGCAGCTTTCTTCCTCATACCACAGACAGTGGACACACCACACAAGACACTACACCAGAAGAAGCCAAGGATGATATTGAGCTCAAACCAAGTGATTTTGAGAATATACAAAAGTTAGGTGAAGGTGCGGCAGGTACAGTGTGGAAGGTGCGCTATATTCCGACTGGCATAATAATGGCAAAAAAGGTAGGCTATATAGAGTGTATTCTCTCTTCTGTCTATCTCTCCACCTCTCTATGTATTTATACCCTCTTCTGTGCAGCACGCACACATAAGTAGATAGGTGGATAGGTAGATAAATAGGTGGATAGGTAGATAAATAGATAGATAAATAGATAGATAAATAGATAGATAAATAGATAAATAGACAGTTCTACACTATACAGTGGTATGTAGATGTAGTTGTAGGTATTTGTATAGGTATGACTGGGTATGTTTATACGCTTATACATTTACACATTTACATACAAACACAGATACACCTTTGTACATTTACATATCCACACATTTGTAAATATCCACACGTCTTTACAATTCTACATTTATACAATTCTACATTTATACACGAACAAGAGAAATAAAAACTCAACACATCACGCTCTAGACTATTACTGTCGATCCAGACCCGCAGCTACAACGACAAATATTGAGAGAACTCTCCTTTCTAAGGACCTGTGGTTCACCTCATATTGTTGCATTCTATGGTGCTTTCCTCGATGATGGTGACACGACAATTGCTATTTGTATGGAATACTGTGAAGGTGGAAGCCTCGAAGACATCTATAAGAGAGCACGTGATATGCATGGACTCATTGGAGAAACTGTACTAGCAAAGATAGCCGAAGCAGTAAGTTCTTGTAGCATGGTGAAGCAAGCTGGACAGAACCTTATAGCCTTGTATAGGTGTGCAAGGGACTGATTTATTTACATTCCCAAAATGTTATTCACCGAGGTAATACACTGTTCTTATGTGGCGTGGAAGACTCATTACAGTGGCAGATATCAAGCCTTCTAATATTTTAATGACAAGAAATGGTGAAATCAGGTTGTGTGATTTAGGTGTCTCGGGTGAATTAATCAATTCCATGGCACAGACATTCACAGGCACACAATATTATATGGCAGTAAGTAGCAGGAAGATCCATGATAAAGACCCACACACACACACTCTCTCTCTCTCTCTATATATATATATATAAAGAACAAGAAAAGAAAAAGAGAAACAGCACTCATTGTCTGTATTGAATAGCCTGAACGCATCAAGGGGGGCACTTATTCTGTTCGGTCTGATATTTGGTCTCTTGGCCTCACTATCATTGAAGTAGCTCAGAATGGACCAGCACTGCCACCTCCTGGACAATCCCACCTCTCTATCTTTGAACTCCTAGACTTTATTGTGCATCAACCCATGCCAAATCTAGGACCAGAGCGATCAGAGCTGTGCAGGGATTTCATTGCAAAGTGGTAAGAGGCTTCAAGTAAGCCAGTAAAAGGCTCAAACCCCTATCTTAGTTTGATCAAGGATCCTCAAGAGAGACCCAGCCCAGAGACTATGCTGGAACATGCATTTATCAAGACATGGGCTGATCCCACAAAATCCTTGGATTCCTGGCTAAAAGAAGTCTGGAATTGGACATGAGAAGATGTCTGTCCTTTTGCCTTTTTATCCTGTCTAGTCATTGCTCCCTTTATCTTCTCATTATTGCTTGAGTTTTGATCTTACCCATCTCAGTGGCATTGCACGATAAAAGGGGAGAGGTGTTATTGTTGTTTGTAGGTTTAGACTATGTGTTATTGTTGTTGTTATTGTGTATACATGTAGTATAGAGTATGTAATAGGTTATATGTAATATAGATATATACACATAGAGAGATGAGTAGAGAGATGAATAGAGAGAGAGATTATGTGTGTGTGTGTGTGTGTGCATGCTGAACAGATATGTTTGTTACGGATATTAAGTAGGACCTTGATACAATAAGATCACAAAAGGCCAGATTGATTGAGGGATATTTTTAGCAGAGTCTCTTCCAGTACCATAAACACAAGCCTAGACATACAACCAGGTTAATCCACAATTCTAGGTGCCGGTACATTACTTTATCTAGGAACAAGCATCAAAACAATAAGTATACTGGATAGACATCTTTACAAAATACAAAGCAACCTACCCTTTCTGTGTTTATTGCCTGTGTTATACTATAAAATAGAAAGAGGATACCAAAGAATTAGAAGGTCTGTAGTATCACATTAGGTTGATAGTTACTGTGGATAAACCTTAAGCTTAATACGATTTGCCTGGTTAAATCGATGAAGAATGTACTTTGTACCCTTTACTAAATCATCACCCCCTGTATAATCTGGGAAATAATGCTCAAGTGGTACTCTAGTAAACTTTTCACGAAACAGATCCATCTTGTTGAGGAATAAGATGACAGACGTTCGAACAAACCAACGTGAATTGATAACAGATTCGAACAGTACCAGGCTCTCCATCATTCGGTTCTTTTGAACATGAAATCCCTCACTCAGTAACACATTCTGTACACCAAACTTTACCTGTCTGGATTCTTCTTGAAGTACTTGGTCATATTCACTCAATGCAACACAAAAAATAATAGATGTAACTGCCTCAAAACAGTGAATCCATTTTTTACGCTCTGAACGCTGTCCACCCACATCAAACACACTAGCAAATGAATCCATTGTACAACAAAGAGATGCTTACTGTAAATTAAGACGACCCATTCTGAAATGATTCTCAATGATACCGGTTGTTTTGAGTCTTGCATAAAGAACATCCTTTTCGTCGGGTAAGTAGTCTGTGTGTGTGATACGAGCCACTTGACCAAGGAAACTATACACATCATTGGTTTGCATTAGGGTTAGTTTCTCAAGTGGGTTGCATTACGAACTAGGAAGCAGAATCCATGATGTAGAATCGACTTGTGCCACACTCAATACAGTCAGGCATGTTCTTGTCGTTCCATAATAGTGATATGGCATTGGCTACGGCTTCTGGGATCATTGGACATGGATCTCTTGTTGGGAATACATAGCTGTCAATGGTAGCTATTGCCTCCTAACAAAGTACAGAGACTGTCAGCAAGATTCTTTCTTTGTGTATGTATGTATGTATATTTATGTATATTTATGTATATAAATAAATATTTGTATATACATCTGTATACATCTATTTTATTTTCATTTTCATAGGAGAACAGCAACACTACCTTTGCATTGGGATTCTCAAACTCTAATTCTAATTTGTCGGCTGATTTTAGGACATCTTTGATAGAGTCAATGCTATTTTTGAGAATGACAGGTCTCCACAGTTGTAGTTCTTCTGATGTGTAGCCATTCTGATGTATAATCTTCATCTGCTTCACAACCGTTGATTTTCCAGATTCACCACTGCCTTTATTAAACTATATAAGATACGGAAATTACTGAATGGGTTACCGAGAAGCAGTATCTTTAATTCATTCTTTTGTCGTATAAAATCTTGCTCCAATTGGCGGTCTATCTGTACGCTGCGTTGTTTACTTTCACGTTCTTCTGATGAGGCACATACACCCATGATCAGTGATGTCATAACCTTGTTGTAATAAAGAAGATAAAGGGTAGTGCCAATGGTGTTGACTAGTTCATGAATTAATAGCAATTAGAAAGGGAGATGTGTGAATAAAATGACAGAGATGTTAGAGGGAAATCCAATGTCACTCGTATGCTTTGAGATTTCTCCTTTTTTATATGTATCTATATTTATTCTCCATCTCTTCCAATGTCAGGGTTCTTATCACTCCAGTCACTTGTTCAATTGAAGAGAGAGAGAACACAGCGCGTGCTTAAGGAGGTTTGTGACAGAGGAGATCACTCACATTAGGATTCAGGAGTTTAATAGAGACATGATCTTTCTCTTTTCTCCCTGTTTTCCCTCCTCATCTTTTTGTCTTCAAACTGGAGCCAATTCAAAATGGAAACAGTGATTACGAATCAAGGCATTCTTATCCAGCTTTCTGTTTAAAAGTCAATGCCCTTATTCTGCATAAATCACTTCTCCTTTTCTGTCACTCTAATGAATAGGAAAAAGATAGAAAATAGCTGCACTTATACTTATTCAAGCAATTTCAAAGGTTACAAAGACTTGAAATTCATGCCAGATGTCGGATGGATGGATACAGAGACAAGCACAGACACAACACTACAGCGACCTGTATTTCACTTTATATTACGCCATTGTGAGACAAAACTGCAATGTTTATTATAATAAAACATAATAAGACCTACTATAAAGTATTAGATGATAAGTGGCAGTGATCAAGTGGTCATTATTAAAGGATATGTGAATAAGAAAGAAGAAAAGGGAAAGAGAGATATCAGATGGGGTCTATTTCTGTCTAATTCATAAGACAAGTACCAATAGAAGAGTGACTAATAAGAGTGACTAATGAGTGGCTAATAAGAGTGAGTTATCTAATAAAATAAACCTATTGACCTTCCATCGTCAGTCCATTGATCATTACCCACTCTTTCTATGAATTACTCACCACTGGTAGCCATCACTGGTGACTATCACTGGTAATGAGCACTCAGGATACTATACAATGATCTCGCCTTTTCTTGGTAGATTCAATTGAATTCGAACTTATCCGACTCATACGCTTGGTGTGGATAGATTCCTTTCCATTCTCAATAGCAATCTGTTCTGTACGAGTATTGCCCAAAGAAGAGTCAGGTCCTAAGAAGAACGCATAAATATACATGGTTACGACAATCCTCTTTTTTTTCTCTTTTCTCTCTCTCTCTCACTTACCCACAGTACCAACCGTTGGATATGTTTGAAGAGAAAGTGCAATGGCAAGACTAAACATCAATACAAGAGAATTGTTCAGAAGCGCTTACTCTAAATCACTTTCTTCTCTGCTGCTTGTTTGGTTTTGCCCTCCAAGAGAAGGCTTCTTGAAGAAACCATCAAAGAATTCAGAAGCCCCCTGATCAATATCAGCAAGGCTCTCCCATACAAAAGACCGTTCTTTGACTAGACCCGAGTCTGTCACTAGAGTATACAGCCCTTCTGTTTCTGGATGTTTGTAGAGAGTGGAGAACTATTAAAAGAGTGGGTCAGACGCTTCCTTTCTCTCTCTCTCTCTCTCTCTCTATCGACTTGCATGGTTGTTACGAAATAGCACACATAGCTTATTCCTAGGCAAAGAGTCCACCAGAAGCTCAAGTCCGTAGTAAGTTAACTGTGTTGCTGTGTCTTGCAGGAATGCAGAAGCAATAAGCCCTGTTTTCATGGCCAGTGAGTCCTTGTTGTTCTCCCAGTCCTACACTTACCTTTTGTAATACTGCGTTCGGCATGCTGTGTGGGTGGTGTGGACTGAGAGGGATCGTGTTGACTACTCAACTCATCTCCATGAACAACACAGTCCACTATGGCATTATAAGAGCCACATGCTTTCACTACATTATAGGTACTTTCGTCCTAAGATATCTTTGTTCAACATCACCCTTCTTCAAGCAGACATGCGTACCTGAGGGTCTGCTATCCAACCATGCACAAGATCCACATCAAAAAGATCAAACAGAGCCAGTTCTGCTGTAGCCTCAAAATCACGAATGAATGAAAATCCAACATTGACATCTACACCAATAGTTACTCCATGGCCCGTATCCTGATCTGTTTCTTACCGAGTCCCACTTGAAGATTAGGCAGCAGAGAAAGGGCAGTATCAAGATGGTAGCGGTAATTGAGCACGTCGTCTGCAATTGAAGATCGTACACCATCAGGATCTGAAGTGTCCTTTTCAAGCGGATTGGGGGATGCAGAAGAAAGAATAGGCTCTTTTGCAGCTGGTTCCTCTTTCTCAATCAAAGTCATGCATTCCAAACGACTCAATGAGTCATGCATGGACTCTCTTTGTTGTTCAGGAGGTCCATGACTTAACAGATAATCCCCCAGTCTTTCCACAAGATATTCAAATGTTACTCTCTCTCTGTCAGGCGGAAGAATATCCATCTGTTCCCTAAGCAACAATACATTACCTGTTGATCCCTAGAGTTAGTCTCCATCTTGTACCTCTTTCTATGAACATTTACTTGCATATAGCTACTAAAGGGCATGGTCCATTCTCTACCCATATGAAAACAAAAGAGAGTGAGTATTCTCTTTCTTTCTCTTTCTCTGGGGTCTATTGCATACCATTCTGAGTTACTATTCTCAAGACACTGCGTTCTTTTCTTTCATGATGATACCAGTCGATTGTCTTTACAAGATACTCTTGTGCAGGAAGAATGTGCTGTGGCCTAGACTGAGTTTCTTTCTCTCCTGGGTCTATGGAGTCTCCTGGGCCTATAGAGTCTACCGGACTAGAGTGTTCTGTTGTATTCAGTGCATCCACCGGACTGCTACATAGTTTGTCTGTTTCTACATGAGCAGACTTCAACAGTGGTGCTGGGAGAGGAGATGGAGGTTCTACACTCATGGGGTGCTCCTGTCTGTTATCCTTTGACTTGTTTACTATTTCTGAAGATGTGTTCATGAGGGAGTAGCGTAATGAGGGAGAAAGAAGAGAACAAGTGCATAATAACGAGCCTTGGCTTGGGTGACTAGCATTGGAAATATAATTTCCTATTTGACACTACGGCTCAGTTTATTATTAAGGGTAAGGAAACACACATCTAGGTGTATCTATCTACATTTATATAAATGTGTAGATGTAGATATGTATATGATTTTATTATTCATAGCTTGACGCGTAGAATTGTGGCCTGTTTCCGCTTGAATTCATAGAGAGAGAGAGAGAAAAGAAGAGAGACAGCCTTGGACAGCTACACTCATACCACTCCTTCCACACCTCCACAGCAAAGTGTTTAGTGTGACTTGCTGTTCACAGAGACATAATGATAAACAACAATAAGCGCCATGGTCATCACGCCTAACGAATTAGCAATAAAAGCAAGTTGGTTGTCTGTTATCATTGTAGAAGTAGTAGATGGGATATACTATTCAATAGAATAAAGAAGAAGAAGAAATCCCTAGGCTCCTGTTTAGTATTAACCTTGGACATGAGAAGAAGAGCCTTACTTTTGCACACAGCAATGGAGAGATGAGAGCCAGTGAGCGTCCATCATACTTCTGCTCTTGGGCTGAGTCTGGGATCAGTCTGTCACGTGTTTAAATACAACGACAGCAAGAAGTGTTCTTTTATAGGACACACTTCCATGACCGTCCCATGTGTCACCCTAATACAGTCTACACACCAGGAGATTTTTCTGGCTTTTAAGCGAGGATATCTCCTTCCTTTTACGTCTAAAATTTTCTTGCGTTTTATGTTTCTGTGTTTAAAATCAAAAGGTTTGCAAGTATCTAAATAATTATTTCCTTTTGTGGAATATCTCAATATCAAATTGTATTATCAGTAAAATATAGTGTTTATGAATAAAATTATTGATGGATAAAATTGTTTATTGTAATAATATAGCGAGTAATAATGTAGCTAATATTATACTATTACTATAGCTACTGCTGCTCTAGGCGTATTAATTCATAGCAATAGAATCCACACCCTAAAAGTCTTATACCTTGTTCTTGGGAGATAGATAAATATGCTCAGGAGTATACCCTAGACACCCTAGACACCTTAGACAGTATAGAAGGAAGAATAGACCACCTGAGACTGACTTGAGAAAGAGTCTTAACTTATCTAATAACAGAAGAGTGTATTAGTAATAATCCAATCAAGAGAGATAAATGTATAGATATTGGGTCTCTAGCAGGGACTACAAAATAGAGGTTTGGATACAAAGGCTAGTCTGGGGAAATCAAAGAGGGTACATGAACAGGAACACAACACACGATTTGAGCACAACGGGTAACTAGGCAACTGTTCTTTAAGGAATTCTTTTTCTTTCTAGAATGTTGTTGTAGTCTGCATTACTTTGGTGGTTCTGATCAAGCAAATGACTTGTGAAAATTCGTATTGTTCTCTTCTGTTTGGATATTAATACCTGCTAATTATACTGTCTGTTGTTCTTTATAACTTCCATCCTCTTTAACTTGTTTGCCTTTGTCTGGCATATAAACCAACAGCTGTGATATGGTGAGTGTTTGTGTATGTTTATTATGTCTGACATGTTAGTCAGTTTCTATTGTATATGATTTTACTATAATAAACCCAGTGAATCCGTTACAAAGGCAAAGGCAAGAAGAAGGTGCCAGTGCAAGGGTAATACGAAATACATAGAGAGTGCATTAATACATCTCGAACTCATTATTTTTACTATTATTTTATTATTAAAAGGGGGGTATTGGCACCTAAAAGGATTGGGGTACAATCCTACCAAGCTGCCAGTCGTTGCTTATGGCACAGGAATAAAGGTAAAAGATGGTGCCAAGTTTAAAGGTCATCGTGTTGGTTTGACGAGAGTTTTATATCAATCATTGAAAAAGAGACAAAAAGATGGAGATCTTCTTCTGGTTGATGTTGATGAGTTCCGAACATCGAGAGTAAACATGATTGTCCTCTTACCCAATATGAAAGGCTCTTCTAACAGTTACTCTGTTTTATTTTTTGTTCTCGAGATCTGCCACACTTATAACACAAATATCCTCACCAAAGTATTAGTGAATTTCAACAGTATCCACGCTTGCCAAGATTATGGAATTGTTTGGAACAGAGATGTGAATGCATCAAAGAATATCTATACAATTGCAGAAGTGGTCTTAAAGAGTCACCACCGACCAGTTCCATTCTGTAGAAAAGAATAGATATTCTTATTTGTATTCATATTATATATCACCATATCGAAGGTGGTTTCCTATGGGATTCAGATATCTACAGGTAAATCTACATAATAATCTTTATTTAAGAACATGAATACATCTTAATTTATTTTTGCTCCTCAAATCAATGTGTCATTTCTTAAACAATTGTATCTCGACTATTTTTTTATATCCTAAATATCTCCTGGTGTGTAGGTGATTATATGATTTTTAATAATAATAAACAATACTTGAAGATATAGCAGATATGGCAATGAATAGAAGATATATAGAATATCATGATTCACACTTTTTTTTTATTCTTCGCCCCTTATTTTCCATTTTCATTTTTCTGGTCTATCTTTTTCGATTTACTCATAGAATAAAGAGTCACTTATAGTACGATCACTATGCTGCACAGGAGAAAAGAGTGGGTATATAATTGAATGAAAACATACCTCTAGGTGTATGTATTCATAACACTACACATAAATATATACCGTGCAATCTACTCTATTCTATGCACCTGAGATCGTCTTTATTTAGGAGTTGCTACAGGAGACATATTTCTCTTCTTCGATCTTCATATTCTCAGGAGCCAAAACAGGGTATTAGAATCAGCTTGTTATATAAGTGCAATAGATAATATATATTCAGACTAGTATAGATTGAAATCTTTATTGGTTGATCTATAGAATAAGATACATGCTATACTACAAAAACAAATATTTATTGTCTTGGATCCAAGGGCATCCTAATAACACTGTTTTAACACAATGAAACAAATAATAACCATACTAGCATAGTTCTTTATAAAGTATATCAGTCTTTATTTTGCCAAGACACTCACATCATAAAGATTAGGAGTAGACTCTATCTTCTCTATTATTATTACTTTAAAAATAATAAGAATCAGAATCAGAATCTACACAGTTGGCTGTAACACATGCAATGATCTCATGGATACATCATATTATACGATATTCTGATAATCTTTTTTTTGGTGTGTATACAAATATATTTGGTAAGTGTCTAAATAGAAAGATACAAAATAATAATAGATAATATTCTTACACATAAATGTCAAAGGTATAAATCCATAGAATACAAAAGTAGTTTGGCCATGCACTATTTTTCTTAGATAACATGAATTGCTTTGGTGGTTCATAACTGTGGACTTCTAAGAATGTTTCAACTACACAACAATAACATGAATATACCCGCCAATGTAAAATAGAAAGATCAAACTTGTAAGGTCTACCTTTTAAAACTCATCATCATCACTGAATTCAATGTCAAGTTGTTTGAATCGCTGTGCAATAGTGATAGCTGTGGCAATAGATCTAAATGTTCTACGATGGCTTAATCCTCTGCGGACAGTAGCAGCAATATCCAATTGATCACATGTGTCATGTCCTTGATTCTCGACAATCCATGGATGATTCAGTGCCTTTTCTGCTGTCAAACGTTTCTCAGGACTAAACTCAAGCACACCGTCAATGAAACTCTTGGCTGTCCAATAGAAGCATTCACATGTCAATGAGTCTGTCTCATATATTACAGTGGACTATCTTTATAAAACCCTACCATTGTCTGATATCTCCTTCCAATATTCATCATCATACTCGTATTTACCAGACATAATAGATTCAAATAAAGAGGTTTGATCTATAGGTATAGATTAATGCATTGTATGAGCCTAAATGTGTAAGTGCATGGATATTCAATTACCTTCGCCCCAGAAGGGTGTATATCCACTTAACAATGTAAACTAAACCATTTCCATTTCCATCAGTAAGTGTACATATATGCCAAGAAAGAGATAAATAGATATATAAGTCTTCTTACGGCAATCACTCCCACACTCCACAGATCCACTGGTTTTCCATGCCCTGTCTGCAACAACACTTCTGGTGCAACATAGCCAGGAGTACCACAGGCAGTCATAAGAATAGCATCTTGGCTTGTGAGTATTTTGGATAGACCAAAATCAGTGATCATTAGATTAGCATCTTCCTCTTGAGTTTTGAATAGAAGCTAGACAAAAGACATCAGACAAAAGACATCAGACAAAAGACATCAGACAAAGATGCACTTTCTCCTTACATTTTCTGGTTTAATATCACGGTGAACAATCTAAGCAGAAGGAGTGAGTATTATGGATCCACACAAACTAATCCACTTACATCATGATTGTGCAGATAGCGAAGTCCTTCTAACATTTGTTTTACTATACTGGCTGCGTCTTTTTCAGTGTAGCTTCCTCTCTTGAGTAATTGCTCAAACAGCTCTCCACCACTGGCCAGATCGGTGACAATATAAACAGCATCCTTTGACTCGTACATTTCATGCATTGAGACAATATGAGGGTGGCGTACTTGTTTAAGGATGTCTAATACACTCTCTCATTAGTCTCTCTTCCTTGCACTATGTACTGTCTTATATATATATATATATTATTTTCTATAGCCTACCCAATTCACTGTCCAGCATGTTTTCTTTGCCTATGAATAAATAGACAGATGAGTTATGGGTTAGGGGTATTTCACCAGACACTAAATCCAGGTCCACTGCCCTTTCTTATAACTACACGATCAAAGATACCACTACCACTTGCCTGCTATCACCTTCTTGAGAATAATCTTGAGTGCAAAGGACTGTCCAGAAGCACGGTGAACACACTCCTTTACTACTGCAAAAGAGCCAACACCAAGTGTTTTGCTAGTAATAGTGTAAGCCTGTTCCAAGGCAGGAGGATATGCTGGCTCATCATTTGTCTCGTGTGTTCTCTTGAAGAGCTCCAAGATTCTTTTGATAATAGGTGATTTATTCATTCTCACTTGTCTGTTTGTTTTTGCAGTACAATAGGACCTCTTGTTAAGGATGAATTATATAGCAGAAGGATCAGAGAAAATCGAGGACTATAAACTCCATGGCACGTGATTCAAGACAGTGAGTGAACCTGTCTTTTTCTCTAAAAATAGAAACCATGGTTACGGCAAAACGCGTTCAAGCCCAAGGACATCCTGTGACCTACCCATCTACATCTATAGACATATTTGTATAAAATGTACAAATGTATATATAAATATAAACTGTTCATGGCCACGTATTATTTTCCGTGTCCCTGCCAAGTCAGAACCTATTTTTATCTCATGACGCTTCAACGGAACGTGTTTTGTTGTGTGTGCTTCTGCTCTTACACACCAGGAGATATTTAGGATATAAAAAAATAGTCGAGATACAATTGTTTAAGAAATGACACATTGATTTGAGGAGCAAAAATAAATTAAGATGTATTCATGTTCTTAAATAAAGATTATTATGTAGATTTACCTGTAGATATCTGAATCCCATAGGAAACCACCTTCGATATGGTGATATATAATATGAATACAAATAAGAATATCTATTCTTTTCTACAGAATGGAACTGGTCGGTGGTGACTCTTTAAGACCACTTCTGCAATTGTATAGATATTCTTTGATGCATTCACATCTCTGTTCCAAACAATTCCATAATCTTGGCAAGCGTGGATACTGTTGAAATTCACTAATACTTTGGTGAGGATATTTGTGTTATAAGTGTGGCAGATCTCGAGAACAAAAAATAAAACAGAGTAACTGTTAGAAGAGCCTTTCATATTGGGTAAGAGGACAATCATGTTTACTCTCGATGTTCGGAACTCATCAACATCAACCAGAAGAAGATCTCCATCTTTTTGTCTCTTTTTCAATGATTGATATAAAACTCTCGTCAAACCAACACGATGACCTTTAAACTTGGCACCATCTTTTACCTTTATTCCTGTGCCATAAGCAACGACTGGCAGCTTGGTAGGATTGTACCCCAATCCTTTTAGGTGCCAATACCCCCTTTTAATAATAAAATAATAGTAAAAATAATGAGTTCGAGATGTATTAATGCACTCTCTATGTATTTCGTATTACCCTTGCACTGGCACCTTCTTCTTGCCTTTGCCTTTGTAACGGATTCACTGGGTTTATTATAGTAAAATCATATACAATAGAAACTGACTAACATGTCAGACATAATAAACATACACAAACACTCACCATATCACAGCTGTTGGTTTATATGCCAGACAAAGGCAAACAAGTTAAAGAGGATGGAAGTTATAAAGAACAACAGACAGTATAATTAGCAGGTATTAATATCCAAACAGAAGAGAACAATACGAATTTTCACAAGTCATTTGCTTGATCAGAACCACCAAAGTAATGCAGACTACAACAACATTCTAGAAAGAAAAAGAATTCCTTAAAGAACAGTTGCCTAGTTACCCGTTGTGCTCAAATCGTGTGTTGTGTTCCTGTTCATGTACCCTCTTTGATTTCCCCAGACTAGCCTTTGTATCCAAACCTCTATTTTGTAGTCCCTGCTAGAGACCCAATATCTATACATTTATCTCTCTTGATTGGATTATTACTAATACACTCTTCTGTTATTAGATAAGTTAAGACTCTTTCTCAAGTCAGTCTCAGGTGGTCTATTCTTCCTTCTATACTGTCTAAGGTGTCTAGGGTGTCTAGGGTATACTCCTGAGCATATTTATCTATCTCCCAAGAACAAGGTATAAGACTTTTAGGGTGTGGATTCTATTGCTATGAATTAATACGCCTAGAGCAGCAGTAGCTATAGTAATAGTATAGTATTAGCTACATTATTATAATAAACAATTTTATTCATAATGTCGTAAGACTGCTTTCCAAAAATGGATGTTTCGTCATTTGTATCCCTGAGCAACTAAAAAGGAAAATGACGAAAGGTAGTAGTGATGCGTGAGCAACACAGAATACTACAAAGCATTGTCATTGACACTCTCGCAGCATATCAGCAAATGTATACCTGACATCATATCTTATAGTAGTAGAATATTAAGAGAAAATAAGTATAAAAGAAGTGTACATTTGAATGAATAAAGAGCAGAGTTTAACCACACGTTAACTGGCCGGATTCCTTTGATATCTAAGATCAAAGACGACAATAAACAATATATTTTACTGATAATACAATTTGATATTGAGGTATCCACAAAAGGAAATATTATTTTTGATATCCACAAACCTTTCGTTTTAAATGCAGTTCCATAAAAGGCAAGAAAATTTTAGACGTAAAAGAAAGGAGATATCCTCGCTTAAAGGCCAGAAAAATCTCCTGGTGTGTACATAATAATCTTTATTTAAGAGCTAACATGAATATATTTCACTTTTTTTGCTCCTTTTCAAATCGATTTGTCATTTCTAAACAATTGTATTTCGACTATTTCCTTTTATATCCTAAAGACCTCCTGGTGTGTAGCTACTGATTCTACAGTAAAAAAGAAAAAAACATGAAAATCAAAGGTATGAAAGTATCAGTTTTACTAACTAGTATAATATACCTCGATGTGTGCTTTTTAGAATCCAAAGGGGGCGGTATCTTATCTTGGTTTTGGAGACATCGTTTTTTTGAATTTTGCAGGTTTGGTCAGCAAGCGTTAGATCTAACTTGGCTGTGCCGCACCATGTAGAAAATGATCTCTGTGTTTTCTCATCAAATAGATCAGTAATTACAACAGTTTCTGAGTAAATCTGATTCATTGATATTTGCTTTTGTTCGTAAATGTCACTATCCACCGGCTGGCCAGATCGATATACTTTGTTCAGGTATTGGATAAGTTGTCTTTGGTTATCTAGTAAAGTCGTTAAATTAATACATAACAAAACACTCTTCTTTATCACTTACTTATAATAATTTGTTCTTGAAGATTGGTTGATTTTGGGAGGTCATCTTTGTATCGATGGTAGTAGGATGGAAAACCATTTACTTTTAGCTTAGTTTGGAGCATGGGCTTATTGGGGTCATCGGTATAGCAAATCTCCAACCCACAAAGTTTTTCAAGGTCTTCTTTGAGTTTTTCAGAGTTTTCATTTGTAAATTCTTCGTTAAAAAATACATATAGCGTGCTTTCGTGCTATTGACATTTAAGAAAAAAAGGTTGGTCCAGGTTGGTCTTATGTTGAGCCTAAGCATACTAATTCTTTTTTTTTGAGAGGGAAACAAAGTATCTGGATAATACATAATGGTAAAATATAAAGTGCAAAGTGTAAAATGTAAAATACAACTTATAAAATGTAATCATAAAATATGAGAAAAATTAACGAAATATTCGTTTATACTAAGGATGATGTATGATATTTTTAGCATTTCTTCTGGTAACATTGGTATTTAGCAAGGCAAAATCGCCATTTGATGGGGGATAGGACAAACCGCTGATTAAACCAACCACAAACCGCCAATTGGCGCTAAAGGTACTGTAAATGGTACTTGGTGAAATAAATTAAATCTTACAACTCACTAAATATCAAAAGTGTACATTTTTTATTGTATTGACTATAGCATTTGTATTGATAATAAAAACATTTTACTGCTCAACCAATATATTTTGCTGACCATTCAACGTTATAATAAAACTCCATTCTAATTGTTTTGGAGTAAAAAAATGGGCATGATTTTTTGGGTCAATTTGATTTAACCTATTGACACCTTTCTCTTGCTTTAAAAGGGCAAAATGTTAGACATAAAGGGACAAATGGATTTGTTTTTTGGGACAATTATTTTTGGCAGAGTGTCATTAATTTTTGGCAGTGTCATTAATTTTTGGTAAAGTGGCATTTATTTTTTGGTTACGGACATTTAATTTCCTCAAAGTGACAAAATTTACCGTTCTCACTGTATCACCGCTTAAAGGCCAGGAAATCTTTGGGTGTGTACAGTTCAAAGTATTTTTTTATTTTTTGGGTGTGGTTTGCTATTCGCGCATTGGGCATGTCAGCCACCCTATGAGAACTTTTGGAAAAAATAAGAATAAACATATAAACACTTCAAATACAAAAGTGAAAAAAATAATGCAAATGAATGGGAAACAGAAAGAAAAGAGAGTATAAAACCTCGAAATGAGGGGAAAATAATGAAAATGAGTGGAAATGATGGTAAAATGAGAATTATGAATAGACATCCAAAAGGCCATAGAGTCAGCAAGGAAACCAGGACACCAAAAAGATAACCGTCATCCTGTGGCGATTCGAAATCCAACGAGGGATACTTAGAGCAACTCGGACAATCCTGAGGACACAAATACAGCAACTACACTAGCAGCTTCTGGCTTTGCTAAACGGGTTAAGAATGGGTGGTAGAGGAGAGATCGGAGGAGAAGTGAGGATACAGCGTCTGTTGCTGCAGGAGTCTTTGCACTCTATGGCGGCGTTGGCGTTCCCGCTCAACACACCCATCAGCAGCCTCAATGAGCAGGCTACCAGCTGATGGCTCTACCTTAAAGTCTCGAGTAGACGTGGCTCGATCAATGGCTTGCAGCAGTATTAACAAACTGGGCCAAAGGTCTCGCCATTTAACAAAAGACTTAACCGTGCGCGGCAGAAGATTTAGACAATAGTCAATTGGATGAACGTCTTGTGGTGGTGCAGGAACTAAGAAGAACAAGAACGTGGAGCGTTCATGGTCAACAAATGTGCAAGTGAGAAAGTGGTCCCGATTGGCAGATGGGTGGCCACATTGGCAAGGAACTGAAGGTGTTGGTGGTAACCAAGCAATCCTCCATTTTAGTAGACGATGTCTTTCTTTGCGCGTGCACGGTAGTAGAAGGATTGGATCCCAAACAGGTCTACATAGTCCACGGGCTACCGTCACCAGCGGATTCTTGCCACGTACTAGACTAGTAATTTCACTTTGAAGACGTTCAAGATAAGCTACTTTTAATGGATATTTAGGAGGGTTGTGAGCCCGTCCTATTCTTTGAGCATTTTGCCAGAGTACATTGCCACGTAGCTTAATCCATCTGGCTTTACTCTGGGGTGCTTCAAGCTGCGGGACAAGGCACCAGAGGAGGGTGTCTTCAGGAAGGGTAGCTGCGCGCTCAACAAATTTGGCTTGCAGATAAAGAAAACGAGAGTATATGTTAGGGAGGGCAGCTAATTGGGCAACCTGGATCGTTCCAAACCTAGCAGTAGCAGATCTAGCAAGACAAAGTCTGAGACAAGCAGACTGACAGATTTGTAGCGGGCGAATGCCTAGTCTATTGACATTACAAATAGCCAACCCATACTCAAGGATAGGCCGAACAAAAACAGTATACGCTCTTAGGGCTGCTGTAATCTTTTGGGTGTGTACAGTGGGGTAGCAAAAAAATTGGCAATTTGAAAAAATCCGATTGATTTCATATCATCAATACAGTGTTTTTCCTGTATCAAGAGAAATAAAACGTATTTTCTACTGTAATAAAGCTCATATTATGTTAAAGAAAGGCTATAGAATATGTATATGTAATTTATTTTTACATTTACTTATAAAAAATTATTAAAAATATAGCTTTAATAATGGGTACTCCCACCCTTGTTCTTGATGACTTCTTGCATTCGTGCTGGCATTGTCTCAATCAAAGAACTCCATGTTTTTAGCTCAAAGGAATCCCAGGCTTCTTGTATAATATTTTTGAACTTGTCTGTCTTGACAGTACCATTGCATCTCTCCTGAACCTTGTCTTTTGTCTGTATCCAAAGGTTTTCAATGGGGTTCAGATCGAGTGATTGATCAGGCCACTCCAAACTATCGATTCCTCTCTCCATTTTTCAATCACTTGCTACAATACTTTTGTGAGTGGGTGCTCCATCTTCCATCAATATCAAGTGGCACTCTAGACCCTAGAAACGTAGCAATGACTCTTCATAGACTTTCTTGACAAAATCAACAGCCTTTCGTTCATCCTTCTCAAGCATCACTAGTTCTGACTTTTCACCGTGACGAATGGCTCCCCAGACCATAACTGAGGATCTTCTACTCTTGGATGTGGGAGCAAGACAATCTTTTTTGTAAGCTTCTCCATCCTTATGCCAAACGTGAACCACTCGACTGTTCTTGCCAATTTCGAAACTACTTTCGTCAGTCCGTATAACTTTTTTCCACATGTCAATGGTCCAGTGGAGATGTTCTTTGGCAAACTTGAGTCTTTTTTCTTGATGTGTTTCATTCAAAAAATGTTTCTTCTTTGCCACTGCTAAATATACCCTCTTCATGCAGTACACGTCTAACAGTGTGCTTGCTGCATTCTTCGGGTATTGCTGCAACTATCTCACTTGAGGTCAATCGTCTATTCTTGCCAAAAACGTCCAGAAGGTGTCGTATTCCTCTTTCATTGAATATTTTGGGTCTTCCTGAACCTTCTTGGCGTTTGGTAGTTCCTCTTATCTTTTGTTGATTTAGAACATTATAAATTGTTCGCAGCTTTACTCCAGTTCTTTCAGCTATTTCTTTTACTTTCATATTTGCTTGTCGAAAATTAACAATGGTAAGTTTTTGATCGTCTGTTGGTTGCATTGTAAATTAAATATGGATATACTTTTATTAAAAAGAAAGGAAGAAAACTGCTACAAGTGTCTCTGTAAGATATGAAATATATCGGATCTCTAAAAAAATGCCAATTTTTTTGCTAGCCCACTGTACACAAGTCCACCTTGCCAATGTGGCCACCCATCTGCCAATCGGGACCACTTTCTCACTTGCACATTTGTTGACCATGAACGCTCCACGTTCTTGTTCTTCTTAGTTCCTGCACCACCACAAGACATTCATCCAATTGACTATTGTCTAAATCTTCCGCCGCGCACGGTTAAGTCTTTTGTTAAATGGCGAGACCTTTGGCCCAGTTTGTTAATACTGCTGCAAGCCATTGATCGAGCCACGTCTACTCGAGACTTTAAGGTAGAGCCATCAGCTGGTAGCCTGCTCATTGAGGCTGCTGATGGGTGTGTTGAGCGGGAACGCCAACGCCGCCATAGAGTGCAAAGACTCCTGCAGCAACAGACGCTGTATCCTCACTTCTCCTCCGATCTCTCCTCTACCACCCATTCTTAACCCGTTTAGCAAAGCCAGAAGCTGCTAGTGTAGTTGCTACATATATTCTCAAGATTGTCCGAGTTGCTCTAAGTATCCCTCGTTGGATTTCAGATTACCACAGGATGACGGTTATCTTTTTGGTGTCCTGGTTTCCTTGCTGACTTTATGGCCTTTTGGATGTCTATTCATAATTCTCATTTTACCATCATTTCTCATTTTTCATCATTTTTCCCTCATCTGAGGTTTTGTATTTCTCGGTCCTTCTGTTTCCCATTCATTTGCATTCTTTTTTTTTCACTTTCGTATTTGAAGTGTTTTAATGCTTATTCTATTTTTTCAAAAGTTCTCATAGGGTGGCTAACATGCCCAATGCGCGAATAGCAATCAACACCCACAAATAAAAAATACTTTGAACTGTAGTACATTTGAAGTCATAAATGCCGATAGCAACACTGTTGCTTCAGCGATTAATGAATATCAGAACTAGCAGTGCCATATTGAATAAACCTAGCAACATCAGCAAATGCAAGGAAGACATTATAATTTACATAAGCTGATAGAAAGCAAGTAGCTATATATGGCACCTATGCTCAAATTTCAAGATATCTTCATTTTTTATAACCTCTTTGACTGAAATCAAGGATTTCAAAACAACATTAATTTGTGTGTATTGTTGAAAGACACATTTATTGAAGTAAATTAAACAGATAAAGTTGATTCTATTCAAAGTAATGAAAAGGTATGAATCAGCAGGTATCACTTGGCCTTCTACTTATATATTAATTAGCCCACCCCACTGTTTACCCATCACCATGCCAATCGATACGTTCTTTAGCCTACCAAGAAGATAAATACTATAAAAGTAGTTAGGAAAAAGTAAAAAAAAATAAAAACTTTTTTTTTGAGAAATATATTTTTTGTAAATACAAATATATATTTATAAGGCACTCTTTTTGCATAAAGAACTTTTGTTAATGGTATATAAAAAAGGTTTGATATTAAATACAATTGCAAATAAGAGAATATTCTGTTCCCTGAGATTCTTTAAGGAAAAATTATTACTTATACATCTTAAAAGATAATGCTATTGAGTCATTCGTCTTGTATTAGTTATACCCGGAAGAAGATATATAAATATAGACAGTTTTTGAATACATAGGATTTTTATTATTGTACAAAATATAGCTTAACTAAATGCATATCCTTTGTACTATCTTTTAGACTGCTGTAGTCAAACTTGTCATAATTAAAAAATTATTCACTTATTTAACAAAAAGATTTGCACACTCAAATAAATAAGTCACACATTTAATAAAGAAATTTTAGCGCCTTTTCTGGCCCTTTCTTCAAGTTCATCAAAAAGATATGGATAATTTCATTTACGAAGATGGTTTGGGAAGCCAATATGACAGTGAAGGAAACAAGATGGAGAATAATCTGGAAGAAGGTCAGGCGGACAGTCAGATGGAAGACGACGACGACGAAATGTATATACTTGAAGATGTTACAAACTTTGACATCTACACTGCTTTTACACAAAACGAGAAAAAAACCAATGAGAAAAGCGAACCATCTACCAAAGAGCCAAAGAAGAATAAAAAAATCACCTACAAGCATTACAAGAATGTTGAAAAAGAGTACTTTTTCTTTCTTGTCGAAGAGAAGGGAATGAGCGCCCAGGCTGCCGCTCTTAAACTTGATATCAATGTGCGTACAGCACAGGGTTGGGTGGCGAAAAACACCAAAGACCCCAAGGAGGCTAATCAGAGATCATCTGGTAGTGGAAGACCAGTCGGTAGGCCTCCAGTGCTAACAGATGAGCACAAGGAGTTTATGATGCAGTGGGCGGACAAAAACACCGTCTTTGTTGGGCTTGATGCCATGTTTAGCATTTTTACTGAAAGGTTTGGGGATCTTCAGATCTCTAAAAATGCTTTCTATAAGTTTGTCAGGCAAAAATGCAAGATTAATTTCAAGTAAAGCGCATTTACAACCTGTTGAGATAAGATGTCCTGAGAAGATTGAACAATACTAACAGGGGGTTGGAATAGTTCTAAGAAGATAGAGCACTATCATCAGTGGGTTAAAAATATGGCTGGAGACAGATATAAATTATACAACTGTGTATTTACTGACGAAGCTGCTTTCCATATAAATCTGATGAGGAGCTTCCCATGATCCAGAGAACGAGGCCATGTAATTGTAAAGGTGCTCCGAACAAAGACAAGGACTGTCATCATCATAGGTGATACATCTCCTTTTGATGTTGTGAGTATCGGCTCCATCCGAAGAGAAAGAGGGCAAGTGTATCAAAGGCAAAAAAAAGTGCAATAACATCACAGTTACCGGGAATTGCTTTAATTGTATAGCAGTGTTATAGTTAGCATAGATCTTTGTGAATACTTTTATGGACATTATCTGGTAATGGATAGTGCTTCTATCCACAAATATGAGAATATTCATAAGTATCGTGTAAGCCGTGGTTACAAATGTGTGTAACTGTCTCCATACTCTCCAGAATTCAATCTATTCGAGCATTTTTGGTCTGTAAGAGTAAACTTAGAAGAGGTAGACTATTGGAAGAAAAAACAATAAAAAAAAGCATATACTTACAAATAAGTCTTGTAGAGTGATCTTCAAGGATTCTGTAGATATTTTATAGCAAAACTTGAATATTATCTTAACCGGTAGTCCATCTAACAAAGGTGTGCATCTAGCACATGTCATAGTGCACTATTTTTTACTTTTAAAACATAATAAGAACATCTAATGGCTTGAAAAATAAAGCTAACTAATTCCATAAGCATATTTACAATCATAATATAGTTAACAATAATCATATAAAACTATACACCCCTGAGCTTGTAATATAAAGTGACCAAAAGAAAGTAATGTAAATAACAGTCTTTTTTGTGTCTATTATCTCTTTTATAAGCATATGTATGTATGTATAAAAAAACAACTATTATATATTATGTATAATACATAATATTATTTATATTAATAGTTGGCTAAAAAAATATGATATGTAAATATAAAAGTATTTTCTAATGTATAATGTATAATGTATAATGTATAATGTATAATGTAGATAGTATATATTGTATTTGCCCCTAAATTATTTTCAAGTTTTTCATTTTCTTAATTTATTCTTTTGAATAACCTCTACTCTGAATTCACTTACTATTAACACTGATATTTATCTGCTATCATCTTTTTTCCCTTTCTTCTTTGAGCTATTATGTTTATCAATCAGCCAAATGGTCACGTTGATATCTTCAGTAGAAACTGTACTATCTACTTTTTCTGGAACTTATTACTTTGTGTGACCGAAAATTATAATATTATATGTATTGTTCATCCCTGATCTCTTTATATATATTATTAATGAGATAGTTCATCAATATTAAGTTCAAAGTATTTCTATTTATTTGGTTGTTGTATATATTGTTAGTATATGAGTCTGATAACCACCTTATGAGAGCTTCTCTTCATAAGATAATGTGAGAAAAGGCAGAAGTCAGTTATATCGAAATCTAGACTTCATTTCTAGTTTTCTTACTTTTTATTATTACTATTATTGCTATAGCTAAATGAATCTCTTGAACACATAGTTGGCAATCTCAATGCATAAAGAAGAAATTCTCAATAAGACAGCATAGAAGCCATTGGCAAGTTGCTTAGTGATTGGTAGAGTCTATTCTGGTACACATCATCAGAGCATCTCCCAACTACTATTCAATTGTTTATGTGGTTTCATCATTCTTGATGACTTTATTCAATTGAGTTTAAACAGACTCAGCAGCATATAAACCTCAGCTTTAGAACGGTCAACTGGACACAATCCCAACGCCATTTGATGTATCTTATTATCTTTCTATCGTGTCATTGAGAATGACGGCACCATTTGGTTGATATATATTCTACTGTAGAACAAAGCTGTAAGCTAGAGTGTATTGAATACTAAACCGTAGCTGTCTATCTTATATTTTCTTATTGCTGAATATCGGGTCTACCACTTGAATAATGTCTAGCTCCTGGAGTTGTTATCTATAGTATGAGATTTAGATAGCATACCTACCTTTTGCTTAATGCATTTTGCTACTGTTATCTTGTCCTGGTGTTAGCTGTGATCTAGTTAAAGATCTTTGACTCCTTTTTATTTATTTATTAAAAAAAACAGTCTTATCTGGACATCCAAACAATTCAGCATAATACAACACAGATCATAAGAAAATCCCTGAAGTATTACAATAAGAAAGACATTATTGACACTGTAGTTATTTCTGTTAACCTAGAAATTATTTGAGAGAAAGGTTAGGGAGTGATTCTCAGAGAGATAGTCTGTCAGCTAACCGAGATAAGAAGAAAAGAAGAGAGATAACTAAGTTCTCTATTATTAAAGAAAGTATATTTTACGAGAAAGTCTACTCTTCTTGTAAATACAGCCACACATCATTGGCTTTCGAACGACTTTGGTTTTTTAAATTTATGTAAAAAGGACAAGATATTGTAAACACTACATGGAAACCAAAAAAAAGAAAAAAAAAAGAAAAAAGCCAATAGGCCAATAGGCCAAAACCGCCTGCCCAAGAACAGCCTCAAGTCATGACCTCACTGTTACTCTACTTCACTGTTGGTACACTATGTCTTCTTTCATAGTGCTCTCTGACTTTGCACAAGACTCTCACCCTTTCATCACTTCCTGTCAAGCTAAAACAAGACTCATCCAACCCTACAATACTTTCCAATGGTCGTTTGTCTAATCTATGTGATCTTTAGTCCAACGTAATTTTTTCTTCGTATGTTCTTTTGATAATCGAGGCTTATGAGTAGCATAGTAAAAAATTAAAGCCTGTATTCTTAAGGCAAGTGATAAATGTCTATCTAGATACAATGGCATCCATGGTTTCTAATTTAGATTACAATTGTGTGTAAGACACAGATGGATTATCTCTAATGAGTCGCTCAAGGTGTGTAGAGGTTCTTTCATCTATTATTATTATTATTATTAGGTACCCCAGGTCGTTTTCTTGGTGTTGGACTATTTGTTTATGCAATTTGTTTAATAACAGAATGAGCTGTGATCTTTGACATCTCAATGATGTGTGGTGGTATTAAAAGTCTCTTTTAATGACTGGTATAGATATTAATGTAAAAGGCTTCAATGAGCCCATGTGTACCCTCAATAAGAAATATCAGAAATCAAATTAAGAAGTTTTTCTTAGTTAAATTAAATAAAGGTTATTTATCAAAGGAATGAGTCTAGAAATAAGTTCAATCATACTAATGACCTCTTATGAAGCAGTCTTAGGTGTATGCGTGATGAATGGTTGTGCATAAAGCAAAGTGATTTGGACTCCGAAAAGAGCATGGATGTCTTGAGGAAAATCTATTGCTTTAAGTATTGGTTTTTCTCATCTCAAAACCCTTTAGTTAAATACCAAAAGAAAGAAAGAATATTTTCAAATAATAAGAGCAGGCCATTACTCTGGTAGGTAGAAACAACGAGTACAGATAGGCCTTCTTACTGGCTCCTCTATAGTCTTGCTATAGATCTAGTTGAGTTTTTTCTTTTTCTTTTTTCTTTTTGGATTGAATAGAAAAGGGTATCTGATAAAATAAAATAAAATAAAACAGGGTTTTAGGCTGATATTATATTGGTGTGTGAGGCACTTTTCAATGCATCCATAGAGTTATTATCATAGCAAAGTAGAGCCTGCAAGTGAAGTCATTCTGGGTTCAAAAAAGAAATGATTTACAAAGATCAGTTTGCACAAGCATCTCATGGTGGATAGATGACCGGAACCACCTCCATCTCCGAAAAAGCAGTCTCTCCTCTTAGTCAAGAAGTATATCTTTTCCCGAGCTGTTTCTCCAAGCGTTCTTGTTTTATTATTCAGCACTATGAAGATTACCCAAAAACTACAGACAGCGCAGAAGCATAAGCGGATAAGCTATTCATTCGAGTACTTTCCTCCAAAAACAGTACAGGTAACAGTCAATCCAATAGAGAGAGAAAAAGAGTGACTTTTAGAACAGGGTCTTGCCAATTTGTTGGACCGTATAGACCGTATGGCACCACTGGATCCATTGTTTGTGTCGTGCACATGGGGAGCAGGTGGATCTACAGAGGAACGTACATTGGAAATATGTTCTACAGCACAGACCATGAACGGTTTAGAGACATTGATGCATTTGACGTGTACCAATATGGAAAGAGAGAAGATAGACGAAGCATTGCAGGTAGTTGAGGAGTTCTTATCAGAGAATAGCACCTTATTCCAATGAATGCTGTTTATACTTTGAATTTATACTGTATATTGTATATTGTATATTGTATAATAGTCAGCAAAGAAGGCAGGCATACAGAATATATTAGCTCTTCGTGGAGATGTGCCGCGTGACCAGGAGTACTGGACACCCTGTAACAATGGATTCAGTCATGCTGTGGATCTAGTAAAGTATATCCGTGAAAGACACGGCGATTACTTTTGTATTGGGGTGGCAGGTTATCCTGAGGGACATGTGGATAGTCATTCCAAAGCAGAAGATATGATATATCTGAAGGAAAAAGTGAATGCTGGTGCTGATTTTATTCTGACCCAACTGTTTTACGATGCGAGTCAATTTGCACAGTGGGCTAGTGATTGCAGAGAAGCAGGTAAAGTGAAGGATGTATGGGTCAATTAGGATCCATGATCGAGCATCTTTCCTATTTCTCATCTACTATTAGGTATCCATGTTCCTATTATTCCTGGTATTATGCCCATTCCAACCTACCAGATCTTCCGTCGCATGATGAACTTGTGTAGAATGAAAGTGCCCTCTTCCATTCTGAATGCATTAGAAGAAGTCAAGGTACTCTTCATAGTGATGTTCCTAGAGTAAGAGGAAGAAAAGAACTCATTGCATCTCTAGTCTGATGACCAAAAAGTAAGGGCACTGGGTATTCAGTTGGTAGTGGATATTATCACAGAGCTCTACACATATCACAACATTACAGCCTTCCATCTCTCTACACTTAATCTTGAGCGTTCTACACGCCTTGTTCTTCAGCAGTTGGAATTGGTACCACAGGACAAGCCTACAGTGGATGCACATGTAAGACACCCTCTGCTGTGTTTTCATCTCACTCAGCCAACAGATCTCTGGCTTGCTGGATCCCAGAATGTATTGGGGTGGTGCTACAGAAGCTGCTCTAGCTGAGCAATGGGATGAGTTTCCTAATGGTCGTTATGGTGACGCTCGATCTCCAGGTAACTATAGATAGAACCCATCCACCCAACGTGTTTACTTGATGTTTATTTGACCCTATATTCCTTGTGTAATGACTAGCCTTTGGTGAGAATACATTTGGACAAGGCCATAAACAACCGGTAACAATAGAAACCAAGAATACAAACAATTAAAAAAAAAAGAAAAGGGAGCATCCATGTTGCTTATCCTCTATCCTATGAATAGACATCAGACGCTGTTGAAAAGTGGGGCACTCCAGAAACACCAAAAGACATCACTGCTCTGTTTATACGCTATATTCTTGGGCAACTCAGCAGCCTACCCTGGTGTGAGGAGGCCATTGAGACAGAAACAGCGACCATTCAACAGCGTTTGACAGACATCAACCATCGAGGCTATTGGACAGTGAGTTCTCAACCTGCCATTAATGGTGTTCCCAGTGATGACAGTGTTCACGGATGGGGTCCCAAAGGAGGCTATGTGTATCAAAAGGTAATGGTCACCCAAGCATACATGGAGCCACAGATCTTACACATTCTCCATAATAGGCCTTTATTGAGTTTTTTGTTTCCCACCAACAAGTGTATGCGTTACTAGACCACCTGAGCAAGGACCCAAACATCACTTACTATGCCATGAATCGTTCTGTAAGTCCAGTCACTCTCTTCTGCCTGCCAATGCAGTCTGATTCTGTCTGTGTTTTGTTTATATGTGTCTGTGTTTATATGTTTGCATGTTTATATGTTTATATGTTTGCATGTCTGCATGTCTAGGGTCAGCTACTGTCGAATGAAACAGACTCGGAGGCCCAACATGCTGTTACGTGGGGAGTATTTCCAGGCAAGGAGATTGTACAGCCCACGTTGATTGAGAGAGCCAACTTTGAAGCATGGAAGGTAGATGGATTAGAAGAATGAAAGAAGAGAAGGCTGATACATGTATTATCAGGAGGAGGCCTATGCCCTATGGACAGCATGGGATCACCAATACCCACGCCACAGTCCAACTGCACGCCTTCTACAGAATATTGGGGATACTTATTGGCTTGTGAATGTAGTTCACAGTGATTTTCAGCAGCCAGACGGTCTGTTTGATATAATACTTTCTTTAGAAGAGGAGTCCTCTGTACAGTGAGGTTTGAGAAGAGAAGGCATAGCTGCAGATGTTGTATCTGTATTTCAATGAATAGCATGTTATGACTCCTTTATTATTATTATTATGATGATGATGATACTGATGCTGATGCTGATGCTGATGCTGATGCTGCTGATGATGAGAAAGACACGACATCCATTCTACTTTTTCTTTTTCTTTTAAGCAATGGCTCCTCTTTCTCGTTGAATAGAACAAAGCAAACGGCAGCTACATTAAAAGATCTCCCTATAAAATACAGGCTAATGTGGCCATCAGGCTGTATATCCTATCTATTGCACATAGTATCCTTCTCATCACTACTTGGCCATAAGCTCCTACAAGTGAGGTGCTCTTATTGAATATGTATCTATAACCTATGTTTGAAGGCATGCACTCCTTCCTGTTCTTCAGTAGTAGGTTTATAAGGAAGAAAATCACCTTTTTCTTTCTTTCTTTCTTTTTCTTTCTCTTTTTATTGTAATTATTCTTCGTCACTCTGCTTATCATTCTAGGCAGAAAGATTAGTTCTTTGCTAAGAAACAGAAAATAGACTCCTTCTACTTACAGCAGCGGCCTTTTCGCTTTCGTAGCGCTTCTTGTCAATCTCAGCCTTCTCAATGTAAGGCTAGAATACAAGAGTGCCATGGCATGGTTGAGTAAATCAAAGACCTCTTTATGGATCTGTCTGCCTTATGCCTTACCTTTTTCTCAGCATCTGACATCTTCTTCCATTTATCACCGAGAATCTTGCCAATTTGACCTATTACAGACGTATTGTCAGCATGTCTATTGATTGATTCTGTCTTTTTATTCTCTTTTTCTCTCATCAACCAGTTAGCCAGCCAACCAGCCAACCAGCCAACCAACTAACCAATGCATCACCAAGGCAAGGGTGTTCTTTTGTTTAGACTGCACATAAAGTATCCTTACCGAAACCAGCTTCTGGGTTCTCTTCCTTGACCACCTGTCGTTGGTCCTGAGAGAAGAACATGTAGGCTGACAAACCACGCTTGGGAGCAGCAGGGTCTTTCTTGGTACGACGCTTCTTGCCATCGTCTACCACCTTGGAAGTGCGCTTTACTTTTCCAGTGTCTTTGGGCATACTATGGGATTCTATGGGGTGACGTCTATGCTTATACTGAATAAGTGTGTGCTATATCTATTGACCCCCAAAAGAAAGAAGAGAGAAGAGAGAAAAGGTGATCAGTTAGATGAGACGCGTGGTGATAAGATGAGCCTAGTTTGATCCAACCGATCAAAAGAGATAGCCCACCTCTCTGCAGAAAAAAAGAAAAATATATTTTATTTCTTCTTAACAATCAACTCACTAGTGGGATAATAATAATAATAATAATAGTAAGGAAATAGCTTATTATTATTGCTTATTATTAAGACTGTACGGTGTAAGAAGCCTGTGTGTGAGAGCAGTGGGAGGGTGGGGGGGAGGCGCTGGCGGGTTTTTGTGGAGTGTGTGTGAGGGGAGACGCGTGTGTACTTTAGGGTCACCAATCAGAGGCGCGTATGAATCCAGCACAGTCACTTTAAGAAATTTTTTCTTTCCATAGCAAAAATCCATCCCATGGCTACCTCCGATGCTAAGGCTGCATAAAATAGGAGGGAGACATCTTGTGGAATGCGTGACTTGATGTGACGTGTCTTCTCCTGAGCCCACGCCAAAGGCCGAGGGAGTCAGTAGACTGAGTAGGAGCTATGGGTAGGAGCTATGGAAGTATCACTACTGAGTCTATCTAATGCAGTGTTTCTATTGGACAGAAAAGAACACAGCTTAAAAAGAGTCACTACAGTAGCCTTTATTCTGGTGTCTCCTCTGCAGATAAGAGGGAGGGAAGCCATATTGACTCTGGAAGAACTTTGGCCCACGCTGGATAAACAGTCAACAACCTATAAGAGATACCCAAAGTGACTTACCAGGTACAGCACTCTCTGATAAAGTCACATTTCCCATAATGGACTTGATCAGTGCCAGTGTATCTAGTATTGTATGAGTGGAGAACACAACCGCCCTTGTCTACCTGCGGACACTCTTTCTTCTGCTGGAAGAACAGGGGGAGTCATGACAGGCATGACAGGCATGACAGGCATGACGTGTTGTTGTTGTTGTTGTTCATCGTCGTCGTCGTCGTCTTCTTGTGGCAGTGGTGTATACCCCCATAGTGCTCCTGTCTCTCCTGTCTCTCCTGTCTCTGCCTCACTGTGACAGTCTTCTTTCTCCCAGGACAGCGGTGTATTCAGGCAGACTGCACATTATCAGCACTCCTCCTCAGAAAGACAAAAACACTTGCCTGCATCCAGCTGTCGAGCAAATGCCTCCACTTCATCTAAAAGCCCATTAGACCCACAACTGCAGGCTTATTTACCATGTTCGTAATCTTGCATTCTACGACAGACAAAAGAAAGAGCTAAAGGAGCAGTCCCTTTCTTCTCTGTCGGAACTTCAATTCTCCAGTGAGGACAAGGAGATTTCTATGGAGAAATACTGATATATTTACAAGGCAATATGAAATTACAACAAAAGACCTAGACACTCTTCCACCTCTAGGCACACTTCTTCTTTTCCTTCTCTACAGGAAGATAGACAGAAAGCACAAGGGATACACAAGAAGACATGGCTATTTTCTTGGTAGGAGGCAGGGGACGTGGATGCTTAAGGTCCAAAACAAGGACACCTGCTTGTGACCTATTCTTCAGTGAGTTGAGAGTGGTGTGGGTAGGGTGTGGGGAATAAGAGGCGGATCGACGTAGTTTGGCTCGTAGTGCTTCCATGACAGTAGCATGATCCAAGCACTTTTCCAATGGCAGGGGGGAGGGTGGCGGCGTGGATCTGTTCTTTTTAGGTGCTTTTGGAATGCTATCTGTTCTATTAGCGTGTATGTAGGATTCCTCTGTTATCAAAGAAGCGTCTACTTTTACATCTACATTTCCATCTACGTGTTCGTGTTCAGAATTAGGTTCAGAATTAGGTTCAGGTGCAGGTGAAAAGGGCATAGAAATAAAAGGGTCTGCATTGAGTCTTTCAAATGTTGTATAGGAAAAGGGCGAGGTTATCTCTTGAAGTTCGGGTGAGGGTGAGGATCCATACCCATGCAACCCCACAGGTGTAGAAGGAGCATCAAGAGAGACTTTTTTCCCTGCAAAAGAAGGGCAGTTGTCCAACATCCCAGAGGCAGACCCTATGGATTCTGATGATGAATAATGAATAGATAGAATAACGTGTATAAAAGAGAAAGAGAACCCCCACCCATGGAATTCCGCTTAAAGAGCTGTAAAGACATGGCTTCTGACATCTGCTGTCTTTGCAACAATTTCAGATCCATGCATTTGGCTCTTAGGCTGGTTTCTTCTGCCCTGCGAATGTCTTCTGCTGCTCTCCTCTACATCAACACACGAATCAATAAGAGCAGTATTCAGATGCTTACTTTATCTTCTGTTTTGGCTATGAGGATGTACTTTAACAATTCAGCATCATAGTGATAGTGCTCAACAATAGTTTCAATGGTTAATTCTGTGACTCCTAAAACACTCGTCCTGGAGGTGTCTTGTTCTGACACAGAGATGTACATTGGTGGTATAAAAGATACAGATCACCGGCTAAAGAGAAAAGAGAAAGGAGAAAGAGAAAGAGAAAAGGATATCTGTCAGCTTAAGAGTTCTTTTTTAAGGTAGACCCCAAAAAAAGAAAGAAAAAATATTAAGCCAACTTCATCAGTGTAAATTGTATTCTTCCAAACCACTTGCTGCAAATATATATTGGTTGCTATAAAAGTTGAATCAAAATCACCCCACCTAGAGCAGGAACAAGGCCCAGGCACAGATACCAAGGATAAAGACATACTTTACACGTGATAGCAGTAAAGAGACGATCTACTATTCTATAAGCCTTAATACGTTGAAGTACCCAATTATCTTTCTTCTTGATAAACCAAGGCTTACTACACACCCAAAGATTTCTTGGCCTTTAAGCAGTGATATCTCCCTGTTACATACGCAAAACGCACCTCTTATGGGACTGTGTTTAAAATCAAAAGGTTTGCAAGTATCTAGATTATTATTTCCTTTTGTGGAATACCTCACTATCAAATTGTATTATCAATAGAATATAGTGTTGATGAATAGAGTTGTTTATTGTAATAGTATAGCTAATACTATAGTATGACTATAGCTACTGCCTAAGTAGATTCCTTCATAGAAATAGAATCTATACCCTAAAAGCCTTGTACTGTATCCTTGGGAGATAGATAACCATGCTTGGGAGTATACCTTAGAGACCCTAGACAGTATATAAGAAAGAAAAGACCACATGAGACTGACTTGAAAAAAGTCTTTACTTGCCTAATATCAAAAGAGTGTATTAGTAATAATTCAATCAAGAGAGATAGTATGCTTACCTTGTACTCCATATTTGTCTTGAGAATAATAAGCCATATACACTATTTTCACTTATTATTGTCGCACTTTTAGAGAAAAATATGTCGCATTAATAAATTAAAACTTGACGTACTAATGGGATAAAATATGTCGCATTAATTAATTAAAATTTGGCATAGTAAAAGATTTAAAACTGGCGTATTCTAAGTACTTGGGGTTTTCTTACATTTTACTTTTCTTAAAAAATGAATAACATTGTGCACGAAGACGGCCAAGGAAATATCTATAATGATGAAGGCATAGCCGTTACAGTAGTGGAGATGGAGGTAGACGAGGAGACGTACCCCATTGAGACGGTTACAAATTTCGGGATGTACCTTGACCTCAAACCACCCGAGAAGCCAGAAAGAAGAACTGTACAACAATCCGTAGACAGAGATGTCAATACGGAAGAGGATAACAGAGCTCCTGGTATCCACAGGCATTACAAAGATTCCGAAAAAGAGCAGTTGTTTGTATTGATTTATGAAAGGGGTATGAGCGTCAGAGCTGCTGCGCTGAAACTTCAAATCCACCCACGCACTGCTCAGCGATGGTACTCAAACGATCAGCAGAATCCTCAGACATTCATTGCCAGAAAAGAAGGTAGTGGAAGGCCAGTTGGTAGACCAGCACTACTGGATGAAAGCCATAAAAGATTCTTAGTCGATTTATTGGACGATCAGCCCTCTTTAGTCTTGGATCAAATGATGGAGAGTTTGAGAACGTCTTTTATTGATTTAGAGATATCGAAAACAGCTCTCTACAATTTTGTCACCAAAAATTGTAAGATCAGTCTGAAAAGAGCCCATTTTCATTCAGTTGATCGTAATAGTCCTGAAAAGATCAAGAATTGAAAGGAGTGGGTACAGAAATGGATGGAGACAGACATGGACTACATGAGCAACTGTGTCTTTATAGATGAGGCGGCATTCCACATCAACATGAAGCGTACTTTTGCTTGGTCAAAAGTAGGTACTTGTGCAGTAGTAAAAGTACCAAGAACGAGGGCCAAAACAACAATTATTATGGGAGCAACATCTGCTCAAGGCCTTGTCAACATAAAAGTAAGACGGCCTCTAATGTTGCCTGTTTCAAAGAAGAGAAAAACTGCTGGATCTAGTGGGCCTTCTCAAAAACAAAGCAAAGGCACTGTTACTGGCCACTATCTTAATTTCTTGAGCGATACAATGGATGTCATGGACAATTTTCCAGATGTTTTGAAGGATAATTACTTGATTATGGACAACGCCCCCATCCACATGAATGAAGACATTAAAAGCTTCATTGAAGGCCGTGGGTACAAGTGTGTTTATCTTCCCCCTTACTCACCAGAGTTGAATCCCATTGAGCAATTCTGGTCTGTTTGCAAAAGCAGGTTAAAAAGAGAAAGACTCTTGGAAGAAGAAACACTGTCATCTAGAATCGCCAATGCATCTAACCAAGTTCTTCTCGGTGACCTCAGAGGGTTTTGCAAATACTCTGTCGATAGATTTGAGGATTACTTACAAGAGAAGCCTCTTTAACAATAAAGCATTGATGTCGCATTTGTCGCATCCAACTTATACGCCATCTTTTAATTTATTAATGCGACAAGTTTTTTTCCACTTGTGCGCTAAGTTTTTTTCCAAAAGTGCGACAATAATAAGTGAAAATAGTGTATCATCTATTAAAATAAGTTAGTACTATATCCTGCCTGTAAGAACAGTGAGCTTGATAAATTCAAGAAAGTGCAACACCCCAAGACCCTTCAGAAGAGAGAAGAATCCTACAGTGACATGTCATGGTCTTTTAAGGTAAAAAGCTTATAAATATGATAGTCAAAGAAAAGACCAATAAGTTTATTATTATTACTATTATTATTATTACTATTATTACTATTACTATTATTATTATTACTATTATTACTACTACTATTATTATTATTACTATTATTATTATTATTATTATTATTATTATTATTATTATTATTATTATTATTATTATTATTATTATTATTATTACTATTATTATTATTACTATTATTATTATTACTATTATTACTATTATTATTATTACTATTATTACTATTACTATTATTATTATTACTATTATTATTATTATTATTATTATTTATTTAGGTGCAAAAACCAACAATGTTTGAAGATCATGACCAAATCTGCTGGAGTTTCTTATGAGATGATTTCTCAATACTTTTGGAATCAGGACATGGCAGCAACATTGAACTTTTGTCATGGTCGTTTTTTGGGCTAAGAGAAGAAGGCAAACGACCCAAATGCTTTTGTCGATCCAAGACAGTACAGTCTGTTGGTACCAAAAGAAAGGAGTCGCCTTTGGCTAGTGGTAGTCGACCCACCAAAACATCAAAGAAGAATCCGGTGTAATCATCACTGCACTACATCAATATACACATATGTCTTTTTTGGAACCATACTACATTTCTACACTGTTTTATTCCACAAATATGCACTAATACTTTATGAAGATAGTGTAGCTATTGCTAGAATAGGCAGACAGAGTTTGAAGTAGTTCATTTAGACAGCAAAAACACCCTTTTTTAAACACATTAGCCAATTATAGAAATTGTGTTATTCTATTGTCCGTGTATTTACTTTTATATCCCAAAAATCTTTAGGTGTGTAATAAATAAATAAATAAAAGTCACTGATCTACCAACAGAGATAAACAATCATGTCTTCTTTAAAGCAAAAAGCGATCTACTCCCCCTTTGTGGTGATTTCTGAACTGTTTGGTAGGTAGGGGTGTGTTGATAGGCACTGAAGACTGGTAGAGCGCTATGTAAAGTCTGGTGAAGACCCTATAGATTTCAGCGCTAGAAATGGCTTCCAGGAGATATTCAAGACATTGGAAGATAGAAGGACCGTACGTAAAAGAGAAATCTCCTGATGATTCTTCAATATAAACGTAATAAGGTGTATAGATTCCTTCGATGAATGATAGCAATCCAGAAAGTCTCAACCAAGACACTCTGGTTCGCTTTCGTTGTATGGTGCAAGACACTGGTCTTGGACAAGAAATGTTTGTTGCCGTCCACAGATTGGTTGATCCACAGACACACAGTGAAAAGCTCGCATGCTACAAGTATACAAACATCCCTTCACCTGGAGTAAGATTGTCTTTTATAGATGGGTATCCATGGCATTGGTGCTCATTCTATTCTTTTAGTTGCTATTCTATATCTCATCCTTTGCTCATAGGAAAAAATACTAGACAGCCGTTTTCCCAGTAGAAATGTCAGTGATAGAACCAGTACCTATTGCATTTCTCCACCTGGAGAATCACTATGGGTAACAAGAGCCTATGCATCTACAGGTAAATGGACATAGCAGACATACACCATAATAGTGTCTGTATAAATATTGGTGAATAGATAATAGAGCCACCATCCAGAACTTATACACAAACGAGACCTCAGAAATGCTCAACGCTACCATGATAAAGAAGTACCCCATCCCTCATAAAGCCCATGTCTCGGCTGTAGTAAAGATCTATGATACAGAAATCAGTTTGAATGTGGGCCAGATGGTTGAGGTGATTGGTATTCTCAGTCCCCCAATGAAGGCTAGCATTTCTGAGGAGGAAGAAGAAGAGGAAGAAGAAGAGGAAAATATAACAACACAACAGAACGAATCATTCATTGAAACCTCAGACGATACAGACAGGGCTTCTAGTATATCATTCTCGGATGAACCTGACACTGAAGACTCGGATTCTTCAAGCAGATTGAATAAACTTCGTTCAAAAGATAGAGATTTATACCATGCACAGAGAACTGCTGAAAAACAAACACATGAATTAATGGATGGAAATCTCAGCCAGTATGATGATATCCCTATCATTCATGCTATTTTTGTAGTGCCCATGAGTGGAAAGAGCGAAATGTTTACTGAGCAAGATACTAAGAGAGTATTGAAATCAGCCAGCACTACTCGAGATTCACTGATAGACTATCTCTCCACAGCATTCAGAGGTGATAAGTTAGCTTCAGAATACATGATGCTCCAGTTGATATCAAGAATGTAAGTACTACTCTGGGTTGGAGAGCTCTTAATAAATTTCATCAGAACTGCACAGAAGGATGATATAAAGATTGGCCAATTCTCTCTCAATCTCTACAACTTTGAGACCAGCAGTATCCACACCATCAAATCTAATGATGGCAATGTACTCTATACTTTGCAAGATCCATCCAGCATGTGGTTATTGAACATACTTAAGAACATAGTTCCTCTTCTTGTAGAAATGCCTTTGAATATTGAAGTCTTTAACAATTCTTCCTTCTCTCCTGAATCTATCAATGAGAATCTACACGCAGGCATCCTTCAACTATTGCCTGGTACACTATTATTGTTGGACGAGACAGTGTTAAGTGAAGGTATTTTACAGAAAATTGGTAAGTCATCTGTTTTTTCTTCACCAAGATCCCTCGACTCATACGTCTTTATGTCTCAAGGTGTTCGTAACATACAAGCCTTGATGCATGTTATGCACAGACAGTCTCTGAGATACATGTTTCCTTTTGACGAATTTGAGTTTGACGTGGATCTTAGCGTGTTTACCATTTCTATGAGAAAATCAATTTTGCCTGTAAGTAAACAACACCTCCGGTTTACATCAAACAATCAGTACTTACACAAGAGGGGGCACTGTTCTCTAGCATCATTGTGTTTTACGTATAGAATCGGATGCTACTACATTCAGCAACAAGTACAAGAAAGTACCTTTACACACCTCTAAAGATATACAAGATTTCAGAATTTTCCTCGAGGCTTCAAAGTATGCTGATTATGAAATATCAGATGAAATGGCCAAGGTAAATGGACTCTTTCATACATGGATACAAAGAAACCCATACTCAAGTGATATTTTTGACATTTTCTATAGTATATTCAAGATGAATTTGTCAAGGAACGTAAAGAAGCAGAAGCAAACAATACAGCTCTCCCCACGGAAGAAGATCTTTCTTTACGCCTTTCCCTTTCTCGATTAGTCACTGTGTCTTTTGGTAAAAAATCACTGACAAAAGAATACTACCAGCATGCCATGACAATGGAGATGGAGAGAAAACAGAGAACGCTCAATGCTAAAGATATAGAAGATGCGGAAAGAGAAAAGGATATAGAAGATGCAAACAGACTAGGAGAAGAAGACGATGAGCCACCAGTGGAAGAGTCTTCATCAGACGGTTCAGATTCAGACGGCTCATATTCAGACGGTTTAGATCCAGACGGTTCAGATTCAAACGATTCAGAAAACAGCCTAATAAGAGGTCTAAGGAAAATGGCAAGAGAGAATGAGAAGAGAGAATCAATATCGGAGTATTATGCTAACGAATCTGCTAAAATGGAGAAAAAAGCCACTCCAGAAGGAACATCAGGTGAAAATACCTTTGATCATATAAAAGAAGAACTTAAATTGGGCAAAAGTATATTTCCTACTATACGTAAGAAGTTTTCTATGGGGCCAGAGGGACAAGCTATGGCTAGAGTGGCTAGTTTGGACATACAAGACAAAAGAGATAGGCTAAATGCAATGAGCACCTACAATCAAGCTCTTCCTTCATCTTCAAAAGCACCAGTCAACAATTCTAAATCGTTATCCAAGACAGGTTTATCCAAGACAGGTTTTGATAATGATGATACGGTGGCTGATTTTGAGATCGAAGAAGTAGCACCTACAGACTCAGACTCAGATGATGATTATGATGATAATGATAATGATAATGATTATGATTATGATTATGATTATGATTATGATAATGATAATGATAATGATAATGATAGTGACTCTACAAACCTTTATATTAGTAAACAATCGAACCATTCTAATTTCTCGGATGGGTTTTAAATTGAAATAAATAAAGATGTTCACATTATGCAAATATCAAATGAGGTCTTTCATTCGTATATCTCAGCTTTGGGAGATTTCTCAGATTAAGATGATTTGCTATTACTTTATAAACTACAGAAAACATTCTTTATTTAAACACCTACAGCAAAATGAATACACTCGAGCATTATATAGTGTCTTGGTATTCTATCTACTAGACATTATAATATCTATTAATGACAAAATCCAACAAGATACACTTCATTATGTTTTTAGATGGTTTACCTGTAGCATGGGTTTACATCAGTTAGTTAACCGAGGCTCCAATGATCACTAGGGAATAGAGGGCTTGGACCTTTTATTGGTTCAGAGAAAATAAATAGAAATACAATAAAGGGGAAATAAAGTCTTTAACACTATTCAATAGTATCAGCTACTATTCAATTATTGATATGATAGGGTAGTCCATAGCTTATTAGGCTCAAAGGTATTTATTTAGTTAACGTACAATTCACTCTCTTTTATTCAATTTGTATGTTATTATTTTATGGGTGCTGTTATTTGGACCGTAGAATATTTTGAGGTGTATTGTCGGTAGAGTCTTTAAATGATAATCATCGCTGAACCGAATGATAGAGTCATCAATCTAGCTAGTAGCACAATAGATTAAACGTGAATATATCATAGTGGTGTCGTTTTATTCTAATAAAGTTCTTTTTAAGCTTTGTTACTGTTGGTTCATATTCTTTTTTCTCTATTGCATAATCCCACCATGTCTGACATGGAAGAGTTATCTACTAATGAAGATTTTTCAAATCGTAATCAGGAGCTCCAGTATTAGATGAACCTTGTCAATCAAGACATCGAAGAAATACAACTTAAGAAATAACTGAAACCGACGTGAATGATAGCCCACCAGTACTATGATATACTTAAAGTTTTCCGGTAACAAATCATGATCTGGTACTGATGAATGCATTGTAAAAAGTTCTTCCCCAGTCTACTCATTTACTATATCGATGGCATATATCAATGAATGTTTTATCCAGCCTTGTAAAATGGTTTCCTGGGATTAATAATAATAATAATAGTGACAGGATTCAAAGAAAATGAATTATTCTTACTGAATACTCTTTGATAAGAATGAACTACAACAAAAGGTTAAAAGAGTTCAAGAATAAGTTGATAGAGCTGGGCACTAACATTAGTGGAGAGCCTTGCGATCCAAGCAACTTTATGCAGAATATAGAGTCAACATGGCTTATTTACAAAGAAAGGTTTGTTCACTTGCATTTATTTAACTTGAAAAAATAATTATTATTTCAAGATAACTAAAACTGTATGTTTGTATATATTTATATCTACCTGGACTGACAAAGTATTGCACTTTGACTCCACACCTTCTAGGGTTGAAAGTGCACATTCTCTTATGAAACTAGAGATAAGAACTAGCACTGAGGATCTAGGTGTTGTATTTGAGCACATTGATAATGTTTCAAGTCAACAAGCCTAATAACTTGCTTTAGAATCCGAAAAACCGGCCAGGGCATATTTGAATGGACTTTGTGAGTTTGATATGTTTTCAAAAGTAATTTCGAAAATCTCCACTTTTGCTCTTTGTAAGGTGTATTCCCGATCCTGTTTGTTCAGGCTTTATCAACTGAGTGATGATCCCAGACATAAAATGAAGCACTGCATAAGTGTGTTCACCACCACTTTAGGATTACCTTGCGCACATAAAATTGAAAAAAAAAAGGTCTGTAGCTCGCAGCAGCCTTTTCTGCTTGGATCAGATTTCAACCAACGATTGCCCGATTTCTCTATTCTCACATATGAACTGCGTATTGTAGAATTTATGAATCCATAAGAGCAAACAGAAAAAGACATTGAAAGAGAAAATGAGTTCCATAAGAGATGCGAATTTGTTGAAAACTACAACACAGAAATATTAAGAAAACAGGCCAAAATAAAGGAGGAACATTTCACTGATGAAGGTGTGGAAGAACCAAGACAAAAGTAACTATAAGCGTTTGTTTTGGGAAGTTCTATAATTTCCAAGACTGTAAGAAGCAAGTAGAGTATGGGATTTCAACACTACAGAATAGACAAGTCTTTCTGGAATAGGCGCTTGTCATTTGAAAAGAGATACGCAAAAGATCGTATGGTATGGTATGGTATGGTATGTTATTTATGAATGAATTCTTAAATATATGTTATTTAATTTGTTAAATCTTTTAGATATTAAAGTAGAAGCCACTTCCTTGGACTTGGAAGAGTATGATGGGCTTCATGAAGACTTATTATTGTATAACAATGATTTCCAAGTATGAACTCTATAGTAAAAAACACAAGTACTTTTTTTGGGTGAAAAACATAGGAACTGAAGTATTTTGCGGTCGAAATAACAGCACTCATGCAGAAATAGATATGACTTTATAACATTGTATCCATCTTGAGAAAAGTAGTCTCTTTGTTTACAAAACAACACACACACCCGTAGATAGATACTGTCTACATTACCATTCTCTTATTCTCTTCTTCCTTGCAAAATCCTATGTGTGACCTTATACATACACATAGAATGTTGATCTGTACAAAATCACCATCACCATCTTTTTCTTTTCTTTTTATTGTGCTTGTTGGTAAAAGGCCTCTAACTCCTCAACATCTTCTTTTGATCCTAGCCATACACCAGACCGGTCGTGGATGTGATCAGGAACAATATCTAATGCATTCTTTAATCCGGTGGTGGCTCTTCCTCCTGCTTGTTCAATCAGAAAGGCCATTGGGAATACTTCATAGAGGATTCTAAGTTTTCCTTTCTTTGATTTGGAATCAGCAGGATAACCAAAGATACCGCCTAAAAGACAGAAACAGTTCTCTTGTCAGTTCTCTCTCTCTCTAGCCAAGTCCTTACCATAGAGCAATGTACGATGCACATCAGACACCATTGATCCCACATAACGAGCTGTGTATTTCTGCTTCACATGGTCGACATATTTCTTACAGGGCTCATCAAAGTACTTGTAATTGCCCTCATTGACGGAATAGATCTTGCCTTTTGGAGGAATAACAATCTACACAGAATACACAGGGTATTTTTCACCTGTTCGTCAGTCCTTACATTCCCTCCAACCCAACACCCGCCTGACTGTGGAAGATCTAACTTACATTGGGATGGGTCATAATGAACTCTCCAATCGAAGGATCTAAAGTAAATCCATTGACACCACTGCCTAGTGACTGTTGTTCTTGGTGTAAGTACTACTGCTGCTACTGCTGTTTTTGTGGGTGCTATGTTCTCTTACCAGGATCATTTCACAGTAAGAACCGTACATGCAGTAACCAGCAGCCACAAGCTCCCTTCCACTACGAATTAAGTCTGAACTGTCTGGATTGTCTTCGTTTTTCTATTTTAAAGAAAGAAAGAAAGAAAGAGTCGATGTTGGTATTGTTCTATTATGGAGTGTCCCCTTTCCTCCCTCTTCTATTTAATCTGTGCATTTCCACAACCTACCACTTTGAAGATACCAAAGATAGTACCAATGGAAACACCACAATCAATGTTGGAAGAACCATCCAAAGGATCAAATGTAACAATGTATTTGCCACGTTGGTGAGGATTCTGGATGATCATGGCATTCTCATCTTCTTCAGACACCAGCAAACACGCCTTTCCTGAAGCAATGAGTGCATTACGGAAAATGTCATTGGCCAATACATCGAGTTTCTTGACTTCTTCTCCTTGTACATTAGCAGCTCCTGTAAGTCCCAATCTATACCAACCCAAAAGAAAAGAATGGGTGAGTGAGTGAGTGAGTGAGTGAGTGTTCTTGTCAAAGGAAGCGTATTGATGCCACTCTCTAATATAAAAATAGAGACCATGGAGGGTTTCTTTTCTTTTCTTCTTTAATATGTGGGGTCGCTTGGTCTTACAAATTAATGAGCCCGGCCTGTTTGACCTTGGAAGCAACAAACTTGCACCCGAATTGAATGGCCGTCAAAAGAATCGTCAGGTCACCCGTGGCCTCTGCTGCGAGCTGCTCTTGTGGATAAGAAAGAAAGAAAAACAACACGTTTACCTGTTGCTGAGAAAGAACCCAGCGAGTCATTGTGACAAGATCTTCTCCCTTGCCCACTTTAATTGCGTCAAACTTGATATCTGTCATGAGATGGAGAAGTGGAGAGAATAAGAATAAGAAAGAGAAATGGAAATGGAGATGGAAATGCAATGAATTGGAAGGAAATAGGAAGGTCTCCCTTTTTATAAGTTTTTTCTTTTTTTCTTTTTTTCTTTTTTCTTTCTTTTTTGGCGATACTTCTGGAGGTTACAAAGGAACAAATAAAGAGCAGGGCCTGTGGGTGGAATAGAAACAAGGCAAAGCTATGACGAGGTGTCTATTTTAGGGAGAGAGGGAAGCGGTGGTTGTTTTATATATCTATTGCTACTGTTCATGTCGGGTGAGGTAGGAGAAGCGCACATGGTTCTAGGCGTCCATGTGGATGAGCTGGGTAAAACAAGACTCCGCACGGGTCAAGAATTCACACACTACTTGCACATTTAGGCCTGACATTTCTCCTCCCTCCCCTCACTCACCCGTGTATGTCCGCATCCCACACCACAAAAGGAAACATGCCAATGAAAAAGAGAGATCTAGAGAGAGAAAGATGGGTGTATATGTGTATATAAAAATTGATGTAGAAATAATAAAAAAGACAAGAGTGAAGAAATGGAGATGGAGATGGAGATGGAGATGATGGAGATGGAAAGAGGGTGAAAAATGTGGGGAAGACGGAGGATGGGACGCCTCATTGGCCTTTGCTCTCCCCTCTATAAATAGCAGTGACAAAGAAGGACAGTGATAAAGAAGAATAGTTCTAACTGCAGGCTTCTTCTTCTTGTGTTGATAAAGAATACATTACATTTAGCAGGCACATCCCGAGGGCTCCTGGCGATTCACTCCTTCACGTATAAGATCAATGCGAGGATTGGTACTGCTGGCACCTGCTCTTCCTCCAGGACGACTGTACATAAGGAAATCCATAGGAATGCTCTTGGCTACAACATGTGATTAACAAGCCCTCTTTCTATTTCTCTTTCTTTCTATCTATCCATCTGTGTGTAATGTAGGTGGGTGTAGTGCATGTGTATTTACCAATCTCAGTAAACACTCTCTCCACATTCAGACCCGTACGGGCACTTGTCTCAAAAAACAGCAGTCCCGTCTCATTCGCATAGGCAGAGGCTTCTTCTGTAGTGACTTGTCTTGCCGATTCCTCATTCTCGGCTGTCTCCTCCTCCACAGCGACCAAGTCCAGCTTATTGCCTATCAATGCAATGACAATCTGGGAGTTGGCCTGTCTCTGGAGTTCCTTGATCCATGTCTTGGCCTTATCAAGAGAAGCCTGACCCATCAGAGAGAAAGGGGGTGTGTATGGGTTAGATCCAAGGGCAAGAGGCAGCTGCTGGCTACACCCGGCTTACTTACTGCTTTGGTGACATCATACACTACCACAGCTGCCTGTGCATTACGATAGTACATGGGAGCCAGCGAATGAAATCTCTCCTGGCCTGCTGTATCCCATATCTCAAACTTAATCGTATGGTCTTCAATGGGGCATTTCTGGGTAGAAAAGGCAGCTATTGTGTGAGGATTCCTAGAGTGAGCAAGTTGGCTTACCTCCAATGGTGGGTTCTCTGTTCTCAACAAAGTCTCCTTCTACAAAGCGGATGACTAGACTGGACTTTCCCACCGCAGACTCCCCTGGACAGTGGACAGAGTAGATGAGAAGGATTGTAAAGCAGCGAGTCTATTTACCTAGCAGCACTAACTTCACAGGAACTACTTTCTTATTACTATTGAATAGACTGTCGGTGCCAGTGACCGTTGGACTGTCAGCAGCTGTGCGTCCAGAAGAAAGGAGTTCTGGGGTGGCAGTGTCTGTGCGAGATGGAGTCGTCATGAGTGAGAGAAAGAGGAAAAGAGGAAAAGAGGGAAAGAGGGAAAGAGAGTGAGAGTAAGAGAAAAGGACCACTGTGCACCTTGAGACGTCACTTTATGAGGTCACGCGCAGTCAGTGTCAGTGCCCAAAGATCAGTAGGCAAAGAAGCCAATGAAGGATGGGAAGGATCTCCTGCTGTCTATTCTTACACTGCCTACACACTGCCTACACACTGCAAACACACTGCAAACACCACTACAAACACTCATACTCTCCCTTCTCTCTTGGAATATATAAATAAATAAATAAACAAACAAACAAACAGCATGGCATTGATATTTTCATTCAATTTAAAAACCATGAATCTTAATCTCAGACTTCTTTACAATTTCCTCAGTCACAAGGAACTCGGCAATCTTGGTACGTTGGTCGCCCGATAACTGCAGTACTTGGCCCAAATCTTCGTCATCCACAATAGTACCACTGCAAGCAAACTTCTTGGTAAACACCTTCAATATCTTCTTGCTGTCATATTCCTTGGGCAATCCCTGGAAGGTTGTAATAGTCTTTCTTCCGTTTCTTTGTTGGATGCGCAAGTCTAAGAGATCAATACCCAGTGTCTCCTACAGAAACCACTTACGGACGTGATTGGTCACCTTGGGAGCATTTTCCTCCTCAAGATCAGCAAAGGGATCTACAACATCAGTCTATGTGTTCTTCTTTCTCTCTTGCAACCTACCAAAGTTAGCGTTCAGATCGTCAATATTGGCCATGGAGAAGTATCAAAAATAAAAAGAGGCGGAAATGCGATACCTCCCTTTTTAAATGACGTAGGCAAGTGGCTTTGGAAAGACGCACCCTTTTTCATTCACCTTCCCACCTCCCTGTTTCCTGTGCTCCAAGTGTCCTTTTTTACACTATTCCAACCGCTGAATGTAAGTGAGATGCCACTGAGGAAGACTCATATTCACTCGTGTCTGTTAGTGACCGTAAGTCGTCTGTCTTGTTCATTACTGTCTTTCTACTCTTCATGCAGATAGAAGTAGTCTAGTCCACCTGTGCTTATTCTACTTGATTGTTTCTACTCTTTTATTTATCTCTCATATATCTCTTCTTCATCGCTTTGTGGATCTCTCGCTCTTCTTCTCTCGCTCTTCTTCTCTCTATCTCTTTCTTGGCTTGAATGTTAGTTCTTTGTATTCTTCACTCGATTATTCCCTCTCCTTCTCTCTAGTCTCTCTCTCCTTCCCCCCTCTCTCTCTTCTTCTCTTTCTCTGGGGTATTAATGTTGGCTGTAGATGAAAGATGAAGCGAACAAGTGATTACATGGGCCAGACGGCGGGCGACATGAACAAAAAGCCGCGGTTCACACAGGGGTCGTATGGGTAAGTGGGGTTGTCTCTCGTGTATTAATAGTTAGGGACATGTATCCTTATGCAGGACTGAATAATGGCATGAGTTCTGCTTTACTGATGAGTTCTTATCCTTCAAGTATGGGAAGCCAATTTTCAGCCACTTCTTCTAGTCAAGCCAATTTCCCTGGGCTGGGCCAATTTGCCTCTGCTGCCAATGGAGCCATGTATGGTATGTCTGGCTACGGCAGCAATCCCTCCATGAACCCTTCCATGACCTCCTCCATGAACCAGTCCTTGAACCAGTCCTTGAACCAGTCCATGATGGCCAACCAGTTCTCCGTGTCCAATCCAGCCTACAACTACTCCTTCCCCCCCTCTCTTACGCCGCCCGACATCAGCCGCACTATCTACCTTGGCAATGTCCCCAAGGAAGCCACCCCCGCCGATGTGCTGAACCACGTCAAGACAGGCACAGTGGAGTCCTTCAAAATTCTCCCAGAGAAGAACTGTGCCTTTCTCACTTTTGTTGAGCCTGCCTCAGCACAGTCCTTTTACCAGGAGCATCTCCAGCGGAAACTGTCAGTCAACACCACGGATCTGAGGGTGGGGTGGGGAAAACCCAGCAGTATTCCTACAGCCCTCCAGGCAGCCCTCAATCTGGGGGCCACTCGGAATGTGTATGTTGGGAACCTCGACAGCTCCGTCACGGAAGAATCCCTCGAGCAAGATCTCTCAAAGTACGGCCAGATTGAGCACATCAAGCTGCTGCGGGACAAGAACATTGCCTTTGTCCACTTTACTACCATTGCCTGTGCTGTCAAGTGTGTCAATGCCCTCCCCTCCGAGCCACAGTGGGCCAACCGAAGAGTCAACTATGGCAAGGACCGGTGTGCGTATGCCAATGCCAAGGCCATGGGGGCTGCCAACAACAGTGCCACCGATGCCCAGTCCTCCCAGTACGCTGCGTTTGGATTCCAGAACCCCTTCCAGGGTGCATTTGGGTTTGATCCCTATACTGCCTCTTCCATGAACTCCTCCATGATGTCACAAGCTTATTGCAGCCCCATGGGGTCCAATGTCACTCTGCGCACCCTCTATGTGGGCAGCATTCTTCCCGAGGTAACCTGCGAGGATCTGTGCAATGCCATTCGAGGCGGTGTCCTCTACCAGATTCGCTATCTGCAAGAAAAGCATATTGCCTTTGTGACATTTGTGGATGCTGCTGCTGCCATTGCTGTGTACAACCACGCCAACACGACAGGACTGGTAGTCAAGGGCCGTCGAGTGAAGGTGGGATGGGGAAAGCCCAACAGCATTCCATCAGCTGTGGTGATGGCGGTGCAAGGAGGCGCGTCTCGTAATGTCTATGTGGGTGGCATTGAGGAGTCAGTAACAGAGGAGAAACTGAGAGAAGACTTTTCTGAGTTTGGGGAGATTGAGTTGATCAATACCTTGAAAGAGAAGAGTTGTGCGTTTGTGAACTTTACTAGTATTACTAGTGCCATGAAGGCATTGGGGAACATCAAGCAGAACCCGACTTACAATAACTACAAGATTAATTATGGAAAGGACCGGTGTGGTAATCCTCCCAAGCGACCTGCTAACCATGGAACAGCAGCTGCCTATGCAACAGATCCTAATGATGGGGCGGGGTCTGCAAAATACGAAGAGTAAATGCAGATGGCAAGAAGGAGAGAGATGTGTAGTGTGCAGTGTGCAGTGTGCAGTGTGCAGTGGGTAGTGGGTAGTGAGGCTGAAGAATCTATATCTATATAAATACAAATATAAATATAAACATATAAAACAAAACAAAACAAAACAAAAAACAGAATAAAACAGAATGTCTGCATCTTACAAGTTGCATCTTACAGGTTGCATTTTACTAGTTGCGAGTGATGGGTGGATGGTGTGACTTTGTTTTTATCTGTAGTGTAGGATCCACAGTAAATAAACGAGATAGAATCAAGCCAAGGAAGTGTGACGGTATTTATGCACAGGAGACGTTTATGCAGAGTCACTAAGGAATAGATCACCCCTTCCCCGCATTTCGTTCGCTCAGCATCCATTTCAGATTCCGATGCGTCTTGTGAATTCATGAACCTCCTCGTGCTATTCAAACTAATGCCCTTCCGTGGATGGAGTGTGGGGAAATTGAAGTGTTAGGGTCAGTGTTTTCTTTCTTTCTTTCTTTCTTTGAATTTCTCCTTTTGTCTTTCTATTAGTTGCTAGGGGGTTGCTAAGGGAGAAGAAATGGTAGCTATGGGTGGGTTGCTATGGGTGGGTTGCTATGGACGGATGCTCTTTCTTCTCGAGTGGAGTCTGTTGATCTTTATTATTCTATTTCTATTCTATTTCTATTCTATTTCTATTCTATGCTTATTCTATTTCTATGCTTATTCTATTTCTATGCTTATTCTATTTCTATGCTTATTCTATTTCTATTCTGTTACTATTTCTATTCTCTATTCTATCTATTCTATCTATTCTCTATTCTATCTATTCTCTATTCTCTGCTCAGGAATACTGCAGTGCAGGAACACTCCATGGAAAAGATCAAGCCATACTGCAGTGACTAAATGACCCCCTTTTTAGAAGGCGATTCTCATTTGTAACCTGAATTCCTGGCTATTCCTTTCCCTCTTCCCTTCTCTCTCTTCCTCTTCCTCTTCCTCTTCCTCTTCCTCTTCCTTCCCCCGTACTTGTTACTTGTGAGTTACTTGTATTTGTTTCTCTACTGTCTTTCTCTATGCATCAGTGACTGTCACCATGGAGTTCGATTTGCCTGTTCCTCACAAGGCCCCCAGTCTCGGCAGTCTCTCTAGTCTCAGCAGTGCCACTAGCACAACTAGCACAACTAGCACAACTAGCACAAACAGCACTGATCCCAATCCCTTCTTCTGTCTACAGGAACCCCTCTCTCTTCAAGGTAACTCACATTCACACTCCACTCAAGGCTAACTCACCTTCCAGATTTCCATGCCTTATCAGTAGTCCCCATGCCACCCCAAGCTCTGTTGGATGAAAAAGAACAGGATACCTTTAGTGAGTTCCTCAATAGCTTCTTCATGCAGGTGGAAGAGTGTAGCGAGCAAGAGAATGGCCATGAAACATCCATCAGTCCACAGTGCAATGACGTCAAGACTCTTTCGCCTCGGGATGTCCTTACAGAAGAGGAAAAGAGAGCCAACCACATTCTTAGTGAGCAAAAAAGACGCAACACCATCCGCAATGGGTTCAAAGACCTCACTCACATGATTCCTACGCTTAAGAATATCAATAATTCAAAGAGCACTGTCCTGTTCAAGGCAGTAGATTATATTCGGTGTCTGGAAAAGAGAAACAAGTCTCTCAGGGACAAATTGCTGGCCTTGCAAATAAAAGCACAGGTGAAGCATAAAATGAACCTCATGACAGGACGGTCTTTTGCTCCTATTGTTGCTCCTACAACAATAGGAGCAGCAGCAGCAGCAGCTGCTGCTGCTGCTGCTCTTGTAGCCCATAAAGAACAGCAAAGACACCTCTTTCTCCTTCAAGAGCAGCTACAAAGACAGTCACCCCTACAGTCACTTCCCCTTTCTCCTCCCCTACCACAGATACCCATCCACCGCATCTACAACTCCATTTCTATTCCCCACCATGTACATATTTACAGTCGTCCTGCTCTTGTCATGCCAGCCACAGACAGTGAGGACAGCATGAACAGCATGAACAGTCCCTACCGTTCGTGGTCTAGTCTCACTATCCCTGCGGATGAAGAAGTCATGGAGACTGCTTTTCCTAAAAGACTGCTAAACATTAACAAATGAGAGCCCTTTTTTCCATCAATAAATACTGTCAACACAGTTGATGCTTATGTCATTCTATGACGTACATGATTGGCCTCTGTTTATTTAAAAAATCGAGGCTTGGAAAGGCTTGGAAAGGCTTGGTTGTTCTTGTTTTTCCTTTCCAGAACTCCGTTGCATAAAAGCCCATGGCCCGCGTTCACTCCTTTGTTTCTTCTCACAGTCGTACGGGCGCATTAGCACCAGCACCTCAGCTATTGAAAGCAAGCAGTACAGATGAAGGGTCGACGCTAGATGTGATGGCGATGCCTTCACCCACTCACCATTACTCACCCCCAACTCATCCTGCCACCTTTCCTATTCACACTGCCAGCACCAGCACCAGCACCAGCACCAGCACCACCACCAACACTAGTACCAACACCAACACCAACACCAGTGCTACCACCACTCCCGTCACTACCACCACTCCCGCCACTGCTAGTAGTAGTAGTACTACTACTACTTCTACTACTACTACTAATTCAAGTGCTGGTGCTGGTGTTGGTACTGGTACTAGTGTTGGTGCTGGTGCTGGTACTAGAGCTACAACTACAGACACTACAGATGACACTCATGAGCTACGGAATAGCAGTGCAGCCCTAACAGCGGCGTTGTTGCAGAATGCAAACAGTGATATGGTGGGTGTTGTAGCAGCTGCCTTGTCTGCTTAAGCAGGCAAGTATCTGTCATCGACATGGATCTAATATTTAGACTCTCTCTCTGTTCATAAACAGTCAATGAATGAACATCACACTTCAAGTCAAGGACACACACAAGGACAGTCCACACACACTACACAGCCGACACAGTCCACACACACTACACAGTCCACACAGTCCACACATACAACAAGTCAGCAGCAAGGACAAGAGAGTACAGAACTCATGGAACAGGCGGCAGCTGCCACTGCACTACAACTCTTGGGATTAGCACAGAGTTCAAAAGACAAAAGAACATCGCATGAGTTGGAGGGGGATTCCGGGAATGTGATGCTGATTGCTAATTATCCTGGATTATCCCAATCCTCAGCTGAGATGGAGCTGGACGACACAACCTACAAGAGAGGAACATGGACACGGGAAGAAGATGAGCTTCTTCTGGCAGGCATAAAGAAGTTTGGCTATGGACGGTGGAAGGAAGTGGCCAGTATGATTCCTGGACGGAAAGGAAAGCAGTTGAAGCAGCGGTGGGACAACACATTGGCTTCCAAGTACCTTGACCGGGAATGGCTACAGAATAAGATACGGGATGAAGATCAAGTACACAAGGAAGAGCACAAGGAAAGACAAAGAGAAGTTGATATTGAAGGCACTCCTCCTCCTCCTCCTTCTCATCCCTCTCCCAAGCCTGATACGAAGCTGGACATGGATGATAAGTTCATTCGACTGTTTGAGACAACGGACTGGAATATGATTGCACAAAAGATTACCGAGAAAGCACGGGAAGGGAACCAGGAAGCCATTGAAGCCCTTATATCACAAGCACTGTTGGGCACAGCCACGGCGCCTCCTCCTACAGCAACAACAACAGCAACAACAGCAACAGCAACAGCAACAGCAGCCACAACTTCCAATGCTACTTCGAGTGCAGCAAGTCCACAGTCCATGCCTTTTCATTCTCGCACCACCACACCCTTCCAATTCTCAGATGCTGCTGCTTTGGCTGTGTACGCCCAGCAGCTCACTCAGCAAGACTCCAACCTCCCTTTTTTCCTCAACCCTTTTGGTCCTGCTGGCAGTGACAGTGCAGTCAATGCAGCTGTGCATGCTGTCAATGCCCTTGCCCAATCCAACTCCCTCCAGTCCTCCTTTGGCTCTCGCTCTGGTCTCAAGCGCCGTCGCTCTGATCCTGCACTGGCAGAAACCCAGTCGGCTGCCATGTCGATCTATGCCTCAGCTGCCCCCATTACGACCACAGTGAACAACCAAACACAGACCGTCTATCCCTGCTTGTTTCCTAGCTGTGGAAAGACATTTGCTAGACTCTACAACCTCAAGAGCCACTCACGCACCCACACAGACGACCGACCCTTTATGTGTCAGGTGTGTCAGGCTGCCTTTAGTCGCAACCATGATCTTAAACGACATGTCAAGATCCATGACGGAGACAAACCCTTTCGATGCATGGGCTGCAATAAGAGCTTCTCAAGGTAAATATAGTGTTTTTGTTTTGTTTTTGTTTTGTTTCTTGTACTGATCATGGAACTAGATTGGATGCTCTCAAACGACACAAGAGCAACCAAAGAAATAAAACTGCATGTCTACCTGATTATAAATAAATGAATTTATTACATACACACCCAAAGATCTTTGGGACATATAGGGAAATACACTAAATATTAAATTCCGTTGATGCACTGATTGGCTAATATGTTTGAAATGGTCTGTTCGCTGTGTAAATGAACTGTGTGTAGAATAGGCAACAATGCAACACCTATTTGCATGGATGGCCGTAGAAAAGTAGAGAATATGTGGATTTGCTAAAACTAGCTAGAATAATGGAATGTTGCAGAAAAGAAATATATATATAATAGCGAGTTGCATATTTTAAATAAAAAGAAGTCAACACAAGTCTTTGAGTCCACAAGAAGAGTGGTTTATACCCTTGGTAAAGGTATAGTTGTTGGATCTTGCTCTGTTTCTGTTTGTTCTCTTTGTTTGTCCTTTTCTTTGGTCCGTCGTTAGGGAAGGTTGCCGTTATCTGTTCTCTCGTATCCCTACAGACCTACTTCCAGAGTGTCCCCTCCAGACCGCCACAACCATAGTTCTCGCAGCGGTAGAGAAGCGATTTTCCCATATACACCACACAAGATCTCCCCCTCCATCCCATACACTTGCAAGAGCAGCTGGATTTCTCCCAATGTCCTGCGTGTCTCCAGAGTCATCCCGTTGCCCAACTGTACATATTACAAATTATATCTGCCTATTTTAGCAATAACTATTGGCTTTGCAATTAAAAAGTATAAAGTTGGATATAAAAGGAAGTAGTAAAGCTAATATCTAAACCCAGTCACTGAATTTATTGTTTAACATTATCTTTAGATTTTTTAGGCCAAAGGTATACGGAACAGTAGAACGTGTAGTTAAACTCTTGTTTATTGAATAGAATTAATATGTCTTTTATACTTTCTTTTTTTTTTTAAATAAAATAAAAATAAAAAATAGCATTAGTTTTGAGGATATACTATCGAATCGCTATGAACTATCGACATCCCTTGATATTCGATAGAGTCACCTTAGTTTGATAATAAATGAGTTCTAATTCCAAAAGGAGTGATCCTTTCGATTATGATAATAATATTTACGACATCAACAAGATTCTTGATTATCTTTTTGAATTTTGATATTTGATTATATCTCATCATTTCTTACTTCAAAACCCCAGAAATAGTCAGAGAAATATTCAAAATAATAATGAGGTATTGAATCTGTATGCTTTTGGGCAAAGGGTAATCCTTGAGACACGCAGGACCTCGAGGAAAGGCTGGCTGTTCTTGTATTGATAGATAAGGGGGTGCTCTGGTATGGGGAGTGGGGAACTCGATTCTCTAAGGCTACGAGAAAGTATAGAAACGACGGTCTGGGGGAGGTCCTCTGGTAGCGGGCCTTGGGTACTACAACGAACAGAAACAGGTAACCTTCCCTAACGAAGAACCAACGAAACGGACAAACAAGTGAACAAACAGGAACAGAACAAGAACCAACAACTCTACTTGACCTTTGGCTTAAACTACTTGTATTCCGAATCCAAGGTATAAGATGAACTTCTTTTATTTCAATTGTAGACTTTGCTATTTTATATTCTTTTCACCTGAAACCCTTCTTCCTTCTAGCTATTTTAGCAACAACACTCTTTTCCTCCGTCACAGCCATTCATGCGAATAGGTGGAGAGACGTCACCTATTCTACAAATCCCCTAATTAGGCTATAATATATCTTTTCTTGCCTATTTAAACCGAGAAAAGTCGCATTAGCCAATCAAGGCATAGCAGAATATCCAGGCACAGATCGCTGCCTGCTATACACTCTTTCCTGAGACAGTTGAGCTAACATCCAAGAAATCTATAGACCAGAGTAAGAGTGACTTGAATAAGCCAAAAAGTGCCAGTAATAATAGTTTATAAAACTCTACAGTGTTTTAAGGTATTCTATACCAAAGACTGATGACTGTTTAGGGCGTAAATCTCTCTTCTACCTTCATTTGTGGCTCATCTAAATCACTCTTACTCTGGTCCAATAATTCTATAAAAGAGTGTAATACAAGGAACTTGGTATATCCAAGCTAAGGATCACCAAGCCTAGCCATCATACAAGTATAAATAAGAAGTCTCTATGTGTATGGGGCTTATCTCTTTTTGATAAAGAAAAACACACACACACATACATACACACACATACACACAAAATAGACATGGCTCACAACACTGCCATTGTTATTGACCATGGTTCTAGGTTATGCAAAGCTGGTTTTGCTGGAGACGATGCTCCCTGTGCTGTAAGCAACCTACTACTCTACTATTCTACTATTCTACTATTCTACTGTATGTAATAACACCTTTTTGTTATAGGTCTTCCCCACTATTGTCGGCCACCTCAAAAATTATGGTGATATGGTCGGTATGGATAAAAATAGCTACTATGTTGGTGAGGAGGCCAAGGCCAAGCATGGGATTCTCGCTCTCAAATACCCCATTGAATCTGGCATAATATATAAATGGGATGACATGGAGAAGATCTGGCACCATATCTTCCATAATGAATTGCATGTGGCTCCCGAAAAGTACCCTGTTCTTCTGACACATGCTCTCTTGAGTCTAAATTCCGAGCGTGAAAAGATGATACAGATTATGTTCGAAACATTCAATGTGCCTGCTGCCTATTTGTCTGTACAGCCTGTACTCACTTTGTACGCCTCTGGTCGTACTACAGGTGTTGTCCTATATTCTGGTGATAGTATCACTCATGCCGTTCCTGTCTACGAAGGCTATATTCTTCCCCGCACCACCATGACGTTGGAAATAGCAGGTAGTGATGTGACAAATCACTTGGTGCACATGTTGGCTAAGCGTGGCCACACCTACACCACTACTGATGAAATTGACATTGTCTGTAATATCAAGGAGACGTTGTGCTATGTTGCCTCTGATTATAATCAAGAATTACAAACTGCTGCTCAATCTTCTGATTTTGAGAAGAGCTACATACTTCCTGATGGTGAAGTCATTAAGATTGGTAGCGAACGGTAAGTTACTTTTCTTCTATAGAACTATATATATATATATATAAGGTATTTATAAGTGCACTCTTTCTTTCTTTGATAGTTTCCGTGCTCCTGAGATTCTTTTTCAGCCTATGATGGTTAATACTGAGTCTAAAGGTATCCATGAACTCATCAATGACTCTATCCAAAAATGTGATATTGATGTCCGTAGAGACTTGTACTCTAACATTATCTTGTCTGGTGGCAATACCATGTATTCTGGAATAGCTGACCGTGTAAAGAAGGAAGTCAGTGCTCTTGCTATTAATACCAACAGAGTCACAGTTATCGCTCCGTCTGAGAGAAAATACACTACTTGGATCGGTGGATCCATTTTGGCTTCTCTTTCTACCTTCCAGCAGATGTGGATTACTAAGAAAGAGTACGATGAGTATGGTCCTACTATTGCCCTTAGAGGGTGCTTCTAAGCTATAAAGTATTTTATTTATACAAACTGTCTACAATAATGATAATATATATATAGAATGTTGACTATCGAGTCTATCTTAAATATGTGTAGGCATTTAGGAAAAGTTACCTGTACAGTGCTTACGATACCAATTTGCATAAATTTAATTGGCCAATTCGCGTCTTTAGTTGGCCAATTCACAGTTCCTCTAAATAAATCCTTTTCCTATCTTCTTTCTTTTTGTTTCCCTCACGATTATTTCAAAGTGTATTTTTTTTTAAAAAATAATAATAATAATAATAATAATAAAATGAGCAAAAGAAATTTATATAAAGATGGCTCGTTGTTATGCGATAAACAGTCTTTTCATGAATTCTTGATGGTGATGAAACTAATCTTTTCAAATATCATTCAACAGAAATTGCTTCCTCAATTTCAAAGGTAGCCAATGAACAAAAAGAAGTAGTGGGAAGGGACATAGTTGTAGAACTATCAGACTTAATAGAGAAAAACTATAACAGAAAAAACCTGAACGTATACAAAGGTAACTGGAAAAGGAAAGTCAGGACTGTTGCTAAGAAGATGGGTTACAAACTCCTTGAAGCAAACACAGATTGTCTCGATACATTAAACTATGGAAGAAGAAAAAAAACGTCTGTCAGTTCATCAGTCAATAAATCGACCAACTCGAACCACAAGTTGGCCGACTCAGAAAAAAAGCTTGTTGTCGATCTGTACAATAGCATTCCCACTTCTGGTGAATGGACGTTGTCTACAGGAGGAGTTGTTGACGATCAGATAAAACAATTAGCAAAGAAGTGTATATCTAGTTTTTATATATAATATTAGTTTTCAGATGAAAATAATTTATAAATTTATAATAGTATACAATAAAATATGATTATCATATAATGAGTATATATTGCTATCATTGATATACAAAGGGTATGTTAATGATTATATAATATTGGGATATATCTATTTGTAAGTAAAAAAAAAATGTTATAATTTTAACAGATAATAAAATAGTATGAGGATTAGTATTTTTAGATCAGATACAATTAATGATTAACTGATTGCTAGCTAATATACCAGATCTTAACTATGAATTACGTTGTAGAAAGGAGACGACCTAATAATCAGTCTGTGGCTGTTACTGTTGTCGTTGTGATTACAACAACTACATCTCCGATGCATGCTGTTAATGAGGTTGTTGGTAACCTCCTTGGGGATCTTGTTTTATTTGTCTTATCCAGAGTCAATACAGAGACATGTCTAATATAATTAGCACCAATCAATTGCATTAACACTGAGGAGAACTATTGCTATTGATATAAATGAGAAAATAATCTATTGATTTACCGAAGAATCTATAGATATTTTATCTGATGTTCTGACTATCAGAAAAAATAAAATATTATTTTGTGGTAGATAATAGAAAAAGGTGTGTTTATTGATATAAAGATGTATCTAATGAAATATTGTCTATTATATTGAAGAAAATAATCAGTAGATATTAGCCTTAATCTAATGATAGAATTAACTAGTTTTGATAATACTCCAAATCAAGGAATTAGAATTTTCACTTCTGATAGATTGGAAAATTAATGGTCGTAAATTTGGTTAATGATAGGTAGAGATCCTTCTACTAATATTTTCAGTTGAATATATCATTTCATATTTTCTATTCTGATCCATCAGAAAAAGTATCTATAGATTTATTTTTATTTTTATCAATAACAATAACAATAGTTCCTCATTGGTGCCAAACTTGACATTCTTTTTAAAGACGACGCTACGGTAGCTGATGACAAGTATCTTGATGACAGCCTTACAAAGCTTCCTAAAACTCTTAGAGATATGATATCTTTATTAGTGCAGAAGAACCCTAGAAAAACAAACAAAATTTTGACTATTGGGTTTCTGGTTATGGGTAAGCTAAACATATTACATAAATAAAGATAAATTTAGTAATCTACTTCTTAGGTCTATGTATGAAGCTTGTGATCATGGATGTCCCTGTCGGCCAGCATATTTTGCAAATCACGAAAACTGTCAGATTTGAGTTCCCGTCCTCTGTCGCGACTATGGCTGTTGACTTCTTGCTTCTTCTGGAGCTTACGTTTAGAGGCAAACAAGCAGTGAAGATGGCTCATAAACCTATGAACGACAGAAAAAACACGGAGCTTATTGTTGATTATTTAAACATTGCACCATCTTTGTCTTACTCTTTTTGCTGTAAATCTGGCGCTTTCATTCAAATAAAGCTTATACTCCTTGATAAAGATAATCAATTTTTAGATAGTCAGCTAGTCTTTACTTAAATTTTTAAATGAATTAAGTCTCACTTGATTTAACAATATGTATTAAACGCGTTTTTATTTAAAGCTATCTTGTAAATTATGCCTGATTTAACAATTTGTATTAAACGCGTTTTTATTTAAATATATCTTGTAAATTATGCTTGAAATCTCATTTGGTTTCAAAGCAGTAAGCTTTTACTCACAGAAATAACCACAAGATAGAGATTATCTATTCCCAACCCCCAGACCATAACATGCTGATGCTTTTCACCATCACATTTCTAATTCAAGAAACCCACTAGAGATAACTTCTGCAACTAGCCCCATGGTGACACAAGTATTAAAGCTACAGTATGTTTAGAAAGAAAAAGAATAAGGTGAAAAGGAACTTCTTTTTTATTTACTGTACTTAACAGACATCATCATTTAAATATAAATATATTTAGGTGTGGGTGTAGTAATGGCCAACTCCGATTGACCAATAATTTGAAAGATACATTTAAGGAAAAATCTGGTCTCGAGAAAATCATCACTTACAAATGCATCATTCAAACTTACTGGAAACTAGTATTTATAGATATAACTCTTTAGTATAAATACCACTGGAAAAACTAATTGAATAAAATCATACCATATTACACTTAACAAATAAAAATTATCTTCTAACCCCAAGTCTTATAAGCTTCAGAATATTATAGTGGGTAATTTTGGATTGTGGCAGTACAGTTGCCATAAAGAGAACAAAAAATATGGTAAAGGACTCTTCGAGCCGCGCTTTCTTATTTGAAAAAGTTAATATATAATAAAATTTGAAATATGATCTATCTTATTTATAACTTTCTAAGCTAAGTAATCGTAGTATCAAATTATGAATGAATCCAATGTAATCCCACTATCAAAAGAGCAAATCAACTAGCTCTATCAAGAATTTAGACAAAGAACTCGAATTGAAGACGACATCAATGACAAAGAATTTGAACTTTTAGCGGAAATCGTCAAAGACACGAACAACACTTCCAAGACTGAACTCAATCAACATCCCAAGAAGTACCAAAAAGCTCTCCCTCGATATCAATGAGGAACCTGGACGTCTGCAGAAACGATTAACAAATGTTTTCATGCCGGCCTCAAGAGAGACAATGTTGACATCTATCAAGTCATCGCCGCTTATTACAGACACTCTGATAAACTTGGAGAAACAACTACATCAGCAACTTAACTTTACAAAAAACTCAAGTGCCTCACAGAGAAAGGCAATGCATTCGTCGACAACTGGCGGTTTTTTTTTGGATATTTAAATGCGAAAACTATCGATCAAGAATCAAAAGAGATTGCAACAAAAGCCGTTTATCTCCCAGCAAGCATCAAACATCTTACTAAAAAAGAATCAGACAAAATCTTGGCAATCTCTACCGAAACGGTCGAGCAAGTTCATAAAGTAAGATTTGATCAACCACTCCGAGGAACAGCAAGAGGAGGAAACACCTTTCGAGGAAATTTTCAATCTAGAGGAAGATTTCAAAACTTTAGAAAATCCACAAGAGAAAATTATAATCAAAGATTTGGTAATTGTGGTGACCTATAATGTCTGATTTCATTTAACTCTGCCATAGTGAAATATTGCTTCCAAATAGAACCATCTGGATCAAGTATCGGTGAGTGTAATGGGTGTTCGTATGTTGACTTTTTTGCTAATTGTTTTATCTGATCGTCAACAACTCCTCCTGTAGACAACGTCCATTCACCAGAAGTGGGAATGCTATTGTACAGATCGACAACAAGCTTTTTTTCTGAGTCGGCCAACTTGTGGTTCGAGTTGGTCGATTTATTGACTGATGAACTGACAGACGTTTTTTTTCTTCTTCCATAGTTTAATGTATCGAGACAATCTGTGTTTGCTTCAAGGAGTTTGTAACCCATCTTCTTAGCAACAGTCCTGACTTTCCTTTTCCAGTTACCTTTGTATACGTTCAGGTTTTTTCTGTTATAGTTTTTCTCTATTAAGTCTGATAGTTCTACAACTATGTCCCTTCCCACTACTTCTTTTTGTTCATTGGCTACCTTTGAAATTGAGGAAGCAATTTCTGTTGAATGATATTTGAAAAGATTAGTTTCATCACCATCAAGAATTCATGAAAAGACTGTTTATCGCATAACAACGAGCCATCTTTATATAAATTTCTTTTGCTCATTTTATTATTATTATTATTATTATTATTTTTTAAAAAAAAATACACTTTGAAATAATCGTGAGGGAAACAAAAAGAAAGAAGATAGGAAAAGGATTTATTTAGAGGAACTGTGAATTGGCCAACTAAAGACGCGAATTGGCCAATTAAATTTATGCAAATTGGTATCGTAAGCACTGTACAGGTAACTTTTCCTAAATGCCTACACATATTTAAGATAGACTCGATAGTCAACATTCTATATATATATTATCATTATTGTAGACAGTTTGTATAAATAAAATACTTTATAGCTTAGAAGCACCCTCTAAGGGCAATAGTAGGACCATACTCATCGTACTCTTTCTTAGTAATCCACATCTGCTGGAAGGTAGAAAGAGAAGCCAAAATGGATCCACCGATCCAAGTAGTGTATTTTCTCTCAGACGGAGCGATAACTGTGACTCTGTTGGTATTAATAGCAAGAGCACTGACTTCCTTCTTTACACGGTCAGCTATTCCAGAATACATGGTATTGCCACCAGACAAGATAATGTTAGAGTACAAGTCTCTACGGACATCAATATCACATTTTTGGATAGAGTCATTGATGAGTTCATGGATACCCTTAGACTCAGTATTAACCATCATAGGCTGAAAAAGAATCTCAGGAGCACGGAAACTATCAAAGAAAGAAAGAGTGCACTTATAAATACCTTATATATATATATATATATAGTTCTATAGAAGAAAAGTAACTTACCGTTCGCTACCAATCTTAATGACTTCACCATCAGGAAGTATGTAGCTCTTCTCAGAATCAGAAGATTGAGCAGCAGTTTGTAATTCTTGATTATAATCAGAGGCAACATAGCACAACGTCTCCTTAATATTACAGACAACATTAGAAAGTATACAACCCCCTGATTTATACATTTTTAAACATGATTCTTCTTTTTATCACAGAATCACATTCCATTAAGCAATTTCAAATGTCAAACGCATAATCCTCAACTAAAAACTCAAGAGTTTATGATAAGCTTGAAGAAAGAGAGTAATGGGGTGTTTATTGGCTTTTTTTTTTTTTTAAAAAAATAAAATAAAATAAAAAGAAAAAAGAAAGAAAAATACTCCATGGGTATCATTTCAAAGGTCGTTAGCATTAGCAAGTCTACTGTCCAAAAGATCATTAGTAAAATCATGATTACTGATACACCTCTACCAAGACCTAGTTCTGGTGCACTAAAAAAAAACTTAACGAGAGAGACCTCAGAGGACTTGAGGCCATTCTAAGAGGCAACCCATTGACCTTCTATAACTACATAAATTTGGAACTTAAGGCACATGAGATAATCATCTGTAGAGCAACATTCATCAGATATATACATCAGATTGGGTATTATTATTATTTTAAATCACATAAGCCAAGGTTGTCTGAAGAAAATAGGAAGAAAAGACTTCGTTGGGCGAAGGAACAGGTCAATTGGACCCTTGAGGACTGGAGACGCGTCGTATGGTCTGATGAGTCACGGTTTGAAGTAGAGGGTTACCAGGGAAGAACCAGAGGGATTTGAAAGATCGGAGAGAGATACAACACTGATCATATCATATCTACAACCAAATGAGGAGAAAGGTAGCCTAATGATTTGGAGATGTTTATGGGCTGGTGGATTTGGGTCTTTTGGTCTTTGTTGATGACACTGTAGATCAGGACGTATATGTCAAAATTTTGACAGTAGAATTTCTACCATGTTTTATTGAATTGAATGAGAAAGAGAACAGGGACTTCATATTCCAAGAAGATGGGGCTAACTGCTATACAGGTGGCTATACAGCATAGTGGAAAAACACAGATGTAATCAGGCGCTTTGATTACTGGCCTGACCAAAGTCCTGATCTCAACTCCATTGAACATCTCTGGAGCTGTCTTGATAAGCTTATCGATAACAAGAGAGCCAGTATTAATAATACTGATGAGCTCAAGATAGCTTTAGAAGAAGCTTGGAGAAATATCCACGTTGATCTTGTTGAGCGTTTAGTTGGCTCAATAAAGGATTGCTGCCAGGCAGTTATTGATGCCAAAGGTGGCCCAACAAAGTATTAAATAAAAACATTTTTAAATACATTACTATAAACAATATGTTAAACTAACTTTGTGTTGAATTTGAAGTCATTAGTATGTGTTTTGAGGTCGTAACATTTATATCCGTGAAACATGTTTTTTTTTTCAGGATTTCAAAAAATGAAAATTGTATACTTTCTAATGTTGTGTGACTATAAAGAATCTATTTATTCCTCCAATATAAAGTATGAAGCTACTCCAACTCGAGTATGAGCTAGAATAGCCATTAGATTTGCCTTGTGTGAACATTGTTGGCTATGCTACATTCTCATTGCCACCACTAGACAGAAGATTCTCAACATACTCCCGGTGACTGTTGGGTTGAGAAGGATCCTGTAGTGGTGGTATTTCCGAGGGTGCAGATGTATTTATTATAGAGCCCATGGAATTCACTATAGTTAACTATTGTCCAAAAGAGAGAGCCAGAATTCACCTTTATTAAGAACAGTATATAGTCATTCATTGACTCAATATATACATAGCCACCTCAATGAACTCATTGCAATCCACAGGATACTTCTGTTATTAATATAAAGACTCACAAGTCAGTCCCAAGTAGTCTTCTATGCTGCCAATGGTGTCTAGAGTATAGTTTCTAGTGTTATCCATCTCCCAAGGATAAACTATTAGGCTTTTAGGATATAGATTCTATTGCTATATTGAATACATTTTGGCAGTATAGCTAGAGTATTATTCACCAACACTATAGGCTTGTAAAATAATACACTTTGATAGTAATGTATTCTATAAAAAAAGAAAGAAAAAAAGAAAAGAAACATATGACTTGTATGGAGGACATTTCTGCACATTTCAAGGGCAGAAGAATCTCCTGGTGTGTTTACGCAGTGAGTCGATGGGCAGGGATGTACGCCAACACCAGAGTATTGAGAAATGCCACGCCTACACTCAGTACGAGTAACACACAGCCTCTCTTTTGATGCATGCGCCGAATGGACTTGTCTTGGACGACAGTGTGTACTAGAAACCGAAGCTCACTTTTATAGATAGATGATAGATGATATATAAAGATATATAAATACATAGTATAGAATCAGAGAAACAACAACAACAATAGAGTGAGTTTCTTTATGTTATTGAGCTCTTTCCTTATGGACTGTACAAAAAAGAAAGAAAAAAAAAAGAAAGAAAGAGAGAGAGGCTTACTTTTTACCCAGCATGGCCAGCCACCAGCCAAACTCAGTGACACTGGCAATAACACCTGTCCATCCAATCAGAAACAAAACAAACCCCCACCACCGTGTCCCGCGTGTGCCCATGTCAAGAAACACAAGTGCAAACTCAAGAAAGAAGCCAAGAGTAAGAAACACGACCCCCACCATCAACAAAAGACGAGCACTGACAATAGCAATGTTGGTGTACAGGACAGTCTCCACAAACTGCGGGTAGTAGAACACATTGAGAATCTCGAATACATGAATGCGGGCCGATTCAAAGACAATAGGCTCAGGACGCTGGTGCTTCTCGACCAGCTCTTCAAGGGCCACCCGGTGGTCTGTTGGCAGGTGGATGGGCTGGGCTGCGTCCAGAGCAGAGCAAAAGGTGCGGTAGATACGGGTGGCGTTCTGGACAAGGTCATGGCGGCTCAGGGACACATTGTCTTGTTTGTCAGAGCCGTTGGTGGTGGTGTGGGCGAGATGGGTGCCCTGTTTGCGCTCCACACTGTTCACATGGGCCCGCCACAGCTTGTCGTGGGTGTCGAGTTCAAGGAGGAAGTTGAGGTTCTGGTGGACGTCGCGGCGTCTGAGGAAGGTGGAGAAGTGGGAGAGTGTCAGAGGGCTGAGGGTGTGGAGTCGCATCACTTGGTCAAGGGTGGGGAGTCCGTTGGCCTGGAGGTTGTAGTCTTTCATCTCCTGCCATGCCTCGACAGGAGCAGCTGCCAGTGGGTGGGTGTAGTTGTAGGTCTTGTGCTTGAGAGCGTGGTGGAGAGGTGTGCTGGCAGGAGAGGAGAGGACAAGGTAGGGGTTGTTCGAGTGTCGCTGTGTGAGGTCATTGAGTGGGATGGGATGGTCTTTTTCCTCCAACTGTAGGCTGAGGTCACTGACAAGCGATGCCTGCAGTGTATGGGCAGGCAGTCTGCTGTTGGCTTGGTGGATACTCCATGGACGAGGAATCGTATCGTTATCTGCTATGGTTGTGTAGGCAGAAGAGCGCAAGGAGGGTTTGAAGGGAACACTCATAACGAGTGGATGGCCTTGGGTCTGGTGTGCTGGTGCTTTGATGGATAAGCCAATCAGGAGGCTGGCTATCAGCTCATTAAGGAAATAGAGAGAGAGATAATATAAAAAAAAAGAGAAAAAGAATGATCACTGGGTAGTGAGTTTATTCCGAGACAAGACGTTGGATGATTGGTTGCTAGGGTCCGTTCGTTCTTACTGCTCTTGTCTTGCCTGTCTGAAGAAGGGGGAAAGGAGGCGCTTCAATTGGATCAGTATAAAACAGCTTGACAACAGATGTCGGTGGTTGAATAGGTTGCTATAGTGGGGAGTTGGCACTGAGAACTATAAGCAAGGAAGGAAGGAAGCGAAACAACGCAGTGTAGAAATAGGACAATGGGCAGGGAGGATGACTAAGTTAAGAGTCATTTTGGTGTGGATCGTGTTACTCTTTTTTCTTTCTTTTTTTTTCTTTTTTCTTTTTAGTCTTGCATCACAGCCATTCCATTCCAGTTGAAAGAGGATATATTGATCAAGGGCAATAATGCAATAATGCCTTATCAACCCCACGTATTTACCCAAAGACAGATATTAAATAGAATGAAATACATGCACAATAGACTAAGAGACTAAGAGACTAAGAGACAAGGAGAGGACCTTGTATCTGTGGAGTCTGATTCTTACCATGTTCCTATGAGGAGAAATAGAAAGGCATTTCATGGGGTATTCTCCAAGAGATGAGACAGTAGAGTAAGTCACTCCACTAAGGAAGTACTAAGGAAGTACTAAGGAAGAAGTACTAGACCCAGAAGAACTGCCTTATTACCTGTTCATTGCCTCACAGGGGAGGATGACTTACTTTCTGCTGCTGATTCTACAGTAGCTTCCTATTCATACATAGAATCCACTCTTTATTGCTGCTCTATTGTTTTAAAAGAACGCATCTCTGTAGGAGTCTTACCCACCAGCTCCATGGAGAAAAGCTCCAACACATTCCGACCTCCCGCTCGCTCGCTCTTTGTACTTCCTATAGCCATCCGACACACTGGCCTTTGAAGAGAGATTTGAGAGATTAGAACAGATAGAGGACACTCCACAGCCATCCTACACTCACAAACCATAAGAGAGCCTATTTAATATAGGAGCACGGGAATATCTGTGGGTGGATCCAAAGACACGTTCTGGTTCTGTCTTGGCTCTGTTTCCCAATGCCTCCCTCTTTGTCCATAAGTGTGTGCGTGTGTGCGTGTGTGCGTGTGTGCGTGTGACGTGTTATCTGCTGGGATTGGGAGAGAAGCATGAGACCGACGTTTGTTCGTGCTGACTCCACCGCAGTTTTATTTCCTTTTGCCTCTTCTTTGCTTCTCATCTCGATTCATAAAGTAAGTAACAGAGGTAGACGAGTGTCTTTTTGGTGGATAGGCAATGGACATGCGTTTGTGGCTGTGGTATTCCATCAGAGAGAGGGGGAGAGAGAGAGAGAGAAAAGACTTACTTTGTATTTGTAGCTATGGCTACCCAACAAACTAACACCGTCGCTGCTGCTGCACCTGTCTCTGCTGCACCTGTTTCTGCTACCAGTGCTACTGCTGCTACCAGTGCTACTGACGCCACTGCTGCTATTTCTGCACCTGTGGTTGAGGCAGAAGAACCTTCCTTCAAGGTAAGAAAGAAAAGAAAAGTGCCTATTCTTACCCGTGGCACTAGGTGTTTGTCGGCAACATGTCTTTCAAGACAACAGAAGAATCTCTCACTGAATTCTTCAAGACGTGTGGTACTGTGTAAGTGTTCTAATGGGTGGGAGTGTGTATAGAAGAAGAGAATTAGAAACAAGTGAGAGAGAACAGTGCCATTGACATGTGTATAGTTTGGATGCCACCATCATTACGCGTGGTACTCGTTCCCTTGGCTATGGATTTGTCACCTACGCTTCCCAGGCTGAGGTCGACAAGGCCTCCAAAGAATTAAACAAAAAAGAACTGGAAGGCCGTGAAATCAACGTGGAAACAGCTCACCCAAAGACTGTTCGCGTAGGTGAACCTCGTCCCCGTCGTCACCGCAAGAGAAACAGCAAAAAGGTAATATATATATATACACTTCTCAAAAAGAGATCTATCGACAGAGAGAAAGAAAGAAAAAAAAGAAAAAAAGAAAAAAGGTAGCTTATGAACACTGTTCCTATGCATGTAGAAGGTCCATGCTTTAAGTCGTCGTCGCACAACTGCTGAAGAATCTGAAGATGAAGCACAGGTAGAAGTAGCACAAAAGCCAGTTCCATCTAGCACTCTATCCGACACAGAGGCAGGTGAAGATGAAGGTGAGGAGGCTACTCCTCGCAAGAGTCGTGCTGGAAGAAGAACACGCAAGAACAAGACCCGTGAAGGCAGAAAGCCCAAGCCCAGAGCCCCTGTAGAAGACTCAAAGACACGACTGTTTGTAGCCAATCTGCCTTTTGCCACGACAGATGAAGAGTTGATGGCTCTGTTCAAGGGATATAACATCAAATCTGCTGCTGTAGCTAGAATCAAGAGGTAAGGAGGAAGGAGGGAGGGAGAGAAGGAAGAGGAGAGGGCATTGGCTCATTCTTCTATCAAAGTGGTCGCTCCAAGGGCTATGGATTTGTGGAGACAGAGTCTGAAGAAGAACAACAAAAGACATTGGCCAAATTCCAAGAAATTACTTTGGATGGTCGTGTGGTTTCCTTGAAGATTGCTCGTGTAGAACAGTCTAGAAAGACAAAGGAGACAGCGACTGAAGGAGAAGAGACACAGCCTGTAGATGCAACACCTGTAGAGACACAGCCTGCAGATACCACACCTGTAGAGACAAAGCCTGTAGAAGGAAAGGAGGAGACCAAGGCTATAGAAACAAAGAAAGAAGAGGCAAAGGAGGCACCCAAGGCTTCAAAATAATAGGAATCCACTGTGCAGCCATTAGAGCCCTTTTGCGATAAACGAGTTGTACATAGATTTGAATGAAGTTTTGTACTTTACACATTTTTATAAAACAAAAACAAACAAACAAACAAACAAACAAAAAGAACATAGAAAGAGAAGTTTATTGTAGAGATATACAAGGATGAGAAGGCCTTTTCAGCAAAATGATAATAACAGTAACAAAAACATAAACAAAAAGAAGGACATGTTTGGAGAGGAAGAGTAGGAATGAACTCACTCTTCATCTTTTACTTTTAGATGTTTAGAATCAAAGAACTTCATCTTCTTTCTTTCAACATCCAACTTGGAATTGTCTTCTTCTGCCTTTAGCTTGTTATGCATTGCCATTAAACAGTCAAGCATTCCATCACTCTCTCTAGTGAAGAATAGAGTGGAGGCATTGGCAGAGAGAGGGGCAAGATGATCTCTACTGAGGGTGATAGTAGAGGTGTGTGTTGACTTGACAGTAGTCCACGGACCAGGCAATGGTGGAGGATGGAAAGGCTTGAGATTTGCCATGTATTGATGAAGTAGCGTCTCTGTTAAGCTATTACTGTCTATTGCATAATAACATTAAAAGACACTCTTCCTATTCTGGTCTATTAGCTTACCCTGCTGCTCTTCAATAGTAAAGAAGTCCAGCATGAAAGAGGTGTGTTGGTTATGAGATAGTCCCATCAGAGGTCTGTGAAGAGAGAAGAACATGTTGTGTGCAAACTCCTGTGTTGGAATAGTGAAGAGTAGAGGAGTGGGTGGTGTTGCTTGGGTTTTGTTTCTGTCATGTTTGTTGGGACTAGAAGATGATGTATGCAGGGATTTTCTACTACTGATACTAGGATTGGAAGTACTCTTTTGTGTAGTGTTGGTGCCATTGCTGCTATTGTTGTTGTTGTTGTTGTTATCATTGCTATCATTGCTATCGTTGCTATCGTTGCTATCGTTGCTATCACTGCTATCGTTGCTATCGTTACTGTTATAAGAATATGATCTCTTGTAGATCTTTGATAGAGAGAATGAGGGTCGGTGACTGCATTGACTTGCAATGACTCTAAGATGAGTGCAGGTAGGATTCATAAAGACGATTGCTGCTCTGCGCAATTCCAAGAAATAGGGTGGTTACAAGCTTTTTTTTAACCTAAAATGAGACGAATTGTAATTACTTTAGACCAATAAGAAATCGATTTGAGAAGCAAGAGTAAATTGAGACAAATCAATAACAGTTCTTATAGACAGAATTATTTATAGATGTTTTGTCTGTAGGCATCTTTAACCATTTGCATTATCCAATATGGGAATTAAGATAAATTGCATGTGGTTTAAAGCCGTGTTCCATGGTACATGTCATAGAGATTTCAATCCAGTACACTTGGTGGAAGAAAAGAAGAAAAGAAGTCTCTCCATTGCTAGGTATGCTTCTTTCTAGACTATAGCAATTCACTCTCTTTGTTATCTGTCTTGACATTGCCTTTCTTATATATATATATATTCAAAGGACGTTCATCAACAGGTTCTCTTTATACATGCCTATGCTTGTAAAACATTGATGTGTTTGAGAAGAGGCTTTTGACCAATTTCAGATCACAGTAAATGACTCTGATTATTCCAAACCCATTCATTTCAATTCCCAACCATCTCATCAAGGCACATTCTGATTTATCAAATAATTCAAATAGACTCTGAATTAGAGAATAAAAATGACTATTTTATTCTGTATGATTTAGCAGTTGGATAACCCTGAGCTTAGAGATCAGTATGAAGTGTCCAGGGTTATGTTCTACTAGTCATGGCTGTGTAGACTGATGAATAGATAGATCAATTATGATCTCTCTCTCTCTCTCTTCTAGCCTAGGAAAGATCATGAAGCCACTGTAAGATGGACTATTGCTACTATTATTATTCCTATAGGAGCCTCTTTCTTTATAAGAATGATCATTCTACTGTCAATTCCTATTTATTATTAAAAAAAAAGGTCATTGTGTTATAATGACAGATATCTTACACCAAAACACGAAAAAACAGACACATGGGCAAGCGTCTTCTTGTGGCTGATATCAATGAATGCATTAAAAGCATAGTCAATAGCACAGAAGAGGTGTTCAATAGCTGTCAATGACTAGATCTACTCTGTAGAGACACATCATTATTCTTACTGTATTCTACACTACTGCATACAAGACAGTTTTCATTAGGATGAATATATCTGCATTTAAATCGTCGATCAATAACTTTGTCTATAAGAAGTTACAGCTTGTCTTAATTTACTTTCTATTCCTCTCCATTTGATCTCTTATTGGTTTTAATAGTTACAATTCGTCTTATTTTAAGTTAAAGACCTGTACAAACACTTCAGTTATGATATTTGAATCTCAGTTGAATTGTTACTATTGTTTTTATTCTTGTTGCTGTTGTTGTTGTTGTTGTAATTGTCCTTTGACTTGATCCACAAGCATATTCCTTCTTATTCAAGACAGTAAAATGAATATAAGACACGGTTATTTGTATAGGACTCTTCTTGTTGAGATACGTTATGAGTGAGATACATGAATCCAACAAAAGGAGTCGACTCTTGAGTTTAGTGTATTATTTTTAAATCAGTCTGACATAGCATCAGTGTCATTTTAATCTCTTTTCATTTAATTTCCTCTTTCTGAATGGTTCTACACTACAGCTAAAAATACGAAGAGGAGTAGCGGGCTCTGTTGTGATGAATAAATAAGATCGGGTAAAGGTTAGAACAAAAAAAGTAGAACAGAGACAGGGCAACTCTATACTTCCATCATCTTTCTTTCTTTCTTTCTTTCTTTCTCTTTCTTTCTCTTTCTTTCTCTTTCTTTCTCTTTCTTTCTCTTGATTTTACACCATGCTCTGTGGTGTATCAACCTACACCCTCTTTTCTAAAGATCTCCATCGATTCACTTTACTTTTTTCACCAATCTATAGTCTATAGAAAGACTCTTTCTAATATATGTAGCTATATTTCTTTATTCTTCTTATTCTTATTCTTATTCTTATTGATAAACAACAATAATGGCCTATGCTTTATGCACCGTATAGATAGACACATGAGGATAGGCATTAATCAATATCTCACACCAACCCATCTTCTTTCCTTGAATTCGAGATGTATGTATACTCTGCCACTGTATTATGAAATTCTCAAGTAAAGAATCAACTACTAGTCTTGGTGGGGAATGGAGAAGATTCACTGGTAAAAAATCTCTTCTTCTTGAAAGAAAGGGACCATTCCTTGTCAAAATACTCTTCTTGCAATGACTAGTGTTGTTACTATTATATTAGAAGAAGAAATGAGGGTAGTAACAATAGATAGTACATGGCAAATGTATCAAACATTATGGAGAACTCTATTAGGTTTTTTGTACTCCATGTAAAGAGTTGATCTATCATTGTAAGAAACATATAGATCAGGTTGAAGGGTACTCTTTATTGTTTATAAAGAGAGTATGTATCTGCTCTTTACCATCTTTGGCTGCATACATGTTTGTTCTTCTTTTATATAAAGGGAGATACAAATATACAAATATAGTGGGCACACCTTTGATAATAGTAATAAAAGACATCATGGAATTGAATAGGCTTATTAAATAGCATAGGATAACGTCTAAGGATAAACACACTAATGTGTTGGTGTCATAAGCAGTGACTAGGGTAGTGACATGTAGACAACTTATTTAGAATAGGATTTTCATAGCATTGAGTCACTTTTGAACGGAACTAATATCTTTAGTGGAAATACAGAGAGTTTATATAGACTCGCTATAAAAAGATAATTAAATGATAGATCAAGAATAACATGCTATAGGTGTAGAATGAGCAGTCTAATGTAATAAATGAGCAAACAGTTGTTTGTGTGTTCAATATAAGAAAAATAATAATAATAATAAACATGATGACACTGGAGAGAATGAAAGAGAAAAGAAAGAGATTATAAAGAGAAAGAGAGAAAGAGAAGCTACTCGGTACTACAAAGGCTTTTTGATGTACATTGAGCTCACACGTTTTCCCTTGCCAAGATCCATAGAAACAACACTCATGGTCTTATCATGAATAGTGGCACTGGCATAATCAGTGCAATGTTTAGGGAAAACACCCTTGGAACTGCCGCTTGTCAAGTTAATACCCTGGCACCAACCATCATCGTAAATAGAGAATATCTCTATACGGTCTCCTACTTCGATATCAAGCTCATCACTAAGCGTAGGGGTGTAGCTGGAGACAACAGTAAATACGCCTACAGATCCTGGTTGGGTTTGCTCGGTTATGACAGGAGGGAGGTGATTGGGGAGTTTCTTTTCTGTGTGAGAAGCAAGAGGAGTAGCTACTGGTACGAGTGTAGGAGTCATAGTAGCATAGGCAGCAGGAGATTGAAATGTAGGTTCTTTAGGAATAGTATTATTACCAAAGCCCATAGTGAATGGGTCTGGTGTAGCAGCGGACAAGGCGTTTCTCTTTTTCTTGTAATGCATTAAAGTGAATCCCATAACACCCACAATAGCAACACCTGCTACAGCAACAATGCCGCCTATAGCACTGGAAGATAGGCCAGAGGATGAATTATATGATTCAGCAGTGACTTGTGCATTAGGTGTGTGTGTGGACGAAGCAGCCGAGAGACCAATCGAACTACCATAAGGCGCTGCGCTAGGAGTTTTGCTATTTATTTCGAATTTGGGTATTTGAGCAGTACTGGAAGATGTAGGTTTGACTATTGTGGACAATGTAGGTGTTGCAGAAACTAAAGATTTCTGAGTTGCACTTTTAATTGTTTCTTTAGATTCATCTGCTGCTGCTGCTGCTATTGTGGTGGTGGTGGTGGTAGGTGGTGGTGCTACTGCTAGTGCTGCTAGTGCTTCTGTTGGTGTTGACTTTTTCTTTTCTGGTACTGCTGAAGGAAGTGCTTTTGTCGTATTTGGAGTGGTAGTAGTGGTGTGGGTGGCTGACACTAAGAGTTTAAATAATAGTAAATCACTTGCCAATGTATTTGTGTCTAGTCAGTCCATTTTACCTGTAGATTTGTTTGTAGTTTCTTTTTCTGCACGTCTGTTTATGTCTTGGAAGCTTGTTGGGTCTGACCAAATAGGAACGGCCTGTGCTGTATCAATAGCAGCAGCAATAGAGGCCAGGACAGCGGCGAAATTCAAAGGATAGTGATTCATGTCAATAAGATAGTGTTTAAATCTTCTATTTTAATAGAAATGAGAGACAGTAAAGAAAGGAATGGTATAGTAAAGGAGGGAAAAAGAACAAGAGAAGAGTAGCATGGAGAACAGCAGAATAAATCCAGAAATCCCATGTTGAGTTGTACGAACACATTCTAAATGTATCACAGGTAAAAGAGATCAACAGTACATGAATTGTCTTTTCGTAGATCTCACTCGATCACGATGACTTTATTAAAACAAGTTCTATTATGAAGACAATTTTTCAACAACAATAGTAATAAAAGGAATCTATTCATTGCTACCTTTATTCTTTATTGAATATGAGACTATCACTGCCTGTATACCTCTTCACGGCCTGATAAAGCGCACGCATGCTACTACTCCTCTCTGGGAACCATCGAAGAGGTGTATGAGCTCAGGAGATCAAGACAATCACTATTATAAATCACACTCTTCTTATTTCTTATTCTTTTCTTTTTATTCTTTACTTCTTAATGCTTATAAAAATTAAAGTTATCTATATTCTTATACTCTTGAAAAGTCTCTTTTTTTTTTTATAAAAAAATAAAAAAAAATATAGTATTATTACTCGAGTCACCAAGGTGCAACTATAATATAAGTTCATAACACCAAAGGCCATTCAATGTTTAAGATGTTTGTGCTGTATCGGTACTTTAATTCCAAAAGAAAGACGGAAAGAAAAATAAAGAACGTGAGGGCTAGGCCAGCCCTATTTAGTTCTGGTCACCGTGCAAAGACAAGCTAGCTATTACCATTTTATAATATTTAAGATATAAACAAGTCAGAGATGTTCCAATGAAGTTTGGTTTCTTTTAAAAGAATCGACCCACGGGATATGTTACTAGAAAAAACATGTAGTACCGTAACAAAACAGCTATCGTATGTTGGCTGGATATTGGATAGTAGCTATTAGAAGAAAGAAGAAACGTAAACAGTGAATGCTTCTTTCACGTTGTTCTTTCTTTTAATTACTGTAAAATAAACAAGTTACATTGAGCAGCAAGGACTGTTATTATTGGACTGATTACAAATGGAACATCGAGCTACTTGTAAGATAGTAAAAATACCCACAATGAAATGTTACAAATATGAATTAGACCCGTTTTTATTCTGGACACCACTGCAACAGATACAATCAGCTATCAACAACTGCTATGAGAGATTAAATATTTATCAAGCTCGACAGCTTAGAATCTCCTTTTTCTTTTTTCGACTGTCATTTTGAATCGAACAGCAGACTGAGATTAGAATAACCCATTGAACAAGCTAAAATAGTCAAGTTTAATGGATAGTAAAAGAATCGATTTGTATTGTTCCAACTCATTATTGTTGTTTCTAGAAGATCGTAAAGAGTAATGACGATAATGCTAACACTAATAAGCAAATGTACCCGGAGAAAGGCCCTTAGTATTACCTGAATAGCAAAACTGCCAATGAATATACGTATGATTATTCTATTACTACATACAGTCGACATGACTGAAATCATGTAATAGTCTCAGCATAAACCTAAACAGTATCTATTCTATTGAGATGTGTATACTACCCATACACAATCTGACACATGCTTTTTAATGTGGAGGATACCCTTTGACAGCCTGAATCATTGAGGATTGATAGCTGCAACAATCCTTGCATTTCAATTTATATCAAGAATATTATTGAATGATGGCTTTTACTTGGATTATCATTCAATAATATTCTATAGATTAAAATATTGCTAAGCAACGAGACACTGAGTGAGAGAGTGAGAGTGAGAGAGAATGAGTGTGTGTATGTGTGTATGAAAGACTTTTATCAAGTGGATAACTGTTAGCCTTACTTAAACATCCACTATCCAAAGTCAGCTGCCAGACAGGGGAGCAGTTGCCATGTCAACGACTGATCTATCATCTTAAAGCCATTCTTTAGTCATTCTAGAGTCATGTCTGATAAAGAGTATAACAAGAGTTCAATTGATAGGAACTCCTAGATAGAGTGTAAAATGGAGTCATTCATCTATCCACTGTTTATTCCACCTATTTTATTGTCTACACAATAAAGTGTCCGTGCCAAAAGACAACCCACCCATTTTAGTTGTTGATAGGGAAATAGCCGCCATGACTAAACTACCGCACCTGCATTGTGCGTTGCACGGACACTCAGAAAAGTATATTTCATCCCGATATTTCCTTATTTTGATAAATTATCTTGATGTTTCCATGCCTTTGCTTCATGCAGGTCAACATACTATTTAAGTACTCATACTTCTCCTGTTGTGGATTCTATTCATTTATAAATTAACAAATGAAGTTCCACTGATACCGAATTTTCAATAGGATGATAAGAAAACCATGCCTAGGAACCTGCATTTAATTTAATAAAGATTCAAAGCAGTATAGAAAGGATGAGAAGCATCATGTGTGTTTATGCGTATGTATGCGAGTATGCGTGCTTTCTTTCAATTTGGCTATCGAAACATGGAATTTTTTCTTTCTTTCTTTCTCTTTGACTATGACGGCTCTCTAAATTGCTGCAGACAATAGCTGAGTTGGTAAGAAAGAAAGAAAGAAAGAGAATAAAAGTGTCTTGCAAATAAAAAATAAAATAGTCACCCTAGGATTTATTATCTTCACTTCATTTATAGGCTTATGCTTTTAGTTTACAATTTTTATATTCTCTCTATAGATATAGCACAGACTATGACAAGGAATAAATGGGAGTTCGCTTGTTTTGTGAAAATAAATATAGGACACAAGAAGCCCATGGTTCAATTTTCAGAAATAAAATAGCGATGAGATTGGAAATATTGACCTGGGTAGTTCTGACAATAGGCCTCTCTCCAATTTTGAACCTCCTCATCTATGAGTACTTGTGTGTTAAATCTTTTTCTGCTTTCTAATTTCTGTTTTTATATAGAAACATATCTTTTTATTTTCAAATGGTGCTGGATATAAATAAAAAGTAATTCAGACTTGTTTGATATAGGAATAATAATTAAACTGTATTCTATTTGAATTTGTGTGTTTGTTTGTTTGTGTGTGTGTCTGTGTGTGTGTCTTTCTAGCATTGCAGATCAATGAAGCACTTTAGATGTACAGTTTATTTCTATTTTATTCTGAAAAACAAAAGGACTCACAAGCCTAATGTTCATCTGAAACTTAAAATTTATAGTTTTGGCAGATGGAACTCGGTTGTGTAAGTTTGTTGTAACAATGAGTTGATGACTTGACCCATTTGATAAAAAAAAGTAAAATGATTGGTTGTTAAGCCTCTAAACTGTTTCATAAATAAAATCTACACCGCTTGTGGAATAATAATAAAAAAGACAAAGTTGAGATAAAGAACAATAGCAAGGTCTAATCTCTACACACCAGGAGGTCCTTAGGATATAAAAGGAAATAGTCGAACTACAGTTGTTTAAAAATGACATTGATTTGAAAAGGAGCAAAAATAAAGTGAGATGTATTCATGTTAGTTTTTAAACAAATAAAGATTATCATGTAAATTTACCTGTAGATATCTGAATCCCAAAGGAAACCACTTTCGATGTGGCTATATAAAATATGAATACAAATATCTATTCTTCTCGACAGAATGGAACTGGTCGGTGGCGACCATTCAAAACCTCTTCTGCAATCGTATAGATATTTTTTGATGCATTCACATCTCTGTTCCAAACAATTCCGCAACTTTGGCAAGCGCGGATATTGTTGAAATTTATTAATACCTCAGTGAGGCTGTCTGTGCTACAAGTATAGCAGATCTTGAGAACAAAAATAAAACTAACTGTTAGAAGAGCTTTTCATATTGGGTAAGAGGTCAATCATGTTTACTTTCGATGTAAGGAACTCATCAACATCAACCACAAGAAGATCTCCGTCTTTCTGTCTCTTTTTTCAATGATTGATATAAAATTCTCGTCAAGCCAACACGATGAACTTTGAACTTGGCAGCATCTTTTACCTTTATTCCTGTGCCATAAGCAACGACTAGCAGTTTGGTAGGATCATACTCTAATCCTTCTAGGTGCCAATACCCCTTTTCAATAATAAAACAGTAAAAATAATTAGTTCGAGATGTATTAATGTACTCTCTATGTGTGTGTCGTATTACCCTCACACTAGCACCTTCTTCTTGCCTATGCCTTTTTAAAGTATTCACTGGGTTTATTATAGTAAAAGAATATACAATAGAAACTGACTAACATGTCAGACATAATAAACATACACAAACACTCACCAGATCACAACTGTTGGTTTATATGCCAAACAAAGGCAAACAAAATAAAGAGGGTAGAAGTTATGAAAAACAACAACATCTCAGTAAATTTAGAGATGGGTTTCCTCCTCTTGTCCTATGTATGTTTCAAGGGAAGAGAGAGCCCCTTTTTACAATAAAATCACTTTATGGAATTCTATGGCCTTGAAATACAGAACCGAGATTATACACACTATGGAACAGGACAGCTATCTTTCCCAGTCTGCCTGAATGTTCTATGAAGATCATATCTATTGCTTGAGAACAGCAAATTAGACAAATTCATAGTAAAATAAAGAAATATTAAAATAGTATAAATCTTTAGTTGTCTACATCCTTAATAAAATAGACTTTAATCCAAACAGCTTCCTAGAGTATAAACAAGATAGGCTTTAAGGACTTGAGCAACTGACTGTTTCTTATTCTCGACTTGTTTTCTTTCTGTATTTCCATAAGATGCCATTATTATTACAACCATTAGTTTGCCTTCTGTCAGCCCACACCCTTCTCTTTTCTGTCAATCTTCGTATGAGTAACCAGCCTTACGAGGTCCTGTGTGTCTCTTGTCTCATAGCAACAGAATATTTTTGGAATATAAAGGGAAATACATGAACAATGAAATTATATTATTTGTTTTGTTGGCTAATGTGTTTAAAAAGAACCTTTTCGCTGTCTGTCTGCCTTGGCATTGACTATGGACTGTGTAATTAAGCACTATAAAGTTGGATAAAAGGAAGAAGTAAACCTGACATTGCAACTCAATCACTGATATTATTTTCTTAACATAATGTGTTATTCTTAAGCCCACAGTATTTGCAGTATGACACTGCTTAAGAAAGATTTACTATAGAACACACTAAATTAACTCTAGTGGTCATTGTCCATAAAATAGAACCAAACTCACTTATGTTAGGAACATTGTATTCATTTATTGACTCAATATTCATAATCACTTCAACAACTATGTTATTGTAACTGTTATTAACAATAGTACTTGATGATAACAGGGTATTGTTTCTAATACTGGGCTTTAGGCTCAAGGCAAATAGAGTTTTTTTTTTGTATTCTTTATTGACTAGGCCGACAAGGCAAATAGAGTGTGAATTGTTTGACTTGTAGATTTGACGTGAATTTGACTTTGAATTTGATGAGTGGAGACTAGTGTATACCTCACCAGAATAAAGAAGAATAATTTGTTTTGATATTCCCCTCCCTTTGTTATTTCACACATTGCACATACAACTTAACACTCAAGTACTAGTCAAGATGAGCATAACTGAGCAAGGTAATGTGCCATTATTAACAAAGAGAAACAATAGAAAGAGGTGATAGACACTACCAAAGACTAGTCTAGTGATGAAAAAGTAAGCAGTGTCTTCGTCTAGGCTTGAGCTCATTGTAATCCACAAGACACTTATTGTATTGTTATTAAGCAAAGGCTCTCAAGTCAGTCTTAGGTGGTCTTCTACAAGGTCAATAATGTCTAGGGTATACTCCTGAGCATAGTTATCTATCTCCCAAGGATAAAGCACAGGGCCTTTAGGTATAGATTCTATTGCTATGATGGAATTCACTTGGGCAGTAGCTATAGTCATACTATAGTATTATCTATACTATTATAATAAACAATTTTATTCATAAACAATATATTTTACTAATAGTATAATTTGATATTGAGGTATCCACAAAAAGAAATATTATTTTTGATATCCGCAAACCTTTCGTTTTAAATGAAGTTCCATAAAAGGCAAGAAGTCTTCGATTTTAAAAGGCGAAGATATCATCGCTTAAAGGCCAGAAAAATCTCCTGGTGTGTAGAAAGAATCTTTTACAAAAATGTGTCTCGATGCCTAGATTAAAAGAGAAATTGTACGAATCAACTGCGTGTATTATCTCACTCCATTTTGCTTAGAATACAAGTGAAAGCAATAGGCAAGGACTAGTGACTAATAAATGAATTGTGTTTGTGAATTCATTACAGTCTACTCTACAGCTCTTTAACATTACTCTAGTATAAATTCAAAGTATTCATCCTGCCCAAGACTGCTTCTTTATCTACTGATATCAGTTATGGGGATTGAAATTAATTAGGCTTAAAAAATAAAAATAAAATCATCCGTGACACGATTGCTTCCATTAAAGAGTGTGCTCATATTCGTTCTCTCTGACGCAAACATTTATAGTAAAGTGGGCAACATTATACTATAGGTTAAGAACCAGTCCATCTCTGTTCTCTAATAAAGAACATAGGGAACCTCATTCTTATACACTTGGCTTTAGTGTTGTGTATAAACATAGTATATAAGTGTTATGTATTTATTCAATGGCAAGCACTACCTTTCTACACAGGGTCAATTGAACTACAATTGGTAGCATTTCTAAACAATGTTTCAATATATATTTTAAAAAATATGTATCATGATTAGATGATTTAAAACACGCACACGCACACACACGCATACACACACACACACATGTTTAAGACAAAACATAAGATCTTCTGAATTATGATCGTTACCTGTTGTTGTTTTATTGTTGTTAACTTGAAGAATTCGACCCTGTCTTTGACTTTATGCTTGCACCCATAAGTCCATTGGTTGAATAGAGAGCTCATCTGTTCTATTCTATTCCTTATACATGACCCCAATGTTCTTTTTGTTTTATTCCATAGGCTCACTAAAGAATAGTAATGAGAATAGAAGAGCAAAATAGAATCTGTAACTTTTTTTTTCTTAAGCAATGGAGTACTTGTACAGCCACACACTCACTTGAATTTAACACTTGCCGAAAATATAATAAAAATAATATCTTTATCTTTGCATAAAGCTCTTCTTTCCAAATAGTGCCAAGCCAACACAACATGTCAGATACATTTTCAGAAGCTCACATTTGTGGAGAATATAACAAAGCAGAAGATAGAAGGTGATGGGGCATTTATTACCAGTTGAAAACATGATTAAGGTTGACTGTCACTGCAAAAGTAGTTGTAGTAAGGCCCAACAGTTCAGAATAGTATCAGGAACATCAAAGAATATAGATCATTATTACATTTGGGGAGTCATGGAAACCCCTAAAACAGTGAATGAAAGGAGCCTTAGACACCTGGAATATGTCTGGTGGGCCTTTGAAAGATGAATTGAAAAAGGAAGGGCATCTATTACCAATATTGAATGTTTGAAGGCTTTACTTACAGAGGAGTGGGTGAGAGAGTTGGTATTGAACTTGCACAACAATAAATTCAAAGTATGACAGATAGATACCAGACAGTCATTGATGCCGAAGGAGACCATACGAAATATTAACTGTATTATTATTATTCTGTTCCCAATAATTAAAGATGTTGATCTTTGGTATGCTTAAGTTTAAGGCTTTTATATCAAATGTGGAGTAGTTTATTTAATGTTGAACATATTCTAAATATTTCGTCCTGATATTTATATTCAAAGGTACTCAATTTAATGGAGTGTGCCTGTAGAAAGCTTAATGATGACTATACCAGGCTACAAGACGGTTGGATACTATGGAAACAAATAGTTGCAATAATAAACTAACTTGATCACAACATTTACCCGAACTTTATTGAATGCACTACTGGGAGAGAATACTAATGAGGAATGCACAAACTTTACGGTTAGAATGAATGAGTCGGGTCCACAAGCTTATTGTAGATGACTAAAATGAAACTAGAGTATTACCCACTTTCATTTTATTTTAAAGGCTTTCACTGTGAGACAAGAGTCTATGGCAATACTAGTGAAAAGATGTGGCGTTATAACTGGCATTAGATATTACAAAGATCAGTGTATTTACTATTTCATTGTAATCTTGCTAGGATCTCTTTTCATAGTATGTGTACTTTTGAATAGCCCATTGACCCACAGAGAAAGCATATAAGTAGATGAGTAGATGTATGGGTGATTGAGATGGAAGGACATTAAAGACTGTAAAGAATGAATGGATAGAAAACTGACTCGATCATTAGTCTGCTAATGAAGTGAGGAATTGAGGAATTGAATGAGTGAATTATAATTAGAAGTTTGAATAGTCTTTATGTATATCTTCCATCTGTTCTCCTTTTGTATGTCTACTGTTAAAAGTGAATAGGAAATTGCTTATTAAAGGATCAGTCACTTCTATTTATCAGATAATTCGAGATAATTCGTTATAGACTGTAGGTGGAGTGTTGATTCTATTATCATTCGTAAACAGTGGTTTTAAATAGAGAGAAATCGGCATCATCAGAGATGTTCTTTCTATTGCCTTGTTCTGGTACCCTCAAAAGAATAAATGCTGTGAACCATAAAAAGCGGAGTCCAGTCGTATAATGTAACTTTAGACTTTATTGGTTTGAGCTCTTGTTTTTTCTTTTTCTTTTTCCTGTATGCTCTTGTCGTTGGATACACTAAGTCATAAAAGGCTATCCAAGTAACATGCATCAGTAGGAACATATTAGCTATCATTTGCCTATGTCTTTATCCATGGCAGAACCATGGGCATAAGTATAAGAATAAACAGAACCATGGGCATTGTCATCATAATAGCAATGTGAACAGCAAGTGTAAGAGTCGAAGCTAGTCTTATTTATATATTTTTATGTATATTCTTATTATTAAAAAAGAAAAAAGGACAATGCTCTTTTTCTCTTTTCTACTGATAGGATGTTGGTTGATGATGCTATTTCTTAACAGTTTATTATGTATATTATAAATCTAAATAAATAAATAAATAAAAACCATGTGTAGAGGCTAAAGAGTCGTCACCCTTGCTGTTCAAATACAGTCATTGATTTCAAAACAAAAAGTCTAAAACACACCTTGGCCTAGTTCCACGACTGCCATTCGCTGTAAAGTGGAGAGCAGTTCACATGGACACTGGCTGCATGTTGCCCTTTCATGGAAATGCACCCCAGACACCTGTACGTACTTTGGCGCAACCCAGGGTTGTTGTACTTGAACTCCTGATATGTGTACATCTTGGTGTAATAAACCCGTGTCTTACAGCATTAGGGTGTCCCATTCTAATCATGGAAATCTTGCCAAGAAAATAAAAACTGCGGTCATAAGCATAAAGTACACAACAGCAATTAAACTTTGTATGCGTGCCACCAAAAAAAATAAAAAAAGATAATAAAAATAAAAATAAAAATAAAAATAAAATAAAAAAAGATAATAAAAAAAGGTAGACTCTCAGTCGTCATTCTTTTATAGAGAACTCTCTACACTCAGAGGGTTGAGTAACAGCAAGTCCTCTCAATGCACCTTTGCCTTTCATAGATGAGTGCATGTACTTTATGCTATCTACCCTTTTCTCTTATGCATGACATCAAAACAGCCTAGTTCTTGAAGAGAAAGAATAATAATTACAAGTGACACTGTTCTTCAAAAGGCTACAACTCCACCCGTGGCCATGCTTCTCTTGATTTACTGTGACATTTATGCTGAGAGATTATTGGCTCATTTTGATAGTGAACTGTCAAACGATTGGGTGCAAGTTACCTATCGTCATGTGGAGTCCACTGTGTCTATTTCTTACTCTCAACCATGGCCTACTGTGGCTATGGATGTGTCTTGCTTTACGATTCTTTTCACTCTTTCTCTTTAGTGTCCGTATTACAGAGGACAGAGCGACGATGGAAGAACAGCCGATGCACACAAGACAAAGACGACCAAGAGATAGCAAAGCAAAAGAAAAAGAAGAATATAAAAAGTCATGTTGCACCGATCGAAAAGAGGTGAAGGGCGGTCAAAAAGCATGTCGACCTAGGACGAGCGTAGTTGAATAAAGTAGGAACCCAATGTCACTCACGAGAATGACTTTGCTGTGGCGTAACAGAGTGGTTGTGAGCTGTGTGTACTGATAACAGTTCTTTGCAATGGTCCCTAGTGAATAGAATGAGTCTCCATTCAATTGTTGTCCATGGCATTCATAAAGACAGAGCCACCCCTAGAGAGAGTGCATAATAACCACACAGTGTTGATGAACTCATTCTCCATGGAATCACCCATTGAGCAACGGCACATTGGCTAGCATGGTTTTCTTTTGTTAGTGTTATCTGTCTATTGATTCGCATAGGCCTACGATGTTAACCCACAGGACGAGAAAAGAGACATGGTGTATGGGAGTCACTGTTCCTATAGCAAAGAGTGCGTTGTGTGTAGACTGTTTTCTGATGATCATCTTTTGCCTTGACGATGAAGAAATACAAACAGTATCCGACATTGCCATGCCTTTCTTATAGATCTCAAAGATCAACAACAATGGGTTGAGATGTATTTATATGTATCTTTTATATGTATCTTTTATATATATCTTTATATTTACAAAATAAACAAATAACCAAACATCCAAACAAATAAACAAATAAACAAATAAACAAACAGCAACAAACAAATGGCTATACTAGAAACAACAACAACAAGTAGATCAAAAAGTCCCCCTTTTTTCTTTCTGTCTTTCTGTCTTTCTTTTCTCTTCTTGGGAAGGCGCAAGGAAGGAGGGACTGCTTTCCCATGAAGAAGACAAAGACAGAGCACCCTTCCACCTGTCTAATGGTGCAAGAGTAGGAAAGACAGACAGACATACAGACAGAAGAGCACAGGGACCCTTTTCTTTCAAAAGAGCAAAGGATGGAGTGTTGTCATTGGCAGTGAGGTGTAGTTTGTGTCTATTTCTTGCAGGGAGAGCAGAGGGGGGATGGCGTGTTCAAGCGAAAATTCAGTTTCATGTGGATCAAGTGATGTCAGAGAAGACGAGGCGTGGAAGAGAGTAGAGCCAAAAGTTGCCAAGGTGTGGTTGAGTGCAGTCATGTGGGAGTGTTCGATATGATACTTGAGACCATTTAGGTTTTTATAGCGCTTTCCACAGTCACCAATGGTGCATTGGTAGGGTTTTGAGGCAATGTTCTCGTTTTCATCCGAGATGAGGTTGCAATGGCCATGTTGGTTGTGGTATTTCAGACCGTTGGGGTTCTTGTAGGCCTTGTCACAGCCAAGAACAGGACACTTGTAGGGCTTGTCTACATTGACACCTAACCAACAGAAAAGGGAGGGGACATGTTATTTCATAGTCCAGTGTCTGTCATGAGGGAGGGGAGGGAAGTTCTGAACAATGAAGAACACTGCTTACCTGGATGGGTTGTGGCTAATAAGACGCCTGCCTGAGCCAAGAACTCCTCATCTGTCATCATGGAAGCAGGTGTTTCTGACATGCCCATGGAAGGGTGACCTGCATAGACCACCTTTTTTGCTGCTGACTGGGTCAATAGATCCATAGCACTTGGCATGACACCTGAAATGACACCTGAAATGGTATTTTGTGATTCCATCAATTGTTGGTAAGAGCGCTTTTTGCCTTGGGACTTTTCAGAGGGATTTTCAGAGGGAGTGTGTTCTTGCTCTGTCATTTGAAATGCAGCGTCATGTTCACAGGAGGAGGAGGAAGCATCAAAAGAAGAAGCATTAAAAGAAGCATCAAAAGCATCAGCATCAGAAGCATCAGAAACATCAGAAGAAGAAAGAACACCCATCAGAGAGGCAGGAGAGGCAGTGCTTGCATTGTAAAGGTCAGATAGATAGGCTGCTGCCTTCTTCTTGATAAAGTTGATCTTGGGAAGAGCAAAGTCCTCACTCAGAGGACTGTTGGGCGGAGAGGTGTCTGTTGAAGAGCAGAAAGAAAGACTGGGAGACCAGCATTCATTGTCTTCCTCATAATCACTGACATCATCCTCTTCTAATCGCACATGACATTCTTCATAATGCTGGAGAAGATCATGAAGATCATTCAGAATAAGACCACAACAAGCAAAGTCACGACAAAAAGAAGCCTCGAGTTCACGCGATTCAAAGGCATCCTTGTTGCTACTGCTCTGTGGCTGGTAGGGCTGAAACTCATAGGGACTGCTCAAGTAGTCATGGGCATGAGTACCACACTAGGGAAAACTGTCAACAAGACTTACTCTACGTTAATGTCAAGCTTCGGGAGGGTGTGTGTGCTCACATTGCGGATGGTCAAGTAATCAATGGGAGCAGGCATGTTGTTACTCTTATTGCTGTTGCTGTTGCTGTTGTTGTTGTTGTTGATTCGAATCAATCCAGAAAATATCCACGAATGCAGAGAGAGAGTGTGTGTGTGTCTATGATAAAGCCACTCGAATCTGATCAGAGAATAGAGGAGGGGGAATGGCAGGAGATAATAAAGAAGTGCTTGAAAATGGAGAAAAAGTCAAGTCTATATATACTAGAAAGATTCATGCATGGTCACACAAGTGGTACCAATGAAGGCGGACTAGGAATATCATTGGGCGACAAAAGGCCAAAGCTTATATTCTATCTCTGTTATGAGTGAAACTAGAGCCATTCTTTGGATATGACGGAGATGAATTTTGATTCCTGCCTGAATAGTGGAGTGAAGTGGAGAGAGGGTGGAGTGGAGTGGAGAGAGAGAAGAGAGGGTGGGCAAGCAAGTAGGCAGGTAGGCAGGCAAGTAGGCAGGTAGGCAGGCAATTAGTACTTGTCTTATCCTACACCACTCTCCACCCTCTCCAATCCACCCTCTCTCCACTTCACTATTGGCTAATGCACATCCACTACCACTAAACAAACACACTTCTTAGAAAGACAGCCAGGGCAGGACTAATGGTGGGTGGGCTTTTGCACAACATTACTTTTACAGAAACAAAGCCATTCATTCATTTGTCTGTGTAAGGCCTTGTCTGGGTTTCAATGGATGACTGAACATCAACCCTTTTGACACACTGGGTATAGACAGAAATGATCGATGGATCTGACCTCATGTGAGTTATTTCCTCTTCTTTCTCTGTCGGTCAGTCTGTCTGTCTGTCAGTCGGTCTGTCGGTCTGTCGGTCTGTCAGTCGGTCTGTCGGTCTGTCTCTCATTATGTGTCTGTACTCTTCCACTTGCCTTATTTGTAAAGATAAGATGTGTACTACAGTAGTGTTTCATCTCAGTACCAGGCTGGCTACTATTTTGTTGTACCATTGAAGTCTACTTCATAATGCAGCAGACTAATTAGGTCCTTGTCTTCTCCAGCCATAAACTCCGGGGAATGATCGAGAGTGTATTATGTTGCCATAGAGATAGGGTCATAGTAAAAGGTGTTCAAAAGATAAAAAGTCTTTTGTTGAAAGTCAACCCCACACCTCAGTCATCATCGTGGCTTTTTTCTCTCTCCAACCCTCCCTAACAACCCCCTGCTATTCTAACAACACCATGTCTTTCTTTTAGAAGCCTACACCTGGTATTCTGAGGCTATAGAAGAGTTAGAGAAAGAGAGAACGGGCTATAGAATAGAATCACTTGCTCAACAACACGGAATCTACAGTACAAAATAAAAAAAAAGGGTGTCGACATCCAATGAACCCTTTCTTTCATCTTTATTATGCATTGGATACAAGTACAGATTCCTTTCAATGGAGTGAACTCTATACCATAGTCATTGCCACATGTCTAATACTTCAAAGACAGCAACATCAGAGACTATTTCTTGAGGGAGGGTTTCTTCTTTTATTCTTGTGTAAATGACTGATATTATGTGTTTGTTCATACGCCCTTAGTGAATACATACTCGGAGTTTATTCCATCGTCTCACTCCAAGGACCAATTCAACCCAAGGCTCTTTATGGGACAATGGAGTACCTTTGATCACTTTTTATTGTATTGTATTGTATTGTATACATATTGTGTTTTATTGTATTGTATTGTGTTTTATTGTATACAATATACATAATATATCGTTGGAATAGGAATCAAAGACTTGTTCTCTTAAATAGCACTGAACAACATTCAACTCTTTCATTGTTATTCTCTTTAAGAGCAATCAAGAAAAGAAATCACTCAAATTGTATAAAAGACATCCTTGCTATTGATCTACTCCATTCAACAGCACACACTTCTTCTTTGACAAGAACATACAGTCTCAATGAACAGTCTGTAAATCACCACCAAGCCATTCTGTTGTGTATGGCGTGGATGATCTGAGGGCACTGCTCCCATGAAAAGAAGGAAATAATAAAGTAAAATAATAAAATAGAGTAAGCGGCAGAGTATCTTTCTCTGAGTACCAAATAAGATCCCAGTGAGGCCTTTGCTGTCATGCTAGTCTGCTTAAAGGCCTGCACAACCTTTTCTTGGCTTGTTTCCCCCATCCAATTCAATTCCCAGCACTAGGATTCTAGTCATAGTTTGTGTACGCCATTTTTCACTCTTTTATTCACTAATGGAACAAATAGACTTGCCTATCCACCTGCCGATTCCAGGCAACACATTTACACCCAAAGTGTGTCTCTCTTTAAGGTTCAAGAAGTTCATTTATAGATATAAAAATAAGTCACTGCCCTTACTCTTTTCATCTAAAAAGAAATTGAATCCAAATTCAAACACTAGCTTTTTTGAGCATTGAGTGACTCCCTAACCCACCCGTCTACCTCTGGCAAAAGCTTCCTTTCTTGATGCAGCAGAACGCTGAAATTCTCATGACATCACATAGCCTATCTTTTCTACTCTTTAGCCGAGTCTCCACCATAGCTGTGGAGTAGTAAGGCGGTATCTGTAGAGTAGTGTGCTAGTATCAAATGAGCACTGGAATAAGCACTGGAATAGGCACTGGAATAGGCACTGGAATAGGCATCAAATCACAGCAAGAGACAAGGCCCTTTCTCTTTCATGGGTGGGTGTTTTCTAGAGTGAGAAAGAGACGAATAGGAACCTTCTCCCGTCTCTAGGCAGCAGATTGGAGTGACCCTCCTCCTGCTCTTCTCCTTACATTTCGACTAAGAATGTCATGTGCATTCTGTCTTGATGGCCACTACACTAAGAAGGAAGACGGCTTACAATGCAGCACAAAGGCTTATTCATTTGCTTTTATGTTCATTGCACTTTGTACAAGGTTGGAGACACACTCTCATTGCGAATGATCCGTAGCATAGCACTACATTATTGGCTACACACCTGTTGCATTCCCATGAACAGTCATCGCCGGAATTGCTTTATCCAGCCCTCCACAGATGTGTATCACATGTACATTGTATACCTAGTGTGATAACAGAGTATAGAGTACTTCCCCTACCTCCTTATTTTCATTAGATATCGGGTCTTGTTTCTCGCTATCCACTGTCATAGTAACAGAACACTCTTATCAATGTCAGCCAAAGAGATGGCCTTGAATTCCTACACAGTGCAAACAAGACATACAAGAGAGTCCCTTTGAATTCTCGTCGTAAACAAAATAAATAAATACACAACACTGCACTGCACTGTACTGCACTTGTCTGTACATATACCTTTTGTTATTTGTTTTTGCTCTTCATCAACTTCCTCTCCACATGATCCCATTCGCCAAAGACAACACATACTGTTACAAGTATTTTCTACATCCATTGTGTTGATGTGCAGACACTCCATTACATTCAAATGCATGGCTAATTTCTTGCCTTTTTGCTGCACCTCTTTGCCGTGTTCTACTCTTCTATCAGACACAATGACTAATTGAAGATGAATAAACCCTATTTCTTGTGTTGCATTTATCATCTGAGATTTGTTTAGCTTCTATCGATGGCCTCATCCATGCCAGATCCTTTTCATTGCACTTGTGTGTGCTTTATACATTAAAGAGTGGTACATTGTATCGCAGTTCCCTTTTTTTTCTGCATGTTTTGTGCTTCTCTCATCTGACTCCATAGTACAGCCTTCATTTCCTCTCTCTCTCTTTATGTTATTTATGTTACCCATGTTATTCATGTTATTTATGCAGTGCGCAATCTACTCCATTGTAAATCCTATTATGAACCAATAAAGCATATTATAATCTACAAGAACAATACACATAAAAATGAAAGTTCTCTATTGGAATATAAACCCTGCTTGGACATATCTTACAGATTATTTTCGACTCTAACAAGATATATCTCATGTCCTGTATTTAGAGTTTTTCTAGCCCGATTTCATTCCGACACCCTTGAGAGATAACAGCCACATCAGTTCCAAGAACACTTCCACACCACACACCACAACACCACACCACAACAACAACACCACAACAACAACACCACACCACACCACACCACACCACACCACACATAGACTTCACTATGAGTCACTCGCACGAGATATTACGCAGTCGCTATCTAAGTATGTGGCTTGACGCCTGCCAGAACATGTCCACAACTACATTTGAGATGTATGGAAACACAACTGTTCAGGGCGACTTGTGCGGAACAGACAGTGAAAACAACCGCTTCCAAGTAGACAACCTCCAATCTCCCATTGGTGTTTATAAGCATGTTGTTCTGCGTGGGACGGATGTGGACATGATGACGATTCATAAAAGACAGTCCACAGTGCCAGTGTCTTTAGCAGAGAAATAAAGAGAAAACACCCTACTTTGTGTTTCTGTTACAAGTCGTATTCATAGTAGCACTCTATGCACTCTATTAAAAGAGAGTTCATCTTTTCCAGGATGATTTATGGCAAGTTTCTCTATTTTATAGTATCTCACAGGTTCAACAAGTGGAGCCGTAAAGAATAAATACCAACACCCTAATGATTGCTATTATTGTGTTGACTTATCAGTGTGCCTATAAAAGTAAGTGCCTATAAAGACAGGTGCCAATAAGGGAATGTCCATAGGAACATTTCCTTTTTTATTCTCAGCCAGAATCAAATCTATGCCATTAAGATAATATGAAGGCTAAGCCATTCATAGATTAAGAAGATCCCTCTTTTTTGAAGGATCCGTCTAAATACACTACCTTGTACTTTCACACTTGTCCTTATTCTTTAGTCTCTTTTCTATTGCAGTGATGTATAGAGTGGGAAAAGAAGTCTTAGTGTGAAGATGGGTGTGCTTTATTGGAAATAGTATAGGTCTTGTTGGCAATCTCACTAATATATAATCTTCCTTTTTCCTTACAGTATAGGCTACACACCCCAGTTCTGTCGCCTTGTCTCTGCTTAATATTTATTAATATTTATTAATATTATTTATTATTAATATTATCTACTATTATTATAAATAAATAAATAAATAAAAATAAAAATAAACCCCTCTCTGCTATGGCCTGCTATGTGTTTCCAAGTGATAAACAATAGAAAGAAAGACACCAAGGATCCAAAATGAGGCTTGCTTACCAGCTATTTATCTGTCCTACAGATGACTCACTCATCTAGACCTAGAAAGGATTAACCTCCTTGAATCTTTTTTTCATTGGATGGCGGCCTAAAGAAGCATCTTGCTCTGATCTATTGGGGCAGGAAGGGGCGGGGAAGAGAGTTGTCTTTTGAAAACACCCAAATAAGAAAGTGACTTGTTTGGACTGTCTTTTTCAAAAACCACAACACTTGGACGGCTTGATTGGACTGTGTTTCGGAGATCAAAATATAAACAATAGATTTTTTAGAGGCAAATATCAAGGCCTATAAAAAGGGTCTCCTTCTTGTCATTATGATCGGCTCAGCTCCTTTGGCTGACAATCCTGGAATACTCTTTCATTCCTCCATCTTCCTCTTTTTATCATATATTTTTATCCAATAAAACCTTGTCGTTTTCTCTGTAAAACACACGCTTCCACTCCATACTCTGTATCCAATTATCATCGTCTGTTCTCGTTTGAACAAGGTGATTACAAAATAAGAGAAATAGATAGATCAACAAACAAAAACACATTGTAACTACTGTGTTTTAATAAGCAAGTCTAACATTATTATTATTATTACTTTTTATATCTATCTATCTATAAGAAAAGGATCTCTAGTGGCAAAACAATAAAAAGCAGCAAGTTTCCCTGTACATTTCTTCGATCACACACACACACACATATACAAAAAAAAAGTATACTTTAACACTTTAATATGGCATCCAATATTCCTATTCCTCCTGTGACTACTGCTGGCACACCTGCTTTTGCTACTGGTTTGGGTGGCCGCATTCTGGCTCCTGCTGCCAATGCCACACCATTGCCTTTCTCTCCTCGGTCGCCTTCTGGACCCCACCGTGCTGTGACAGCTGTAGAAGAACCCAAGGATGTTACAACTGCTGCTCTTGTATTACAAGATGGTACTAGCTACCAAGGTATCTCTTTTGGATCAGAATCAAAGAGCATTTCCGGTGAATGTGTCTTTCAAACAGGTAATAAAAGAGAAAAGAGAAAAGAGAAAAGAGAGAGAGAGAGAGACTGACTGACTGACTGACTGACTGACTGACTGATGGATTCCTTATCCTATATCATTCTACTCGTCAAGGCATGGTGGGCTATCCCGAGTCATTGACCGATCCTTCCTACCGTGGCCAGATACTTGTCTTGACCTTCCCTCTTGTGGGTAACTATGGTGTACCTTCTCGTGAGGCCATGGATGAATACCTCGAGGGCATACCTAAATACTTTGAGTCCTCTGAAATCCATGTGGCTGGTTTGATCGTAGGCAGCTATGCCACCGACTACTCCCACTACTTGGCTACTTCCTCCTTGTCCAGCTGGTTAAAGGAAAGCAATGTACCTGCCATCTACGGTATTGATACTCGCGCCCTGACAAAGAAGATCAGAACCCAGGGTGTTCTTCTTGCCAAGATTCTCTTCCCTTCCACATGTGTCTCTTTCATTGACTCTGCTGCCTCTGCTCTGGGTCTGAGCAAGGTCGACAGCACAGAACGCTGGATGCAGGAGTACCAGGATGTAGAATGGGTGGATCCCAACCAGCGCAATCTGGTGGCCGAAGTCTCCCTCAAGGAACCTAAACTGTACACACCTATCCCTGAAAAGGCCATCAAAACAGCATCAGGCCGCACCCTTCGCATTGTGGCTGTGGATGTGGGCATGAAGTACAACCAGATCCGCTGCTTTGTCCATCGTGGTGTGGAACTCAAGGTTGTGCCCTGGGACTATGATTTCACCAAAGAACCCACGGACTCCTACGACGGTCTGTTCATCTCCAACGGTCCTGGTGATCCTACCACAGTAGAGACAACCATTGCCCATCTCCGGACTGTGCTCAAGAACGTCACCAAGCCCATCTTTGGTATCTGCTTGGGTCATCAGATCCTTGCCCTTGCCTCGGGTGCCAAGACTGCCAAGATGAAGTATGGCAACCGTGGCCAAAACATTCCCTGCACCAACATGGTCTCTGGCCGCTGCTACATCACTTCTCAGAACCACGGTTATGCTGTGGACACCGCTACTCTGCCTGCTGATTTCGAAGAATTGTTTGTGAATGCCAACGATGGCTCTAATGAAGGTATTATCCACAAGACACTGCCCGTGTTCTCTGTTCAGTTCCATCCTGAATCCACCCCTGGTCCTCGCGACACCGAGTTTCTGTTCGATGTCTTTATCAACAGTGCCAAGGAATGTGCAGACCAAGGCACATTGGCTCCTATTCAAATGCCTGGAGGTCTCAAGGCCGACAATATCTTAAAGAACCCCAGAGTGTCTGTGAACAAGGTTCTTGTGTTGGGTTCAGGTGGCTTGTCGATTGGTCAAGCAGGTGAATTCGATTACTCTGGCTCCCAAGCCATCAAGGCCTTGAAGGAAGAAGGCATCTATACCATTCTCATCAATCCCAACATTGCCACTATCCAAACCTCCAAGGGTCTCGCTGACAAGGTGTACTTCCTTCCTGTGACACCCGACTTTGTTCGTAAAGTCATTCAGTTTGAAAAGCCAGATGGTATTTATGTCACCTTTGGTGGCCAAACAGCCCTTAATGTCGGTATTAGGCTCAAGGATGAGTTTGAGGGACTGGGTGTCAAGGTGCTGGGTACACAGATTGATACTGTCATTACTACTGAAGATCGTGATTTGTTCGCTCAGGCACTGTACGAGATCAACGAAAAGTGCGCACCCTCTGCCTCTGCTGTCACTGTAGAAGAAGCCCTGGTAGCTGCCAAGAACATTGGTTATCCTGTCATTTGTCGTGCCGCCTATGCTCTGGGTGGTCTTGGCTCTGGATTTGCTGACAATGAGAAGGAATTGATCGCTCTTTGTAACAAGGCATTTGCTACTTCTCCTCAAGTACTTGTTGAAAAGTCAATGAAAGGATGGAAGGAAATCGAGTATGAAGTTGTGCGTGATTGTCAAGATAACTGTATTACTGTCTGTAACATGGAGAACTTTGATCCTTTGGGTATCCATACAGGCGACTCTATTGTCGTGGCTCCTTCCCAGACACTTTCTGATGAAGACTACAACATGCTCCGTACCACAGCCGTCAATGTCATCCGTCATTTGGGTGTGGTGGGTGAATGTAACATCCAGTATGCCTTGAACCCCTTCTCCAAGGAATACTGCATTATTGAGGTCAATGCCCGTCTTTCACGTTCTTCAGCTCTTGCTTCCAAAGCCACCGGGTATCCTTTGGCCTTTGTTGCTGCCAAGCTGGGTCTTGGTATTCCTTTAAATGAAATCTCCAACAGTGTCACCAAAGTGACCTGTGCTTGTTTCGAGCCTTCACTTGATTATGTTGTTGTTAAGATTCCTCGTTGGGATCTTAAAAAGTTCAACCGTGTCAGCACTGCCCTTAGTTCCTCCATGAAGTCTGTGGGTGAAGTGATGGCTATTGGTAGAACCTTTGAAGAGACCATCCAAAAGGCAATTCGTGCTATTGACTATAACTTTGATGGGTTTAGTGCAGTAAGTCAACCTCTTTATTTGATAGTATTTCTATTCTCATTTATAGTGATGTTGTTATTGATACATGCTATCTACTGTCTAGAACGAGTACGTTGACAATGAGAATCTCGAGGATGAACTCTGCAATCCCTCTGACCAACGTCTATTTGCCATTGCCAATGCTATGCACGAAGGCTACACAGTGGATCGTCTCTGGGAATTGACCAAGATCGACAAATGGTTCTTGAACAGATTGATGCGCATTGTTAACCTTGACAAGCGACTTGAAGGATTCACCAAACCCAGTGTTCCTGGTAACCTTATCCGTGCTGCCAAGCAACTTGGGTTCTCAGATCGTCAAATTGCCACCAAGATCAACAGCAATGAATTGGCTGTTCGCAGATTGCGTCAAGAATACGGCGTCACTCCCTTTGTTAAACAGATTGATACAGGTAAGAGACACTAACATAAGAGGAAAAGAAAAAAGACACGTCAACTCACTGTTCTCCTAGTGGCTGCTGAATTCCCTGCCTTCACCAACTACCTTTACATGACCTACAATGCTGTGGAGCACGATATTACCTTTGAGGACAATGGTATTATGGTACTTGGTTCTGGTGTGTACCGCATTGGTTCTTCTGTTGAGTTTGATTGGTGTGCTGTGCGTGCCATTCGTACTTTGCGTGAAAAGGGTATCAAGACTGTCATGGTCAACTACAACCCCGAGACTGTCTCTACCGATTATGATGAAGCAGACCGTCTGTACTTTGAGAACATCAACATGGAACGTGTCCTTGATATCTATGAAATTGAACGCTCTACTGGTGTTTTGATGTCCATGGGTGGACAAACTCCCAACAACATTGCTCTCCCACTGTATCGTCAAAATGTCAAAGTACTTGGCACTTCTCCAGAGATGATTGACAATGCTGAGAACAGATACAAGTTCTCTCGTATGTGTGATCGCATTGGTGTTGACCAGCCTCAGTGGAAAGAACTGACCAGCTTTGAAGAGGCCGAGTCTTTCTGTAACAAGGTGGGCTACCCCGTGCTTGTGCGTCCTTCCTACGTTCTCTCGGGTGCTGCTATGAATGTTGTGTTCTCAAAGGATGATCTTGCATCTTACCTGAATGAAGCCGCTGCTGTTTCACGCGATCACCCCGTTGTTATTTCAAAGTACATAGAGGAAGCTAAGGAGATTGAAATGGATGCTGTTGCCTTGGACGGAAAGATGATCATGCACGTTATCTCTGAACACGTTGAAAATGCTGGTGTTCACTCTGGTGATGCTACTCTTGTCTTGCCTCCTCAAGATCTGGATCCAGAGACAGTGCGCAAGATTGAGATCGCCACTGCCAAGATTGGCCGTGCTCTCAATGTCACTGGTCCCTTCAACATTCAGTTCATTGCCAAGGAGAATGAAATCAAGGTGATTGAGTGCAATGTCCGTGCTGCTCGCTCGTTCCCCTTTGTCTCCAAAGTGACAGGTGTGGATCTTATTGAGATGGCCACCAACGCCATGCTGGGTCTTCCTGTTGTGCCCTATCCCAATGTGACTACTCCCAAGGACTGTGTTGGTGTGAAGGTGCCTCAGTTCTCATTCAGTCGTTTGTCGGGTGCTGATCCTGTGCTGGGTGTGGAGATGGCTTCTACTGGTGAAGTAGCTTGTTTCGGCAAGGACAAGTACTCTGCTTATCTCAAGGCATTGGTGGCCACTGGCTTCAATCTTCCCAAGAAGAACATCTTGCTCTCCATTGGCTCTTACAAGGAGAAGCAGGAGATGCTGCCCTCTGTTAGAAAGCTCCATGAACTTGGCTACACTCTCTTTGCTACTGCTGGTACTGCAGATTTCATCCAGGAACATAATATTCCTGTCAAGTATCTTGAGGTGTTGGATGGTGCAGGTGATGATACACTGAAGGCCGAGTATTCTCTTCAGCAGCACTTGGCAAATAACTTGATTGACTTGTACATCAACTTGCCTTCTCGCAACCGTTACCGCCGTCCTGCTTCCTATATGTCCAAGGGTTACCGCTCTCGTAGAATGGCTGTTGACTACGATATCCCTCTTTTGACTAATGTGAAGTGCGCCAAGGTGTTTGTTGAAGCCCTTGTTCGTAACCCAAGCGGTAACTATGAGATTGCTGGTATTGATTACAAGACTGGCCATACTACTGCCACTTTGCCTGGTTTATTCAACATCAACGCCCACATGCCCAGTGGTCAGGACTTTGGTATAGTGTCCAAGGCTTCCTTGGCAGCCGGTTTCACTACTCTGTCAGCTATTCCCCAGAATGCCACCAACATTGCTTCCTTTGAATCCACTCATGTTGCTGCTCATAAGTCTGCCCACACTGACTATCTTCTCAATGTCGTTGCTACTAGTGAGAATGCTTCCAAGTTGGGTGACCTTGCTGCTGATGCTGCTGCAGTCTACATCAACACTGACAAGATTGGTAGCGGCCAAGTCTCCGTGTTTGACTCTGTGTTCTCCTCATGGCCCACTTCTCATTTGATTGTCACTGATGCCAAGGGTACTGATCTTGCCTCTATCTTATTGCTTGCTTCTTTGCACAACAGTATCATCCACGTCTCCAATGTCATGAACAAGAGTGACTTGGCATTGATCGAAATGAGCAAGAAGAAGGGATTGGAGGTGACATGCGATGTGTCTGTCTACGCACTTTTCTTTGCCTCTGAGGACTTCAACAACACCCAACTCCTGCCTACTAAGGAAGACCAAGTGGCTTTATGGAACAAACTCGAGACCATTGATTGTTTCTCCATTGGTTCGACGCCCAGCAATCTGGCCAAGGAATTAGGCAAGACTGTGTCCAAGGTAGAAGGCATTGATGAGGCTCTTCCTTTGCTTTTGGATGCTGTGTCGTGTGGTCGTCTTCAGCTTCAGGACATCTCTGACCGTCTCTATGAAAACCCTCGCCGTATCTTTGGTTTGGTGGCTCAACCCGAGACCTTTATCGAAGTGGAGATTGACCGTAAGCGTGTGTGGACTACCGAAGGCGATGCTTGGTCTCCCCTGGCCGGCCGTACCCTTAGTGGTTCTGTTCACAGAGTAGTGATGAATGAGAAGACTGTGTTTATGGATGGTCTCTGTTCTTCTGATGGTACCCTTGGCCGTAATATATCTGTTCAGGCACAAACCATTAAGCCTGCTACAAAAGAGCCCAAGGTCCACAAGGCAGATGCTGCTTCTGTGCTTGAATCTGCTCTTCAGCGCAAGACACCTCAGGCCTACCAGGAATCTGTTAAATTAGCAGGTGCCCAGGATCAGCAACAGCTCGTGTCTTATGAAGCACCTACCTATGAGCTGTCTGCCTCCTTGGCTCGTGTCGTGAGCCGTTCTCCCTTTTACAACAAGCATATTCTCCGTGCTAAGCAGTTTGATCGCAGCGACTTGCACTTATTGTTTGGTGTCGCTCAAGAAATGCGTACTTTGGTAGAACGTTATGGATCCATCAACCTGTTGCAGGGCCGTGTCATGAGCACCATGTTCTTTGAGCCCTCCACCCGCACCTCTTCTTCTTTTGAAGCTGCCATGTACCGCCTGGGTGGTAAAGTAGTCGCTGTGAGTGCCACTACTTCTTCTGTCCAAAAGGGAGAGTCTCTTGCTGATACTGTTCGCAGTCTTGGATGCTACACTGATGTGATTGTCCTTCGTCATCCTCAAGCAGGCAGTGCTCAAGTGGCTGCCAAGTACTCCAAGGTGCCCGTGATCAATGCTGGTGATGGTATTGGTGAACACCCTACCCAGGCTTTCTTGGATGTGTTTACTATTCGTGAAGAACTCGGCACTGTCAATGGATTGACCATCACTTTAGTGGGTGATCTCAAGAACGGCCGTACTGTACACAGTTTGGTCAAGCTGTTGGCTTACTACCAAGTCACCATCAACTACATTTCACCCGAGTCTCTGTCAATGCCTGCTGATTTGATAGAAGAGATCAAGCAAGCCGGTGTGACTCAGAACGTCTACCGCTCTTTGGATGATGTGATTGGTACCACGGATGTCTTGTACATGACTCGAGTTCAGAAGGAACGTTTTGCTACCGAGGAAGAGTATCTCCGTGTGAAGGATGACTATATCATTAACAACGATGTGTTGAGCAAGGCCCAGTCACATATGATTGTCATGCATCCTTTGCCTCGTGTCAATGAAATTGAACCTGAAGTAGACTTTGACCAAAGAGCTGCTTACTTCCGTCAAATGCGTTATGGTCTGTTTGTTCGTATGGCTCTGTTGGCTTTAGTGACAGGCACTCTTCGCAACTAGATGGAGAACCCAGAAATAATAATTGTATAATTCACTTTTGTATTGTAATCACCTCATGAAAATGAGTGGTATAGACTTAAAATATTCATAAAGTAAATAAAAGAATATTTTGTATAAATAAATAATTTATTATTATTATTATTATTATTATCTATACCTAGTCTTGTGGGTTCAGTAGATAAGATACGATCTTATGTTTATTTGAAGCTATTGTCTTTATGACTTGGGCATGAGTGACTTCTTCCTCGATCCTTATCAATTTTTAAAAAATGAAAAAAAAATGAAAAGACTATACATTAGTCTTTGGCCAATTCAATGATAGGATGGTTGAATAAACAGTTTTTTCTTTTTCACAGTGCTCGGTCAGAATCTCTTTTTTTGGTTCACACATTCTCTCCAAGCATTCATGATCTCTCAATAAGTGGATTGTCAAAAGGGCCTATTCCATGGCAGTGGACTTCAGAATCTCTCGTAGAGTAGAAGAACTCATGTTTAACACCCTGGCAATGTCAGAAATTGATTTCTGGATGCTATAATAGACTTGTGAACAACAATAGAGCTAGTCTGTAGGTGAGTGCTCTTATGGTTTATTTATTGGGTTCTTTAAAAGACATAATACAAGGTAGTCTTGTTTACTGAAGTATTACTGCAGAATATAAAATACGGATATATTCCATAGATCAAGTTATACTATGCAAATAGAGAAATCAATAATAGTAATAGTAATAGTAATAGTAATAACCCCCTTTTCGGACTGTTCTCAAGGGTTTTTATAGAACAGAGTATTGTTCTTAGTATTATCCTACTTAAATATAGAATAGAAACATTCTATTGAAAGTTAATCAATATGTATCTGTGCTAGAAAGTAAATAACAAGAGTGTGGCTCACATACAGTGGTACAATTGAGTTATTACATTGGCATTGTATTTACGTTTCATGTTTTGTCCTTTGTTAGTTTATCCATAAAAACAGTAAAAATACAAGCTAAAAATATACTGCAAAGTCTATCACTGGCACTCTAGTTTGTAAAGATGGACACCTATTTTTTATTATATATTATATTTATATTTATAAATATATAAATGTCTTTATAATGTCAACCGGGAAAATGGATACTTTTAGGTTATTCAATAACCTTCTTTTCATTGTTCATATCTATCTATTTATTCTTGTTTATAAAATATAAAATAAAAAAAGGGGAGGGCAGACAAGGGGGTTTACCTGTAAAAAACGTTTTTTTCTCGTGGTTTACATTGGCACTTGTCACCCTAAGATAATGTAGGACAGAGCTGATGAATGATGAAAATGCGATGAGTGAAATGAAAATGGAAGTTTCGGTGGGTCTGGCCTTTTCCACTCCCCCTTAATCCTAGAGAAATTCTCACTTATTCACTTGGAGTACACTTAAATTGGGATGTCTTATTCTTTATTTGCTTACTCATGTGGTATTAGCGTGGGTGGTAAAAAGAATAATAGGGTGTAGATAGAATGGATTCTTATGTCATTATGAAATGGAAATAGATAGAATATAGTAATATGTTTAGTGTATTTCTAATCTATTAAAGATAGATTAGAGAAACAGTACGATTTATTCAACGGCATGGAATTTATATTGACCGTAATTGTCAGTAGAATCGATCAAAAGAATAGGTTTCAGAATGGCTTGTGGGGTGAGTTGTAAAATTAAGGAGGTATTGAATAAGTCCATAGACAGTAGGACATCAATGATTTATTTCTATTAATTGTTTAAATTATTAAAGATAGCCGCTAGTTTATGTTTGTATTTTCATACTTTTCTACCAGAAGCCAATTTACATTAGAAAATGGAGACAATACTCTTTACAAAGACAGTTCAGCCTGATACTGGCGAACTGATTTCTCAGTTTGTTTCTATTCTTTGTATCAGTATTATGTCTAGTTTGTGTGGTATCAAAACATACCGTGCAAGATACAAGTACCTATCTTACACCCGTTGGCTTGTCAAAGCTCTTTACCTTCTTTCTTGGGCATTTACATCTAGTAGTATGATACTGACATCAACAAACAATGGTAATACTCTATAAGCCGTGTATTAAATATATTCACTCATTTGGCATCAATGGGTTATTTGCAATAACAACAACAACAACAATAATAATAATAACAACAACAACAAAGACAATCAGATTTCATGCTTTTTGTCTATTATGACCTGTGATCTATTCTATTCTGGAACCAAGCTGACCATCTACTGCTGGTAAATAAACTCGGTACTCTATTGAAAAAAAAAACAACAACAACAGTATCTCATTGTATTTTAAAAGGCTGATAGAAAAGGTGTGGGCTATTTCCACAGCACATCAAACAAGATGGAATACACTCAGCTATAAGATACACTGTCTCTTGCTGACTCCTTACATTGCAATATTCTCACTCATGGTAAATGTGTACAATGATAGAGAGTATATTTATTTTTCATATAGGTGTCTTATCATAGATCAGATATTACAGAGACAGGTGAATGTATTATTGGATTTGGAGCCATTGCAAGTGTTCCATTACTGGTAGGTTGATCGTTTTTATCTTTATTTTTATTTTTATTTTTATTTTAAAATGTACTCAATGAGCAAACTATTCATCATGAACTATTCTTTAGGTATATGATTTTGTAAGTGTGAAGCTTATAAAATGTCACCATGAGCCTATTCTTATTCCTTATGTATAGTTGTTCAACCTCTACATGACCATCTTGTTTGTGAAGAAACTGACAAAGACAGATAAAGACATTGTTATCAGTCAAAAAGTATCTCGTCTCCAAGAAGTTGCTCAAAGAACACTGTTTGCTTCTGTTGTTTGTCTCTTTGTCTCCTTTGCCAATATTATGGCTCTCATTGCATTGGATGGAAGAGAGAGAGGTGTGATTTGCCTAACCTGCTGTACAGTAGATGTTACTATCAATGTAATTACGATACACTGGGTAAGAGAGCGTACTGGGATTACTCGAGTAGAATCACTCAAACATACACATAGGTCACTTCCAATCGAACAACAAGAAAGTCAAGGGAGAATCGCCGTACTATACTATCTCATCCCAACTATATGCATGATCATCCCAACCCACATTATTTCATTGAAGGTGGTCAACACATCACAGACACAGATTCTATGCAGGTTGCAGGAAAACCTCGAGATTATTATAACAAATCCAAAGAACATTTATCTGTTCATTCGCCTCATCCAGCTGCACCCTTTAAATCTTCTATAGAAACAGATGATTTTCATGGTATTATTGATACGCGTGCATTGACTGTGGGTGTCAAGGAACAGGACATGGCGGACAGTCGACACTCTTTTGTTTCAGAGTCAAATAATCGTAAATTTATGACAGACTCAGCTTGATGTACAGTAATATCCTATGAAGTGTACTTTATTTTCTATATTTATATTTATGCCTGTAGCTTATAGTATGTATTGTTTTCTGTCTTTATGTTATTGTATTACTATCTTTCATGGTATGTTGAGTCATCCCACATATAAAACTGTTTTATAAGACAATGGGCAGGAGTAGTTGGTGCTTCAAAAGAGATGAAGAGACATTGGACAATGACATGGTATGAGTTGGTATATTATCAAGCAACTCGTAGACATAGTTATGAGATACCCATTTATTTAATTATCATTCTATCTATTCATGTCCACACACACACACACTCTTTACTCATAGATAGATGTTTATATGAATGTATATATCTATAGTAATAATAAAAAGAGAAAAAAGAGAAAAAAGAGAAAAAAAAAGAGAAGAAAAGAGAAAAGAAAGTGAATAAGAGAGAAGAGTGGAGCAAGTACGCATGTAGAAGCGATACTCTGTAATAATTAGCAGATCAACTACTAAAACAGCCATTGAAGAGAATAAAACACATATGATATCTATAGAATCCTATATTATGAATAGCTTTCTAGACAGTCATGGATCGATGGACATTTGTCTACTTGTTTTGTGTCTGGAATGACATGTACATTGAGCTCACACGTTTTGAAGACTTATCAAACTTCTCTCCAAGAGAAACAGAAGACTGCTGCTCAGAAGGTAGCATGGCATAGTCCAAACAGTGCTTAGGGAAGACACCGCGTGCCTGGCCTCTGGAAAGATTGATACCTTGGCACCAACCATCGTCGTATTCTGCCAATACTTCTACTTGATCGCCAGGCTGGATGTCGATTTCATCACTCAATGTAGGTGCATAGGTAGACACAACGGTAAACACGCCCAATGAAGTCATAGGCATTTGTTGCTCTTCATGAGCAGCATCATAAGCCATGGTACCAGCACCCATGGCAGAAAGACCCACAGCAGAAGTAGACGCAGAAGCAGACACACCCACCATGCCTGATGTCATGGCACTGATGGGTCTGCTCATTCTCATCTCTTGCATAGGAGACAAGGCAGAAATAGGACGGGCTGTTTGAATGGATTCCGCTGTGTAGGAAGGATGAGCAGTAGGAAGCACGCTTTGGATAGAGTGGCCTGCCTGTGTCATGGAGTAGGGTGTGTGGATAGAGCTCTTTTCATGAGGAGGAGTATCATGACTACCGAATCCCATGGTAAAGGGATCAGGCTTCACAGCTAATGCACGACTCTTTGCCATTCTCTTTTTACGCATAGCAACAAAAACAGCCATAGCACCAATGACAGCAAAGATACCGACAATAACACCAGCAACAGCACCAGGAGAGACGCTAGTGGTGTCTGCTGTGTCTGAACTCATTGTGGACTGGCTACTGGGGGCAGATAAGGCTGCTGTTAAGGGTAATACTTTTTTCGATGTTGTAGTGGCATGAACAGAAGTATTGATGCCATTATCACTAGTGGCTGATTTGATGGAAGGCGTGGTTGAAGAAGAAGATCTGCTTGTGGTAGATGTGGTGGTGGTAGTAGTAATAGGAGCTGAGGAAGAGGAGGAGGAAGTGCTGGTGATGGGTGTGGCTGTTGTGTGTGTGTTGGCTCTATCTGCATTGGGAGGTTCTCTTGTAGCTGTAGCAGCAGAAGAGTGTACGGCGGTTCTATCTGCATTGGGAGGTTCTCTCTCATTTGAAGGAGAGGGATTGAGTGTTGCTGTTCTAGGATCAGTGGAAGTATCGTCTTTCACAGGTTCAGCAACGAAACTGGTGTTTTCAGAATCCTTATTGATGTGCAATAGAAATGCAGGTGTTTCTTTTACACTTTGATGCACTTCACTGGGTGCGGAAGTTGAACCTTGTAGATCTTATCGTTGTGAAATATTAAGGGACAAGTCATCTCGGTAAGGACCAATGTTTAAGCCATTTTTATTATGTGTATTCCTACCGTGATGCGGGTCTTCTTTGGAGGCACCCACACCGGGTTCTGCTCTCTTTCTGACGTCGTGAACACTCTTATCAGCCACCCACAGGGGACTAGCATGAGCTGACATGGCAGTAGAGACGGTCAGCAGAATACATGGTGCAATCGTATGCCGAATGTTCATTGTAGAGTCAAAAGAGAGTGGTATAGGGTCAGAAAAGGTCTTTCAAGGGCAGAGTGCAGAGTGAAGAAAGATAAGGAAGGAAAGGAAAGGAGGCAGAAAAGACAGGCCAAAGGGAGAAGAGAGTGGAAAGTGAAAAGGTGAGAAGACGTAGGGCTAAAAAAAGAGAGGACCCATAAAAACAGTTATCGAAAATACATCTCTGAGTTGTACAGAGAAATGAAATGAATGAAGTGATTTCGGAGTTCTAATATCCTTCTCTGTCTAAGTCACTGTGCTTTATGTGGCATTGAACAGTGTGTCGACCCAAGCACCGCCTAAGCACCGCCCAGAAACCAGTTGAGTATTGCCTTTGAAGGATCTTTGGACAACCTGCGTATTACTTGAGTATTACATTTGGACAGCCTACGTATCACTAAAGCATCTCTCAGGCATCTCTCAGGCATCTCTCAGGCATCTCTTAAGCCTTCCCCGGGAATGATTCAGGAATGACTTGATAATCTAATAGTAACTCCAAGGAGACTACAGGTTGTATAAACAAAGGCAGAAAGACAAATATTACCCATGAGGATTGCTGAGTATAGATAGATCACTACATTATGGCGTGTAGAATCTACATTTATTCTGGACATTGCACTGATGATGAGAGAGAATAGGGTTCAGATAAACTTATTTTGAGATATGTAAGCATTACAACAACTGCCTAACTCGTCATTCAAAAGTACAGATGTGAATGAGATCCTCTCCGCCAAAGACCGTTCCGCCTAGATAGGCAGCCATGACTACTGTGGGCTAGAGTGACTTTTTTATTTTATTTTTATTTGGAATGTGCTTTGAGGATTGAAATGCCGTGATACATAGGTAGCCAATCATACTGGCGAAAGTGGCTTATGAGGTTGATTGCAAAAGTATATACTACAGTGCAGAGACTAAGTAACAGATTTAGGATACAGAATTAAATACGAAAACAAGAGTTTATTCCTTGTCTTGTTTCTTATTGTGTGTTTGTTCTGTACTCAGTGTGCATTTGTTGTGTTTAACATTGAATATTCGGGAAAATGGATCCACCACAGACACATCCACATGTCTCCCTATAAATAAACACATAAAGTAATAGATCAATGTATGAATATTATTATAAATTCGTTTATCAGCATGAGTTACTAGAAAGAAAGAAAGAAAAAAAAAGACATCATGTGAATTAAGTGACAAACAAGCAAACAAATAAACTAATAGATAAGATTTAAATTTATCCATAAAATAGCACTAAACACTAGGAAAATGGATAGCATCAAGTCATAGCCAACATAAAAAAAATCACTTCTCATTCAATAGAAAACAACTCCAATTTTCAAAAGAAAGAAAAGAGGTCCTTTCTATCCATACCTGAATTGAGTTGAATTAATAATAAGATAGCTCTACTCTATAAAAGAACGAAAATTCATGAGTCTGAAAACACTGCATACTTTTCAGCACATTTCTATTTATCTTTCTTGTCCTGTTTTATGGGCTTTATAAGTAGACATAACAAGTGCCTTGATTATGCTATTGAGAATAAGAAGGGGCTATAGAACATAACAAGACATTGTCGGAACCCTCTGTGGAAGGTAGGTACTTTGTGTTCATAGAGCCACACTTCAGTCATTTAATTACAGTGCTACATTTGCTCGACTATTATTTATTAATAATTATCCGAGGATCAATTTACTGTTGTAAGAAAAGGTACCATTGCCATCATAGATATTTAAAAAAGAAATAAAAGCTATTTCCAAAATAGTTCATTCTCTATTTGTGAGAGCTTTCAGACGGAACTCTTATTATCTCTGGAAGCAAACTGGACCCTCCATGCTAGGTGCAACCCTTTCTATGGGGTTCAAGCAAAGACATGCTTCTCAACGTGGTGGATTTTTAATTCCAATTGTCTTGGCCTTGGTCTTACAAGGATTCTCTTAATTTTTATTATCATGGAGTTGCATGATAAAACATTTTGTGGACACGAAATGTATTGTCTGAATGTTAATAACGGCAGCATCAAGTACTGATTACAGATGTCCTCTTCCATAGAGCACACACAATTTAAAAGTCCATCGTACCATCTGCCGACCTTCGAACAGCCTGTACAGTTTGCGACACATGGAATTCCTATATTTAAGCATTTTATTAGTTCAAAGTATAAAACAACAGGGAAAGCCTATTTATCTTCCACTTTCTTCACAATCCTATTTTCAAATTATTATTTTTAAAAGCTAAAACTATATTTGATATTCTCCTTTAATATGATTTAAATATTTCTAACAAGTGGTGAACCATATCATGTTACGCTATGCTATGCTATGCTATGTTATGCTATTGATTGTTACCAGACTTTGATACAAAATACACATACAAAGAAGGCTTGTCTCTTTTCATATCAAATATCAACAATGCCTGAATGTTTGAAATGAATAAGTTTCATTAGTGTTATTTTTAGACTACTAAAAGAGTGATCAAGGAGGACTCATTTAAAATAAATAACCAATCAAGCAACCTGTTTAATTTAAAACAAGAGTCAAGAGAGATTCAATGTAGCAAGCAAACATAGTTCTTTATCTGACATTGTTCTCTAGCTATTCAATAGATTTCATTGTTTCAACAGATAAGAAATTATGTTCATTTGACAGCCATCTTTATTGTTTCTACTGAACTAAATGACTAAAGATGAAATAAAGATGCAACGTATCGTATTCTTCAAAAAAGTTCTTGGAGAAACACAATACATTGCTACATTGGTCAACTTGTTACTAGAATCAAGTATTCTTTTATTTACTTAAAAAATCAGAGACAATCAAATAATGGCTATTGAATGCCTATATTAAGTATACTAATAATACATCAAATAGAAGAAAAGAAACAGCTGATATGGTTATTTATTACACACCTAAAGATTTTTGGGATATAAAAGTAAATACACAGACAATACAAAAATACTACTTTTATGATTGGCTAACATGTTTTAAAAAGGGCATTTTCATAAATTATTGGTACCTTTTTTGAAGAATAAAATAGTGTAGAAATGTAGTATGGCTCCAAAAAAGACTTATGTGTATCTTGGTTTAGTGCAGTGATAACTACACCGGATTCTTCTTTGATGTTTTGGTGGGTCGACTACCACTAGCTAAGAGCGACTCCTTTCTTTTGGTACCAACAGACTGTACTGTCTTGGATCGACAAAAGCATTTGGACCGTTTGCCTTCTTCTCTTAGCCCAAAAAACGAACATGACGAAAGTTCAATGTTGCTGCCATGTCCTGATTCCAAAAGTATTGAGAAATCATCTCATCAGAAACTCCAGCAGATTTGGTCATGATCTTCAAACATTGTTGGTTTTTGCACATAAATAAAATAAATAATAATAATAATAATAAACTTATTGGTCTTTTCTTTGACTATCATATATATAAGCTTTTTACCTTTAAAGACCATGACATGTCACTGTAAGATTCTTCTCTCTTCTGAAGGGTCTTGGAGTGTTGCACTTTCTTGAATTTATCAAGCTCACCGTTCTTACAGGCAGGATATAGTACTAACTTATTTTAATAGATAATATATGGCTTATTATTCTCAAGACAAATATGGAGTACAAGGTAAGCATACTATCTCTCTTGATTGAATTATTACTAATACACTCTTTTGATATTAGGCAAGTAAAGACTCCTTTCAAGTCAGTCTCATGTGGTCTTTTCTTTCTTATATACTGTCTAGGGTCTCTAAGGTATACTCCTGAGCATGGTTATCTATCTCCCAAGGATATAGTACAAGGCTTTTAGGGTATAGATTCTATTTCTATGAAGGAATCTACTTAGGCAGTAGCTATAGTCATACTATAGTATTAGCTATACTATTACAATAAACAACTCTATTCATCAACACTATATTCTATTGATAATACAATTTGATAGTGAGGTATTCTACAAAAGGAAATAATAATCTAGATACTTGCAAACCTTTTGATTTTAAACATCGACACATAAAAGGGAATTTTTATTGTGACGTAAAAGGAAGGATATATCACCGCTTAAAGGCCAGAAAAATCCTCGGGTGTGTAGACAGGTAAAAGCACTTAAATTACTGTCAAATATTCACGCCTAATAATTTAGCAACTTGCTACATTCTAAATGGAGACATAGATAAGAATATTACAGATCGAGATGGAGGGGGGTGAAAGGGGTGCCAACTCAAACTGGGAAGGGAAAAAAATCTCATTTGTTCACTGCATTAAGAATTTAGTACCCAGAAGGTAATATGTGTAATGAGAGTGGAATAAAACAATATTACCCATCCGTAGTGTTGGGGCACTGAGAGAACAAAGAAGACACGCAGGACATTAGGGGAAATACAGCTGCTCTTGCAAGTGTATGGGATGGAGGGGGAGATCTTGTGTGGTGTATATGAGAAACTCGCTTCTCTACTGCTGCAAGAACTATGGTTGTGGCGGTCTGGAGGGGACACTCTGGAAGTAGGTCTGTAGGGATACGAGAGAACAGATAACGGCAACCTTACCTAACGACGGACCAAAGAAAAGGACAAACAAAGAGAAAAAACAGAAACAGAGCAAGATCCAACAACTATACCTTTACCAAGGGTATAAACCACTCTTCTTGTGGACTCAAAGACTTGTGTTGACTTCTTTTTATTTAAAATATGCAACTCGCTATTATATATATATTTCTCTTCTGCAACATTCCATTATTCTAGCTAGTTTTAGCAAATCCACCTATTCTCTACTTTTCTACGGCCATCCATGCAAATAGATGTTGCATTGTTGCCTATTCTGCACTGATACTATTCTATTATCACCAATGTAAAGTAACACTCAAAGTAATCACCCTTTTTTGAGTGCAGATTTCTTTATATATATATATATATTCATACTCTTATTAATAGTGTTATAGATTTATGAGTTTATTAGATAAAGACGTTAAAGTTTCAATACATAAAGATAAGAGTGTTTATAATACATAAGCACAGTTTTATTGTAAGGTTTCTTAGTAACCACAGTTAGTTACTGGCATTTCTGACTGCCTATCATCTCCACCTTATGATGGCAATGAGGTTGTCTATTGCCTTTGATATCTTACCCTATTCTAGTATCAGAGTAGCCTCCTCACTGAAACAGCCCCATGCCATCACACCACCACCTCCAGACTTGCTTGTTTCTATGACATTATCAGAATTAAAGGTTTTAGTATGTTACCTTCTTATTTTGATGCTCCTAACATAGCCCATCGGCTCAACTCTGGACTTATCCAACCAGACTATCTTCTGCTATTGTTCATGAGTCCAGTGGATATGCTCTTGGGCCCACTAGAATCAAGGCTCTATGTTTTTTTGTAAGAAGAGACTTTGCTACCCGACTGCAATAATAAGATCCTATTTCAAAGTACTTCATTGAAATTTATCTTGATACCTTGATAGCTATGTTTGCCCTCATGAAGGATAGTTGAATAGATTTCAGTACTAGTATCTTTTGATGTATATCTCGGGAGTCTTGGTGAAGATGTTTGTGGTGTTGGATGGTGCATATATTATAAGAAACAAAGTATTTGAAAAAGAGAAATAGCTTGAGATTTGAAAGATCCGGAGACATTCTTTTTGGTCACTATATTATTACAAGATAGTGTCATTAGTTTGAATTTATACTTCTAATGATCTTACTACACTATTTTCGGAAATAATGTACTGCCTTGGATCTGTGTAATACGAAAAAGTATGTCCATCAAGAGTAAAGAACAGCCGAGAGGCCAACAACTTACAATTAACAATACCAGTGAATTAAAGTTTTCGAATCTATTACAGCTCTTATATCCGTGCTACAAAGGCAGAGTAAGATAATTGAACAAATAAAAAGAAATGACGCTGGAATGATCCATATGGACTATATTGAGATAATACAAAAGATACTTTTGAATATCCCTTCTTGAAATATATAAGGTGACCTTCACTTAAACTTGGTCATAGTAAGTGTAAAGTGTAAGAGATAGAGAATATGCTAGATATAATGACAGGTATATAAAGTATCTTGCTTATTTTTATTTACTTTATAACCAGTTCACTATATTTATTTATGAAGAAATTAATAATAAAATATTGGTATATCTTTTATGAAATAGACTGTCCAGGCCATGCAGGATGATGCGAACCATCAAATTCACCATAGAATCGGTTAGATTCTACTACTTTATGCTGTAATCCACCAATAATAGCACCACACTGTGGGCAATTGGCTATTTGTGTGGCACCTCCACAGTCACCTAGCATACAGAAAGAATTCACAATGATTAGAATCCATTGTTCATGCATAGACTTCAAAACACTTACCAATAAAGTATGGATGTTCATTTTCACACACAAACCAACGGCCTCCCACAATATTATGAATACCAGAGTGTATCTCTGAATTCATTGCCTCAATTATATCGCGTTTTTCATTAGGTGTAATCAACTGGGCCTTTGCGTTTTGTTGAGCCTTGATCTTATTGACAAGAGCAATTTCTGTTTTAATGTACATGTTATACCTCAATGCAGTATAAATGGGTGTTTGGCATAGAGGACACAGCCACAGTTTAATAGCATTGTGTTCACCTAGGATGGGATAAATACACGAGTAAATCTATCCTAACTTACCATTCTTTGCCTGATTCTCAAAGTACATATCAAGAAACTCAACAGAGAAAACTAATAGCAATAATCAGTAAGGCGAGAGAACGCTTAATATTATTGGATGAACCAAATGGGAATTCAGACACATACCACATTTACACTCTGGTAAAACATAAGATCTTTCATCTGATTCGAATTCTCCTAAGATTCGTAGGGAAATGGAGCACTTTATATCAGGATAGCATACTCTACAGGGTGGACATTCTTCACCGCAAAGTCCAATGCATAAATGTCTATAGAAAGAAAGAAAAAAGTTCATGAATGTCTATACCTATCCGTTTACTATGTTATTTAACCACTTACGAGCAAGGCAGGATTTCTTTACAGCTCTCATTGCAAGGAGGTCGATCACATTTCTAAACAGTACGGTTAAGCAGTGCTATTCTCTTGCTAATAGTAAGTCAATATACTTACTTCATGACATCGCTTATTACACTTTCCATGAGCGCACTATAGTATACAATGTGTCAACATTATAGTAATAATAATAGTAATAATAACAGTGAATTATCTTAGTCTACATACACTGTAAGGGCAGCTTTCATTACAAGGAGTACAGACTTCCCAGCAATCTCTTCCACACTTGTATCTATGAGAACATACTTGCTGACATGGCTCTAGGCATCTCTCAGTATGTTCATTAGGCTGTGCACACCCTAATCGTGTTAACATTACGCTCACCTAAGACAGACTTACCTTCTGCGCAATAGTGCCCACAAATCAACTGTTTTGTACAGCTGGCCTTGCATTCAATGGCATCATGAGAGTGTTCAGCCCCACACTAAAATTCAGTTCATATCAATGCACACGTATAAGCACAAAACCATATTTTATCACCGGAGTACGTACTAGGTTAGGACAGGCATGACCACAACTCAACGGTCTGCTGCATCTCTCAGTACACACTATTTGAAAGTTTCTGCCAATATTATCAGCAACTTCCCCTATTTTTGTTAACTGTTCTTCCATAAACCTCCTAGCATTGTCCATATTATCTAATATAACCGTATAGCATTCAACTAGACGTTCATGCCCACAAGGAGGCTCAAAACACACAAGTTCTGTGCATGGAGGACATGCCCTTTTTTGTTTTTCACACACATGACAACTATTGGGACATGCATGTGGACATCCTTCCGGACGAGGTCTGACACATTTGTTTGTACACGGAATCCGAGAGTGGTCTAGAATATGGCAGCTCTAATAGAATACTGTAAGAAAAAGAGTGCAGCATCTATAGTTACTTCTTGACACACATGGCCACATTTCATAAGGGTTTCGCAGGGTAACTAAAAATCATAGTAAGTGAATTTTTCCCTCTCTTTTTCTATTTGGTACTATGAAATCGACTCTACCGCGCATCCTCCATTAACGACTTTATTAAAGTCCTGCCAGTAAGTAACAATGGTTGTACGATCTTTGTGTTTCATACAGCGTAACTGGAGGTTAGGTGAGCATATTCCTTCATAGTGAGTAAGAAAGAGAAAGAGTCAATGCTCCATAAAAAGTAAAACACGCATTGATAGAATATATATATATGTGTGTGTAGATGTGAATAGTTTACCTTTTAACTTCATGTAGTGAATTATCTTCTTCCAAGGGGTTCCAACAAGAGCTGAAGTATCTCCCACAAAATAAAGACCATATCTTGCTCGAGATAAAGCAAAAGAAATCTGTTCTTCGGATGCTTTGCTATTTTTTGACATGCAAAGCGAGAAGAAAACAATATCTCTTTCTTGAATACCGCATTCTTCCACCAATAAAACTGTCAATAATAAAGGAGCCTTTGATAACCTGCTGTAGTTTTTCATTTCATTCATAATTAACCATTGTATTAGCCTCTTTTGCACAGGATCAAGTACAAGAATAGATGCATCGATAGGTTCTTGGCTTTGCTGCAGGTAATAAAGTGCCAATCGACACACGTAACGGGCCTCATCAGACATACTTTCATAGATCTTTTCTCCAAACTTATTACTCAATTCATTATCAGTATATTCACAAGTTATTTCTGTATCCATTGATACAAAATATGTGCGATTGTCAAGTCCAGAGAGCGGTGGCACTGTACTATCTATTTTGTTTTCCTCTTCCAATAAAACAGGACTCAGCACGCTGTGTATCTCATTTATCTCACTGCACATACGCCACTGTTCTTTTAACTGGAGCACTTTACCACCTGTCATTGTCCATCGTTCAAACAAGGAGACATCCAGTCCTCGGGGTGAATCTGATAATGCATCTAGTGCCTGTGAGTTCAGCATATGCTTATCATCGCCGAAAAGAATAAGATGCTCCATTCGAGGACCAAAAATAAAAGGAATAAGAGACGACTCCAGGATTTCGGAGGCTTCATCAACAATAACAATGCTTGGACAAAGGCTTCTTACAAACTCTTGGTGCACTGTAGCAAACTCCATAGTCATGCCAATGAAACGACTCAAACAACACTCAGCACCCCATCGCTGTAGTCTAAAAGCATCTAGGGCCTCGGACAGTTTCAATTGCTCTTCCAAGTGTCTGTCAATATCTTGATCAATGAATCTCAATACGGTGCGCACAGCATTAACCCAAATTTCTCTTCTTTCTTCGACACTGATAAACCAGATATACTCGGGGGGTTTTCGAGACCATATGTTATAAAGAGCAGTACGGATGTGAGAGGCAGAAGGAGAGGTGGATAGTGGCCAATTCGTGGCTTCTTCAATGCTGTAAATATGAGGTCTATGGTTCTGGATCCATGATAGTTTATCACTGTACGCACTAGGATCTGTCAAATGAGAGGTACGCTTGTATGTGTCAGGGGGGGACAAGGATTCCAAAAGAGCTGTGTAAGCAGTATTCCATAGTTCAAAGTCTTTTGTTAGGGGGAGAGAGTCGGATACATTGTTTTGAGAAGGCTGTGTATCATAAAGCCATGCTCTTACGATACGCTCGTTGTTCTTTAGGGAAACATTGTAAGGCTTTTTATGAATGACCTGCCTTAGATGATACATATAATCAGGAGGAATAATAGTCATCAGTGTATGAAAATCTGAATTTTGTATACGGAATCGATAATCCCATAATGCTTTCAAATTGGCTTGTAGAGTTGCCTGATGTCTTTCCATTTGAAGGATGTAGCGACGATTTTGATCTTTTGAGTCCATACCAAATAGTTTGTAGCCCTCACGAGGAATAAGTTTCTTGTTATTTGTACTGATCCCCAAGTGGATTAAATGAGGGATCTCATCCACTACATTTTCAAGAATTTCCTCAAGGGTTGCTTCATTTTTTGTCAATAGTAGAATCGGATGAAATACTTGACTAGTCACCAGTGCTTGATGTGTCAACACTCCCACTTTGCTGGCCAAGTACGTTTTTCCTGTACCTGTAGAGCCAGAGATGACAGCTACACGATTATATAATGCATGTTTTCCAGCACTGAGTTGACTGTGTGATAGCGTGTATATATCAGGTCGACTGTGGATGGGCATAGACATATACTTGGATGGCAGTTGTGGCCATACACCCTGCCCAGGACGTGCTTTACTATTGGCAAATGCTTCAGTAACAATACAGGAAATATCAATCTCGGAATTTTGCAAGTATAAAGGTACAGTATGATTTTCATCTATTTCTCTTTGATTTTCTTTGGGTTGTTTTTGATTATTAGAGGATGAATCAGCGGGTGAATTGTGAGTCACTGTCAATAACCGATCCAATACAGGTGTTGAGAACATTCTTTTATCGAACTGAGTAGCTTCTTTTCGTAACCATGAAAGAATCGGCAACATAGGAGCACCTTTCATCGAGGTAGCAATCATGGTATAGCCTGAGGAACGGCGGAGTTTCTTTATCTCTTCCTGCTCAATATGCAGAGATAACATATAAAGTGTATCAAGAGTATCATTAGAAACAGGCTGAGAAATAAAACTGGATACAGTGCCTGTAATAATATGACTGGATAAAGAGGCTAGAGAAGCAAGATCATGGGGTAATTTGTGGGTGGAGGGTATCAGTACTGCTAGTGATCCCTCTTGGATAGAAACTGGGTCTGATGTACCGACTGCCTTATTGATTAACGACTCAAATACTATGGTAGGTGTAATGACAGAAGCTGATAAAGATGTACTGTACACTTGTAACTCATGAATTACACTCCAATAGATGTTCTCTGTAGATGGGTTCTGCTGAGTAACATAACACTTTAATGCCTGTCGAACAGGACCCCATAATAATTCACGCAAGATAGCATAGTGTACCGACAAGTAAATGTCCAGGCTCGAAGACAGCCATGAAGTGTTAACAATGGAGGCCATATCACTATTTCCAACGACGTTTGTTTTTACTCCTTCAGGATACCACATTGGATAAATCGTTTCATTTTTAGAATTCAATCTATCCAGCACTTCTTCAGCAAGCATACTGCCCGTAAACAATTTAAGAGAATGTTCTTTTAATGATCGCCACTCTTCTATCCAATAAGCACTAATGCCTTCTGGTCCCATCATATCAGAAGGGTGGTCATGGGAAGATTCATCATTGATATTAAACCAAATATCTCTCTTTTGAAGGGAAGAAATCTCTCGAAGCAAGCCATTCACTTGCTGAATCTCATTCTCAAGAAAGATGGATTTCTTCTCATTGAACTGGATGTTAATGGCCCCCAAAGGGATCGAGTCTACACACACTGGACATTGAACTGCAAAGTTTAGGAAGAATTTTAACAGTGAGATGACTTCTTCTGGTGAAGCTATGTATGTCTGAATGTACGTTTCAATAGCCTCAAGAAATATAGGATAATGAGTCACAAGTGCATCAGAAACCCTTGTCTTGGGAAGATCTTCCCGGAAAGAAGGTTCATTTGCAGCATAGGGCTCAGTAGTAAGCTTAAGTTCTGCTCTTTCTAGTTCAACAGCGAAGCATAATGCCTGAATGAACATTCCCAATGTACGATAATCCATAGAGTGTACAAGCTGTATCATATCTTCTATTCTTTCTTGAAAGCGAGATAGAGTATGTTCTCCAAACAACTGGCGCTGGATTGAATAGGCAAATATGAATAGGCTTACGTTCTCTTCTACTGGTATTTTTTCGAATTCTGTTTCATAGGAGATGATAGATTGTGGTGTAGAAAAGACTGTGTTTGTTGGTTCAGAAGAATGTTCATTGTATAATATCCATGCTGGAGGATCTGCAGGAGGCTTTTGAGAAGTAACCTTTGCATAGGTGGGTGGCGTCACCTCACTTGGAGGAAGTATAGAGATTGCTTCTTTAGGTGATGATAGGTTGTTGAATTCAGACGCTGTAAGCCAGGGAGTTTGTTTTGCCCTTGTGATTTCTTTTGACTGCATCTCGAAATCCACACCACTTGTCCAATTTTGCATAGCAGAAGATTTCATATCCTCAAAGCAGGTAAGTGAGGGGCGGTTGGTTTTGATTGGCGTGTCTTTTAGTATTCTATCACTGGCAGCTAAAGATTTTTCTTCAGAGTACTTGTGATTGTGATTGAATGGTGTTGTCTCAGGAAAAGTCCCATTGCTACTATAAGGGCTTTTGTCTCTACCTGTAGTTGAGACAAAGGCACTAGTAAGACAAAGAAGGAAAGAACAGCTTTGTATTAATTCTCATAGGGTCCTATTGAGCTATTATACCGCTTCTTTCTACCTGTTTCTATTGTCTATTCTGCTCCTATCAGAAACGGGTATGAACTGAGAGTGTTCTGTCGGTGAGTGAGTGTCGTGTACAGAGTCATATGTATAGTGGTTGTTAAGTGAAGATACTTCATGTGGACTAGAATGGTCCGAGTTTATTCTGTGATTCTTATAGAAGTCCTCAAGAACATTGATAATTTCCTCATGAGATACAGTTGGAATAGGTATATACATTGCCCTAGTAGTAATGGAAGCAGAAAGGACAATGAGACCAAGTTCAAAGATGGCACATGGATTATCTTATTGTTAAATTAGCTGTCTTGATCACATGACTGCTTTCTACACACCCAAAGATTCTCTGGCCTTTAGGCGGTGATATTTACTTCCTTTTACGTCCGAAAATATTTTGCCCTTTTATGGAACTGTATTTAAAATCAAAGGTTTGCAAGTATCTGTAATAAAGGATACTGCGGTTATCAACAAGACCACTAGAGAGATGAATTGGTAGTAGTTCGGTCTCTAGTGGGGACTTAAAATAGATTATTAGTACAAAGGCTAGTCTAGGGAATTCAAAAAGGGTACATGAACAGAAACACAACATACGATTTGATCACAACGGGTAACTAGGCAACTGTTCTTTAAGAAATTCTTTTCTTTCTAAAATGTTGTTGTAGTCTACATTACTTTGGTAGTTCTGATTAAGCAAATGAATTGTGAAATTTTGTTTTGTTCTCTTCTGCTTGGATATAAATACCTGCAAATTACACTGTCTGTTGTTCTTCATAACTTCTACCCTCTTTAACTTGTTTGCCTTTGTTTGGCATATAAACCAACAGTTGTGATCTGGTGATTATATGTTTATTATGTCTGACATGTTAGTCAGTTTCTATTGTATATTCTTTTACTATAATAAACTCAGTGAATCCATTACAAAGACAAAGGCAAGAAGAAGGTGCCAGTGCAAGAGTAATACGACACACACATAGAGAGTACATTAATACATCTCGAACTAATTATTTTTACTATTATTTTATTATTGAAAAGGGGTATTGGCACCTAAAAGGATTGGAGTATAATCCTACCAAACTGCCAGTCGTTGCCTATAGCACAGGAATAAAGGTAAAAGATGCTGCCAAGTTCAAAGGTCATCGTGTTGGTTTGATGAGAATTTTATATCAATCATTGAAAAAAGAGACAAAAGGGTAGAGATCTTCTTATGGTTGATGTTGATAAATTTCGAAAATCGAGAGTAAACATGATTGACCTGTCAAATAATATGAAAAGCTCTTCTAACAGTTACTCTGTTTTATTTTGTTTTTCTCAAGATCTGCCACACTTATAACACAAATAACCTCACCGAGGTATTCATGAATTTCAACAATATCCACGCTTGCGAAAGTTGTGGAATTGTTTGGAACAGAGATGTGAATGCATCAAAGAATATCTATACAATTGCAGAAGAGGTTTTGAATGATCGCCACTGACCAGTTCCTTTCTGTCGAGAAGCATAGATATTTATATTTATATTTATATTATATACCGCCACATCGAAAGTGTTTTCCTATGTGATTCAGACATTTACAGGTAAATCTACATAGTTTTTATTTGTTTAAAAACTAACATGAATAGGTCTCAACTTATTTTTGCTCCTTTTCAAATCAATTTGTTATTTTTAAACAATTGTATTTCAACTATTTCTTTTTATATCCTAAAGATCTTTAGGTGTGTACTTTAAGACTATCCCACTACATAAATAAGTAGTCTTTATCTACATAGAGAGATGGTTTTTTACTAATAGACTAATAGTTTTATTATATATACATGTATAAATGATGTCAATACTGATGAAGAACAGATATGAAATGAAATAAAAAATACTTTATTTCTTCCAAGCTATACATCTCTGTTAAGAAAACCCCATGAATTGGGCTTCAGTTACTAACACGGTCTATGATCTGTCACTACCTGCCGAATTTATGCATTATCGGAAGACAAAGGGCCTATAATATTATAGTTATTGTTATAATTGCAGGACGTAATAATGGTAACTTTGATTACACTAGATAAAACCATGTATTCCTTCTTGCCTGTTTTTTCTTGTTCTTTTCTTGTAGACTTATTGACCCTAAAGTTAATTGTCGCTATGAATAGCAAGGTGCTTCAGGAAGCAACTGTATTTTTCATCAAATAAAGAAATACATCTTAAACTGATTCAAGTTGTTCATGTACCTTAGAAAGCTTAGTTTGAGTCATTCGGGGTCTGATTGTTTCCACTCTTTAAGTTGAATCAACTAAATTCCAGTTGTTCACTGACAATCCCTATATATTCCGTATTATAAAATAAAAAAATTATTCATCACCTGAAAATATAGATTATCTAAGTGTCTATATCTTTTTGATATAAATTCAATGTCTATAGTCAAGGAATAAAAATAGTTTTGCCACACAAAGCTTAAGTATAAAAAATGGGGAAAAGTGGAAATATATGTCGGAGTTTGAAGGATTACGAATAAACATGAATGCCACTTTTTTTTATATTTAGACTGATATGTTCCGAAGTCAGGGCAGTCACGCTATACTTGTTCCGAGTTAAATACGTCAAAACAACCTCAATGGTTGTTCCTTTCCCTTTACTATGTCTTTCCGTTCTTTTACTCGTCTTTACCACCTTGCCAAACCATTAGGGCCGAGAGTAGCTTCAAGGACCCTATTTCCAGTTCGAAAACCTATAATTCCTTATAAACAAGGACTAAGATACTACATAAAAGATAATACAACAACAAAAATCGAAACCCTGACATCTTCACCTCAAGTATTAGCACATGCAAAATCTGAAAAGAAAGTAGGAAAGCTCAAGGAACTTGCTCAGAAATATGGTGCAGCAGGAGTGATTGTCTACTTGGGTATTGGCATGATTGACCTTGGTGCCGTATTACTGGCCATTGAGTTTGCTGGCCTTGATAAAGTAAAACAAGTAGAAGCAAGTGCTATGGATATTCTTAATAGTGCAAAAACATACGTGGGTTTACCAGTCAAGGAAACACCTCCAGAAGCTAAAAATATTGAAGAAACACCTCAGTCTGAAGAAGAAGAGCGTCCTTCATTTACGTCCATCTTCTTACTAGCCTACACAATTCACAAGACATTATTCTTACCTGTTCGACTGACCGTAACAGCTGCTATTACTCCTGCCGTCGTGCGGAAACTGCATCAGCTTGGCTGGGCAAAATATGCACCTCGTTTCTTGGGAGGAACTGCTATTGCAGCTACAAAACCCTAGACTACAAATGCAATGACTGTATAAACATTTCCTGTTAGAAAATACTCTTTTTATCAGACCAGTTCTCTATTCTTCTCCGACTATTTTTATTGTCTTTAAATGCTTAATAAATGCCTTCCTTTACCATCCTAGTTCTTATGAGCCAGAGATACTCATTTTGTCAATGAAGATAAGATTTATATAGCAGTCACGTATGCTAGTACCTATTGTTGAAGGTGCTCTATTGAGTAGATGTAATTCATAAGGAGACAAGGGTCTTATGATTCAGTGTCCGGGTTATAGCTTTGAATTGCCAAAAATAGATAAACACCCTTTGTATGGAGGATTGATTATCTACCCTCTCTAGATTTTCATTTAGCATTACTAAGGTTTCCTTCATTTCAAGTACAAAATAAATAAATTTAGTAAAAGGAGTGTTGTATTAAGATATTCTTAGTACTATAGATATAAGAAAACCCCAGAAACCCTTATTACTTTAGTCAGAAGTGGTAGTTGTAGAAAAGATTATTTTTATTCTACTTTTCCAATAACTTGATGACTTCAAGAAGAGCCTTTGCTACATACTCAAAATCACTTAAATCATTATAGACCTGTGGGCTTAAACGAACCCACCACTGGTCATTATGAGGATACACATAAACTGTACAGTTGTGCTCATGAAGTAGCTTCTCAAAAACAAAGTTACCCGTCTCTGAATCAGAAAGACGTGATTGAACAAGGGGCAATCGTACGTTGACCATACATGCAGTTAAGTTTTTTTCTGGGACCTCCATAACACTTGTACCAAATATTTTAGCCACCAGATCCCCACCACAAACAGCTAAATCATGGCAATACTTTATGATAGCCTCTTCTCCACCAAGTGTTTTACGGTATTCGTAGGCTATTACCCGGTTAAGAAACTACAGACAAAAGTTGGCTTACCATCTTCAATGCATAGGAAGTTACTGAAATCGCTGGTTCCTGGCCATCCAAATTCATCTCTGAAAGTCAAAGCATTCAAGCCCTCCTTATTGCTCTTGTAGTCACTATTAATAGTGAGTGGGTGTACTAGATGCTGATTACGCTTAGCAACCCGTATAAAAGCAGCTGGTCGGGGCACAAAAAACCATTTATGAAGATTACTAAGATAGAAATCACAATCCACCTCATCAAGGTTCAATGGAATATGACCTATAAGACATGTTCGTAAGTAGTTTATAGATACAATTACTTACCTAATGTATGTGCACCATCAATGAGAGATAAGACATTGTACTCTTTCAATAGAGAAGTCATAGCTTCAAATGGGAAGCGTACACCAGGCGTAGAACTAATAGCATCCATGACACACAGTCTAATGTCTCCTGGTAAACCACGGTAGCTTTCAAGAACATTTCTTGTAGCTGCTAGCACTTCAGAATCACTTATTGGGTATTTGATATCAACCTGTACCAGCTCGACACCATAGTTGTCGTTTACAAACTCAATAGCTTTCAACACTGCGTTATAAGCAGTATTGAACTATGGGATGGATAAGTGTTATTTCTCCTGTTGGTTACCAGAAATAACTTACGTGAAGAAGTTTATCGCCTGGTTTGAATAAAGGGCTTCTCAGTAAGCTATTAACAGCTGTTGTACTATTGCTAATGAACACAATGTCCTCAGGATCACAATGAACAATAGAAGCAAGGATCTTTTTTGATTTTTCAATTTCAGTGAATACAGTACGACGCAACCAACGCTCTGGGTTAAGCTCTGCCTGTCTTTGATATCGAATACGGGCTTCAGCTACATAAAGAGGATGAACACCAAAAGCACCATTGTTGAGGGGTATATGGCCCTCTTCAATAAAAAAGTCTTTTCGAAGAACTTTTCCAAAGGATTGTGGGAGATTTTTCATGATAAATTAGTGGAATGAAAAGAATGTAAATCTTACGTATTTATATTCATTTGAGGAACAGTAATTTGGACTATTGTATTTCAATTGGAGTATGAGCCAAAGTTTAAAAAGTAGTACACATAGAGTTGCCTCTAATGTATAAGAATACTATTTTTCTTTAATTTCCACTGTTATTATGATTGGATAAATCTCATAGTTTACGTTTGTTTATTCAAACGTAGATATTATCTTTCCTATTCTGATGATGACCAGCTGTCAAGTGCTTACGGTATCAAATGGCGGATTTTTATAGTCAAATCGCGTTTCTTTTTAGGATCAAGTTCAATAGGAGTGGGCTGCGACTTTATATCTTGTCAAATTAGTTATATTATTCAAATTCTGTGGTAACTCTACCCTGATTATCCTCTGTCAGAAATTAAATGTTATTACTCATATTAAGTTAAAAATAAAAAATAAAAAAAACACTAATTGACTATAAAAATACACTATTTGATACTAAAGGCATTATCTATTTATTATTATTATTATTATTATTATTTCTGGAAAGTCTTAAGACTTAATATTAGTTTTTATTATTATTAAAAAAATTATTTGTGCATCTGATCTATCTTTTGTGAACGAATAATTTTCAGAAATAGTGTACTGTATAATATTTCAGGAAACAGATAGTAATTTTTAAGAGAAGAGTTCAAAATATTTCCAATAAAAGATAGTAAATTTGTTGAACCTACTCTATACAGATAAAAGATAGAGACCACATAGTCTCTTATTTAACAAGCCTATAGCTTTTATAAATGTTCTTTATTCAAATAAATATGCAGTTTTGAATATGAATATTGGTAGTAATCTCGAGGATATTCCAAAATAGACACTATTACAAGCGTCAATTATTCTCACAGTACTTCTTCAACAAGAATTGCTCACTGTGAATCTTCATTTCAACTGGCTTACTACCACTTTCATCATATACATTCCCTCTTCAATCTTCTTTAATGAATTTGATATTCTTTTTGTTTGTTATAAAAATCAGATAAGTTATAGATTTGTGCAATAAGAAACTATGATATTATGCAGTCTTTATCTTCTCTCCCTCCCTCCCTCTCTCACTCTCTGAAAAGAAGTAAGAATTGTTTCTGAAGATGGTGTATAATAAAAACTATGTTAAAGTGCCGTCTGAATTTTTTCATTATTCAAAAAAAAAACATTTAGAGAATATTGAGGTGTTATGGCTTAGAAAATATATTCTATAGCGATAAAGACATTACTTAGTAAGAGAACTATAAATAAGTAATAAATATACAATGAGGTACTCATAACTAAAATAATAATATTAGTATAAACAATTCAATTCTTTATTATCAATAAAGGCTGGTCTCTCTTAACCATAGTTAAGATGGATGTTGTAGAAATAAATTAACTCTATCTAGTGGACTAAGACTGTAATAAATAAGTCTTTCTTTCCTATGAAGTTCTAATCTCTTTGCTTTGCTCTATACTTTCTATTTGGTGGTGTTAAGCACTATTCTACAGATCAGATCTGTATTTCTCGTTATTCAAACTACTAGATCAACACTTATTTGGCTACTGTATCTCATATTAGCTAATTATGCTTTCAAATCAACTTTATACTTTTAATATGTGTCAATAGCATTATTGCCCAGAAACTTATTAGTCTTAATAAATCTGCCTTTAATCTAAATATACAGCATATTTTAAATATAGTACTATTGGCTTTCTTTTTATACAAATGGTATAATCAGATTTTGTAACTGAGACTGAGGCAAAACATCGCTATTATTAAGATGATTATGAGTCTTTTCTTACATTTCACATCTAAACACAAGGTTAGAGATACAAGCTTTGGGCTATAGTATTCTTAGTAAATAAAATAAAATAAATATATTGTTTTTTAATAGAAAAAAAGAAGAGTATTTAAATAATATTAATGAAAAAAAGCTATTTTCAAACTAATATTCTAATTATATAAGATCCAAACACTTACTTGTAGCTGAAGTGAATCTATGAACAAAGTGAAGATATTTCTGTTAATTTTTAATCAAATTTAAGATCAGTATAGTACCATAGTATAGTATTATTTTTTATTTGTCCAAGACTAATAAACAAGAACTTTGCTACAGAATAAAGTTTAGACAATGTTATATATTAATCAACACATACCAAACTCTTATTGATAATTTATTAATCCATTATGAATTCTAGAAGTTTCTATTGCAATGCTATACCATGATAGTAGAGCCAGGAACAAGATATTCACCTTCATGAACAGCTACTTCCCAATCAGAGAGTACCTCTGAATATTATGTATTTATTTTATACTCGAGACTAGATACCATGGCTTTCAATAAAACAAGGAAAACTTCAAATTCAGACCATAATTTTACCCTTGAATTTTTTTTTAATTAAACATTATTCATTTATCGCTTTTTCACTCTAATTCTACCACATCTAACACCACCAAACAAACCAAAAAACCTCTCGAAAACAAGAAGAATAAATAGTGACGACTATAATCATTGTCTCATTGATCAAGAGGCCACTGTCAATGGGACCAGCCAGGTTGCCATTTCTGCTAGGTTTAGAATTAGTGTACAGTTAATTTCCCGTGTCGTAAAGAGATGCAAGGAAACTGGTTGATTCAAGTCCAAGAAGAGCGCTGGGCGCAAGCCCATTCTTAATGAGAGAGACGAGAGAGAGGTTAAGCGCGAAGTGGCAAGGGATTCATTACAGACAACGGATCAGCTTCGCAAGCAGATGACTACTAAAGTGTGCATGAGCACTTTTAGAAAGTTGATGAAGAAGCTTGGCCTGTTTTCTTTCAGGGGGGTTAAGAAGCCTTCTCTCACTATTAAACAAAAGAAGTTGAGACTTGCTTGGAATAAGACCAACCACTGGACTGAGGAAGACTGGAAGACAGCCATCTGGTCCGATGAGCCAAAGTACCAGTTGATGAGGACCAACAACTGCAACAGAGTGGTGCGCAAGAAGAAGAAGGGGCTGATCCCAAAGAATGTCAAGCCCACCATAAATTTTGGTGGTGGTAGTGTGATGGTGTGGGGTTCCTTCTCTGGTGAAGGTGTTGGAGGGTGGGTACCTGTGAAGGGCAGTATAGACAGCAGAAGATACATTGAGATCTTAATAGAGAATTATTGCCCTGAGCTGGCTCAACTCAAAGCACTGAATCCAGTGGTATGATGTGTTCTTCAAGAGGACAATGCCAGCTGCCACAAGAGTAGAAATTCCAGGTTGTGGAAGGAAAATGAGAGCATTGCCACTATGGAGGGGCAGCCTTCACAAAGCCCCGACCTCAACCCCATAGAGCATTTGTGAGAGGAGATTGACAGGTCAATAAGAAAGAAGATGACACCAAGAAGTACTATACAAGATTTTGAGGTGCTTTTGTTAGAAGAATGGGAGAATATTCCCAAGGACACCACAGATACCCTCATTAACACCATGCATCTCCAATGCAAGGCTGTCATTGAGGCCAAGGGTGGAGATACCAAATACTAAGTGTTTCCACCCAATAAATATTTATATAATATCCTGTTGAACTTCTTTATACTTCATCCAATTTTTAAGTCTCTACTGTGTGTTTAATGTGTATTTTTATTACAAAGAATAGGTATTTCTTATTACAAAGAATAGGTATTTCTTATTACAGAAGCATACCGGGACATGAAAAATCATCCTTATTATTTTGAAAGTCACTGTATTTAAGAGGAGTCTACTTCTGTTAGGTGATCTATTGTCCAATGGGACTCTATGGCTATTATTTAAATCCCATGATAGCCCACAAAGAAGAAGCTATCTCCATAATATTAACTATTATATTGATGTAGAGGAAAATATACCTTATTTGAAAAATAGAGATAAAGAGGGAGAGAAAGAGTGTTTTGGAGGTTATAAGAATAAGAATAATAAAATATATGACAAGCGGTAAATCAATAACCATCTATGTCTTGTATTGCTATTTGAATGATTTTATACAATATCCTCATTTATATATTGAATCTAAACTACAATTAATTTGATATTGGTGATTGAATATTTATTCTATACACTGAAAAACACTGAAAAACACTATTATACATATTATTACAAAGAAAATGCACATAGAGTGAATTGAACTGTCTGAACTCGATATTATCATGTCTACTATTTACGCTAGGTGTTTGAATATTTTATGTTGCCGACTATACGTCATTCAACAAGTAAGCAGTAGCTCAGTGCCAGTGATAAAACTGGAATTTAAAGCAACTCTTTCAAAGTAGAAATGTCTTTTAGGGAATTTTTTACAATGAGTTTCAGCGTGAATTAATTCATAATAAAAGATATTAAATACGTCATAGAAGTATTTATTGGGCTCAGTGTTTCTGATCTGTGTACTGAGCTATTGCACATTAAATGTTCCTGCCATTTGATTTGCTAAAATTCAGACTCTTCACAAATCAGCGTTATTGTTTTCTTTAGGCTCTGTTAGACTTAGTATATAGTTCTAGCACCCAAAATGACAAAACTGAATTGACAAAACTGAAAAGAAAAAGAAAAAATACTGACAAAAAAAGTATATAAAGGATGCATTGAATTGGTTTCTATCTGTCTATTATTCTCTTACTCTGAACTTTACTCTGAAATCTTTATTTAACGCTAAAACATTTTTATCATGCTTCTTAATATCTTCAAGAAGATTAATATTTCCCAAAGTAAGAAGAAACAAAAATGTGATGCCGACACCAAAGAGATACGTACTTTCTCTGTATTGGTCAAAGAGAATATCCCAAAAGAAACAACAAAACCAATTAAACCCTCCAAGAGCATTGGTGTTTATACAATTGGACGAACAATTGGAAAAGGAAGCATGGGAAAAGTTGTAGCTGGTATTCACACAGTGACTGGAAATGAGGTATGTCAGGTTATTAATTATTACCACATAGTCTAACATTCACTTTAATGATACAATTAGGTGGCTATTAAGATTATCAACCTGCCAAAAAATAAGGATTCCAAAATCGAAGCGGAAAACACAGCCAAAAAACACAAGTGCAGCAAGATGTCAAAAGCTATACAGGAAGGCCAGATTCTGTCTCTGCTAAACCATCCACATATTGTAAAATTTTATGCTTTTTTCATCAAAGAAGAGAAGTTAAATATCATTATGGAGTGTGTACCAGGAGTAGATCTTATGGCATATTTGAGAATGAGAAAAAGACTGCCAGAAGAAGACTGCCAGAAACTTGTCCGACAACTTGCCAGCGCACTCGATTATTTGCATCGAAACTCGATTGTCCATCGAGATTTAAAGCTAGAGAATATTATGGTGGATGTTGAGGGCAAAACCATTAAGCTTGTTGACTTTGGACTCTCTAATCTCTTTCGACCAGAGAGGATGATGGAAACTTTCTGTGGCTCACTTTACTCTATGGCACCAGAGATACTTCATAACGCTCCATATTATAGACCAACAGTAGACATTTGGAGCTTTGGTGTCATACTCTTTGCGCTGGCTACAGGAAAGATGCCATTCAATGATCTTGATGTCCGAAGTATTCGTGCAAATATAAAGATTGCAAAAGTGAACTATCCATCCCATCTAAGCATTGAATTGGTGGATCTGCTATCAAGGATATTCACTGCAGATCCACTAAAAAGGATCAGCATGGCCGATATTATTCGCCATTCATGGATGAACGGCAGATACCAACCAGTCACGGAAAATTATCTTCCAGTAAGATACATGCTGGAAGAACCTCTCAAGTCTGAAGTGATTGCCTTGATGGCAAAAAACTTCACATTTGGAACAGAAGAGACGATTGCCGAAGATATACTACTAATTATACAGTCTTCGGTATATCAGGACGCTGCAAAGAGACTATATCCACTGAATCAAGAAAACAGTAGACGTATTCTGTTACCACCAAATACAACCATTCTTTCAAATAATAATGCAGCTGAAGACAACGATCCCCAGACTGTACCAGAGGTTTTTCATCCGTTGTTATCAATATATTACTTGGTACAAGAGCAACTTAATAGAGAGGCACCCGGCTTATAAATGGATATTGACTTCTATCAAATCCCAAAAGTATATATATTTATATATTTATTTTTACATAATTCATCAAGTTGTAGTCATAATTTGACACGGTTGAGATGCAGACTACTTGAAGTTTGAAATAATCCAATTTCAAGTTCCATTTACTTTGTCTTACATTTTGTCTAACAATTATTCCAAGTTACAATATAAAATCATCAAGAGTATTTCTCTTTCTGCAAACTAAATCAGCTCAATTTAATTTAATCATTTGTATCTTGTGGCTAAAAAAAAAACATCGATGGACTAGTCTAATCCGAGTGTCATGTTATTGTCTAATCACTGCTTACAACGTTTCTTCTCTCTCTTTCTATCTTATATTTATCCACTATTCCTTCCAACATAGGTATTAAAGTAAATATTTAATGTATGAAATTGGCCAATTATTGACTTGTCGGGCATTCTCGAAGCAAACACAATACTAAGGTTCATACCCATTTATTTATGTATATATGATGTATTTTATGTAGAAATGTTCAATTTTCTAGCACATGATTAGTCTATATACGCTTCTTATAAGTAAGGATATCTGTACCATGAGGGTATTCTTCTACATATCTATAAAGCGACCTCCAAAAAAGAAGCCGGACCTTTAGAATGCAGATTTCCTTATATATAAGTTATCTTAATGTTATTATCACTTTATGAATTCATTAGATAAAAGAATGAAATATCTAATAAATGAACAAAAGAGTGTTAGTACTAAAAAAACGTCGGTCTTATTTTGAAATCATTTAATAATCACTGTCAGCCTTTGATATCATTGACAGTCTAGGATGTCTGTCTCCGTATGTGTGTGTGTGTTTATTATTATTATTATTATTATTATTATTGTTATTGTTATTATTTGAAAGAAAGAAAAAAAGAAGTTTTACCATTGGTTTGTCTGAATGAAGTTCCATTTCATCAATGTAATTTTTTAGAGTACTTATTGAAACCTTGATAGTCATGTTCTCCACAGTGGCTTCCTTGGTTGGGAGGGAGTTGCTCATGACGGTTCTTTACAACCATCAGAGAGACAGATCGTCTAGTGTTCTCTTTCAACCACTCTTGGTCAAATTTTCCACTTATCCTTTTCTCTTAAAGTACTTGGTTATGTCTCCCAACGTGGAAGTAGGCACATCAAACAGGCGAGATGCTTTGGCCAAGGTAGAATTCAGATTCAGCACATGGTGGAGGATGGCTGATTGAGTCTCAATACTGGTAAAGTGACCCTCAAAATGTAATGTATTTTTTTTCAACTCCCGGGGTATTTTTATACTAAAAATAATACAGTGTCAGGCAAAATAATAATTAAAGATTTCATTTTTCGATATAATTCTTGTATAGGAAAATACTTATTAGTTATAATAAAAACATACATTAAACACACTAGAGACTTGAAAATTGGATGGGGTATAAAGAAGGTCAACAGGATAAGATATACAAAATTTTTGGGTGGAAACACCAAATATTAAGGGTTTCCACCCTTGGCCTCAATGACAGTCTTACATCTCCAATGTATACTATTGATGAGGTTATTGGTAACCTCTTTGGGGATCTTGTCCCATTCTTGGACCAGGAGAGCCTTCAAATCCTGGAGGCTGCTTTCTGGGGTCATCCTCTTGCAAACCGCTCTGTCTAGCTCCTCTCAAAGATGTTCTATTGGGTTCAGGTCGGGGCTCTGAGAGGGCCACCCCTCCATCGTGACTATGCCCCTCTCATCCTTCCATTTCCTAGTCTCCTTACTAGTATGACTAATGGAATTTTTCTCTTGAAGAAAATAGCCTACCACTAGATTCAGTGCCGAAAGACGAACCAGCTTATGGCAATAGGCCGTTTCTAAAATACTGGTGTATTTGGCACTATTGATGGATCCCTCCACCACAGCAAGTCTACCAACACCTTCACCAAAAAAAAGAACCCTACTACCAACAAACTTAATCGTTGGCTTGACAATCTTCGGGAGAAGACCCTACTCCTTCCCGTGCACCACTCTGTTGTGGTGGTTGTTGATCACCAACCGGAACCTTGACTTATCGGACCAGATGACTGCCTTCCAGTCTTCCTCAGTTCAGTGAAAGTGGACTTTGGCCTAGGCAAGCCCCAGCTTCTTGTGCTTATTTTTAAGAGAAAGTTTTATGATTACTCTTTAAGAAAACGGGTCAATCTTCTTGATTATTTTTCAAAAATTGTTTATAGACACTTTGATGGTCATCTGCTTGCAAAGTTGATCTATTATCTGAAATGAATCCCTTTTCATCTCGCATACAAACTTCTCTATTGTCTCTTTCCGTCATAAAATACTTGCGCTTAAAGCTCCTCCCTGGTTTGAAACAGTCAGTTTCCCTGTATCTCTTCATAATGAGGCTGACAGCAGAATTACTGATGCCAAACAGGGCTGCAATCTTCACTTGGCTGCTGCCATGTTGAGTGGCCTCGTGAACAATGAGTTGACGACTTCACTCGTCTATATTTTTCTTTTTGTTTCTAATAGGCTTGGTGGTTTGTTCAATAGTGTTAGACATAATAGATGTTATAGCGGAAAAAGAAGAGATGAGGAATGTGTAAAAAAATGAATCTTTTGACCAAAATAGAGGCCGTAAAACAAAACTTTTATTATTATTTTGCTTGACACTGTAGACACTACCTTTCTTTCTTTCATAACACTTCTTTGCTTATAATGTCTAACTCATCCAACACCTTGAACATCTTTATTAAGACCTCCGAGATGTATAGGAAATATACAAGCCTTGAGACTCGTTCAGCCATTCTCCATGAGGTGCTGAACATGAACACCACCCAAGCCGAGGCATCTCATATGTTCAATGTTCCTCGCAACACTGTAGGAGATATTGTAAGACACTTCAAGAAGACAGGCATAGTAGTGTCTTCTCCCAAGAGTGGCCAACAAAGAGGGTTGTATGACATAGCCCTATGATGGTTGAAAAGAACAGTAATGAGCAACTCCCATCAAATCAAGGAAGCCATCATGGCAGACATGGTCATCAAAGTATCAGACAAGACTCTGAAGAGGTACCTTGATGGAATGGGCTTCCACTCTTTTATTCCAGTGATGAAGCATCTTCTCACCAAGAAACATAGGGAGGTAAGGCTCTAGTGAGCCCATGAGCACGTTGGTTGGACCCATGAGCAGTGGCAAAGGTTCGTCTGGTCCGATGAGTTCAGGGTAGAACTGATTAGCTATGACAGGGGCTCAAAAGTCACCAGGCAATGTGGCACGGCCTTTGAGCCTAAGAATGTCATAGAAATGAGGAAGTTTGGAGGTGGTCGAGTAATAGTATGGGGCTGTTTCAGTGGAGATGGTGTTGGGAGATGGATCGTAGTGGAGGGTAGGATAAAATCCGCCAAGCACATTGAAGTACTTTGGAGAATTCTACTGCCTCTAGCTCGAGCGTCTCTCTCTCTCCTAAACCTTGGAGTCAGTTACCGCCTACAGGAAGACAATGCTAGACCCCATACGAGCAAGGAAACTCGGGAATGGAAGGCAGCAAAGGGTGTGGAAACTCTTTCTTACTGGCCCTTGCAAAGTCCTGATCTCAATCCAATTGAGCATCCGTGGGCCCACCTCAAGAAGGTTATCAGAAAAGACAGAAGGTTATATTCCACCAAGGATAAGTTGGAGGCGGCCTTGATGCTGGAATGGGGTAAATTATCAAAGGAAGTGACAGATATCTTCATTGCCAGCATGGGGCAGAGATACCAGGCTGTCATTGATGCCAAGAGTGACCACAGTGGCTATTAGGTGGCCTACATATAAAAATTCTTTTGTATATTACCAACAATACTATCTTTATGTATTGAAAATTCTACGTCTTTATCTAATGAATTCATGAAGTTATAACACTATTAAGATATAGTATGAATCCAAAAAAGGAAATCTGCATTTGAAACTATCGATTATGTTTGTTTGGTCACTTTGCATTTCAGAATAGTGCTGGTGCTATTCTTTTTTTTTTTTGGACAAAAGAAATAATAGTGTTGTCGTCTGTAGTGGTTCTTCACGGGTTTTTTTTATGAAAAAGGATATAAGGGTCCGTTATATGTTTGTTTTTTCCTTAACTATGGTATAGTATGGTATGGATATAGTATGTTATAGTTTATAAAGAAGACATATTTAAACTTATACTGTATGCTTGTTATAATAAAGATTCCTATGATAGTTATTATAGACTACAATAGACACTGTGTTGATCAGTCTAAAAGTAGTCTGCCAATTAGCTTACTATCTAGAAAAAAAATAGTCATAAGCCTGATCATATCCGCTATGATCAACGAGTAGAGTCAGATGGTAGCCTGATGGTACTAGTACAAATACCTTCCCAATTGCCAGATAAAACCAACAATCTAATATCTTCCTGTTGAGTATCTTTTGTATGTTTATTGTTATCTAGAATACAGTAAATTATAATCTTAGCCTTGAATCTTTTCTCTCTCTCAATCTCTCTGTGCATTTTTATTAATATATGTATGTATGTATGTATGTATGTATGTATGTATGTATGTATCAATAAATGTATAAATAGATGAATAGATGAATAGATGAATAGATGAGTAAATGAATGAATGAATAGATGAGTGAATGAATGAATAAACACATCAATGAATGAATGAATACATCAATGAATAAATAAATACATACGTCAATGAATGAATGAATACATTAATGAATGAATGCAATATGATTTTCTCTCTCACACACTCTATTGATGTTTGTGTGTGAGAGATTACTCGGGATCTTCAGGGCATAATGGCCCTGAGAATCCCGAAAAAGAAGGAAAGGAAGGAAGGGAGGGAAAGAAATTTGGAGAGGAAGGAAGGAGAGGAGAGCACAGATAGGAAGGAAGGATCGGAGAGTATGGAGGAGAAGAAGGAGTAGGAGGAGTAGGAGGAGTAGGAGGAGTAGGAGGAGTAGGAGGAGCAGGAGAAGCAGGAGGAGCAGGAGGAGAAGAAGAAAAAGAGGGGGTCTTGGGGGTGGAGCAGTTAAACTCTTCTCCAGGGCCAAAAATGCTTGACCCCAGAGAGGAGACTTCTCTCCAAGAGGCAGAAGAGCCACAAAGGGTAATGTATCCCCTTCTGCCACACACAGGGGCAGCAGAGGCACCAGAGACAACGGCACCAACAGAGGCACCAGAAACAGAGGCACCAGAAACAACGGCACCAACAGAGGCACCACGAACACAAGCACTACGAGAGCCTGTATCATTATCAGTAATGTTAGTATCAGTAGTATCAGTGGCATTAGTATTATTACCAAACATTGGGCGGCCCAGACGTCCCACTATGGGGCGAGGGATCCGTGTTGGGAAAGATCCCCCGCCTCCATCTCTTCTCACACTACGCACACCACCACGAACACCACGAACACCACGAACACCACGAACACCACGAACACCACGAACACCAAGCAAACCACCACGAACACCGCCACGAACACCGCCACGAACACCAGACACACCACCACGAACAACAACACTAGTAGTTGTAGGTGTAGGTTCAGTAGGAACCCCACGTGCTCTACGCATTCTATTGACCGTACGGTCAAAACCGCGGACAAGAGAAGCAGAACGAGGGCCAACGCAAGAAGAAGAGCGAGAAGAAGAGCGAGAACGAACACTACGTCTCCCACGAACTGGGGAACGGGAACGGGAGCGGGAGCGGGAGCAAGAGAGAGGTCGAGAGATGGCGTTGGTGCCGGGAGTAGGTTGAGTCATTGTAAAGAAAAGAAGAAAAAACCAGTTTATTGATTGACTTATGATATAAATATGAATCAAATCATTAGAGTCGCGTCATCAACTTCACATGCCCTGAGATGAGTAGACATTACTGTGTGAGTTTGAAAAAGTTTTATGCAGTCACCTTATTTTAATTCACCGTGACTTTTGCTGCCATGAGAGCACTCATTCAAACTATATGCATCAAGTGTGGGTAATAAGTTCTGTGGCTCTGGTAAATTTTACACAGTCGCTATTGTCCATGGTGTTGAAACTGTCACCACAGAAGAGTTAATTGCCATTTACATGAGCAAGAAAGAGCTTATTACTTTTGACAAAACCATTCAGTGTTTCTTTTGTGTTTTTACTGGCCAAGTTGACATGCAAAAAGAAAGGGGTCTATTTTTTTTTTGGATTCAAGTTTAGATGTCCGTATCTGGAAACCCAATTAACACCATGCCACACTGATGTCTTATGTCCTGTAGACTCTATTAATTCTTCAACTTGGGTACATGTATCTGTTCCATGATATTCTAATTACATACACTGTTGTATATATCTCCTTTTTTATTTCAATAGCCAAAGTTAAACGATACTTTCTTCTTTTTTGTGTGACAGCCATTTATGGTACTATTCTATTCAAGTGTTTCAGCTACACTCATATGCATTTTCTTGAAATTGGAATTGGAATTGGAAACACAGCCGTGAATATACTTCAATAGCTCAGATATTGTCTTTTGTAAAGACAAAGTACACTGCATAAAAACATAGCCTATATGTATGTTGGATTTGAGTGTGTAGTTTGAGACCACGAGACAAAAGAATACTAGGACAGCATATAATGGGCTGGATCAAATGAAACATATAGACAGAAGACAAACAACAGTAACAAGAAACACCAAGCGGAAATTACGTTTGACTTTCGAACTCACACACTGCAGAATGTAGAGTTATGAATTACCTCAACAGTATATCTATAGTATAGTGAAAATACGAGTGCTGTTTATTCTACACGGTTGCTCTATCTTTTATACCTTTGATCTGTAGTGCCATAAGTCTACCTAGCGGAATAAATAGTACAGGTAGTAAAGGAGATGTAAATTCAAAGAATAAAGACAGATTCATCTGAAATTGATTTTTGTTTGTTTGTTAGTGTAATTAAAGACCGCTGCATATGATTCAATAGTGAGAAAACAGAGATGTATGCTTACAATACATGCAATTGCATCTATATATTATAATGTGGTATATAAATACATAAATGAATAAAATTTGTATCAGACTATCAATGTACATATGCTTATATAATAGAGACAAGCTACAATGAAATACTTTATAAATACTTCTGTTTGAATTGAAAATAACAAATACCAAGTAAACCAGTGTCTATGTGTAGCAATTTGTTTGCTGTACATTATTTTCTTTCTTTCTATGGTTTAAAGAAGAGATATAAGCATATAAACATATGTATTCTATTTAGACATTACTGTTCTTTATTATTATTATTATTATTATTACATTTTACTTTCACTCATTTCTTATCTACTATAGATGAGTGTATTAATCGCACTGTCTCATAAAACAACACAATAAAATTTTGCTCACGGAAGAGATATCCATGTTCAACATAAAAGCAATATCAGAAAATGATATACTGTTTATTAATGGCTCATGAGTAGTAGTAGAGATAGTCTAGAGGACCTTGTTTTAAAGATAGTTGTGGGTGATTACATATAGAGTAGATCCACGATATAAAAAAAACAGTGTAAGAAGAAACGATAACGACAAAATATATATGTTTATTCAATGAAACCATCACTGTAGCATCTCAATTCATTGTACTTGATATTTCTCAACCTAATATAGCACTAAATTCTGAGCTTGTCTTTATTCATTTGTTTATAATAGTGCCATCTGTAATATTACCACAACTTCAAGGTAGTTCTAGATGTTTCTCAATGATTAAACAACAGCAGAGACCATCATGACAAAAGTTTATGAAATAGATTAATGAGACTTTTTTTTCTTTTTCTGTATAAACGATAAGAAATCAAGACCAGGATGGTGGTAGAATACCAAAGAATCAAAAGTATAGAATGATTGGATAAAAACGTATAGCATTTCTATTTCCTATTCGTCTTCTTTATCTTTATATTATGCTTTACTATGATTATGATTTCATGAATTACTTAGGCATCGACCTTAAAATTGAAACAATGTAACATCTGAAGACGAGTCACTTTAATATATAAAGTAGAGAGTAGACCAGGAAAAAAAATACACAATTCGAACTAGAATAATAAATACAGAAGAGAAATAAGCCTTGTTCAGAGGGTGAGTAGTTTAATTTTTGCTGAATCACTTGGTAGGCCTTTAAAGAAAGAAAAGATTTATAGTAAGAGTGAGTCGAATCATATAGTAACAAGAATACCTTGGAGCATGAATAGAAGCCCAGCTATCTTTATCATGAGACATTTCTTCTATAAACATAGCAGATGTACTTGGTAATATGTCTTTTTAATAAAATAAAAAAGTAGAGTGTGTTATTAATACTGCTCTTTATAAAAATCACTTGCCTGCATCCAGCATATCGATGTCTTCATCCATGGCATCATAAGTGTCTTGATAGGTGGATATGTTATCAACATGTACTGGCTATACATGGACCAAGCATGTCAGCCCTTATTTCTTATTATTCTATCCACTTACTTGGCAGTTGAGATGCTGTGCTTTTAATTGTGCCTCTCTCTCTCTCTGCATCTGCTGTATCTGTCTCACTTTCTGTATTTGGGGAGGAATCCAACCTGGAGATTGTTTGGATGGACGTTCCCTGTTTTTATTATACCCATCATTATAGTTGTAGTTACTATAACTGTTGGTATGTTTGTCCTTGGTGTTGTCTTTTAGTTTACAAGAATTGCCTGTGTCCCATTTCGATGTCTGACTCCATTTTGGCTCATAGTCTGATAAAATAGAAGAAACTGTATCCATTCTTTTATCCATTATGGACTGTGGTTTTTGTTCTGTTGATTTTTTTGGGTAGAGAGAGTTGTGTATCTCCTTGGACGCTAATCCTGACATGGAGAGTGTGTGGGTGGGATGAGCATGACCATTGGCCAGACTATGAATATAGTCTTCTAAGCTTCTCTTCGTCTCTGAGGAGATAGTCTTCATATCATGGAACATAGCCTTGATGGAAAGATTTCGATCATTTGAAAGCAATGTTACTGGCTTCGATAGATTCATAGAGAAATACCTACAATAGATAGCAATGGATAGACCTACATTTAACTGCCATTTCCACCTATAGGCATCTTTCCAGACGTATAGGTTACTTACAAGCAACAGTCTAGAATACTATCGTCTCCTAACGCCTTGGCTCTGTCAATGCCATTGTCTGTGCATTGATATAAAGACTTACCAACTTGGCACTAGGATCATAGACTTCGTGGATTCGTTGTCCTCTTAAGCAGGGTGTTTGGTTACGTAATTCTGTTTCAAGGAAACGCATAGCAGCCCGTACCAACTCTTTTAAATTTGGTTTTGCACTGTGACTCGACTGCCCCATACAACACCTAGCCATTCATCATCAAGCATGATAGAAGCATTATTTACCTTTAATCCATCCAATTCACGCACAACAATCCAAGGCACAACAATGGTAACCAGACCAGGGTGTTGTGCTGCCTGCTTCAAAAGAGTCTTTAGGTAGTCAAGGTTGGATATTAAGAAGTTTGTATCGAGAACAACGATTTGGTTGTCTTGGTCTGTGATGATAGGGTCATACGTAGAAGTATGGGTGAGGGTTGTGGCATAGGGTGTCTCTGCTAGGATATCCAACCAAGGATCTGCAAAGTAGTTTATGGGTAGATCTGCTTCTGGTTGAGCACGTAGCCCAGCAATTTCTTGGTTGACTTGGTTGATAAAGTCAATGCCATCAATGTCCATGGTGTGTTCCATTCTTCAAGGTGTAAAAGCATACAGGGTAAAGTAAACAAGAATAAATATATAAACCACTTTATAAGCAAATATACCGATGAAGGTAATTGTAGGTAGCTGTTAATCAATAGATATAGCTACTATATCAGTGAGTGGATATTCAATTAGAATAATGGATAGTGATTGGCTGAATACTATTTACACTGAAAAGAGTCTGAGATGACTTAGTTTTTAATTTACTGTGGAGTATATTTGCTATAGCCCTATATTCAATGTGCTGAATGTATACTTATATTCTTATATATATTCTTATATATACTCTTATATATTCTTATGAAGATAACAAAAAGGAGCGTACACTTCACAAGAGGTATACTGGAATTTAAATGTCTCTATAGATTGGGGAACACACGACACTCGTCTATTCGGAGACAGTATCTAAGATGGTACACTAGTGCCTGACATAACACTACACCGAGGATGTTGGAAGGTGTGTGTGTGTTTGTGTGTTTTTTTTATTTATATTCTTTTTTTATTTATTTTTTATTTTTTTGGATACTGTCGTCTAGTAGGAATGCTTTATTATTGAATCATTTAAAGTGTTTTTGGCTGCTTGGAATGAATTATAAAATAGAAATATAGAAATATCAACGGATAGAATGTAGTATAGAGTAATCGAGTAAAGAAGAGAGAAAGAGTCTACACATTAGATTAAGGAAGATGGACTTGTGCTGGATGTCTGAGAGACAAAAGGGTTGTTGGAGAAGACACTGGCTGTGGGTGAATTTACAGAGGAAGAGCTCACAGAATAGAAAGTATGGCGGTGGTGTTGGGGTGTGGGTGGTGGCGATGCGGGTGCAAAAGGATTGGCAGCAGTGTTTTGACCTGTGATGAGTGGCTGTAATCTGGGTGTGTTGAATCCTACTCCTTTCTGGGGCATTGGTGCTGTCATGGATTTGAATGGGTTTGAGTTGTTTCTGTCTACTGTTCTGGGCAAAGTATAATACATTGGGTTGGTGCCATACTGGGCTGAGTCTGCTGTCTGCTGATAATAGATAGGTTGAGGGATTGTTCCGTTACTGTGATGATGATCCAGGGGTGCTGTGAATAGATGAGGGTTGATGATGGAGTTCCTGAATGGGTTTCTTGGATTCCCGGTAAGATGGGTGGTGACAGGCAGGCTGTGGAATCCTGTCATCATTGGCTGCTGCATTGGAGGAATCTCTGTAGAGTGAGAAGGAATGAAGACGGTTGTTTTTTCATGTTCCAAGGAGGTAAAGAAGTCTGGCGTAGGAAGACTGGGTGGGTAAGGTGGATGCTGCTGGGAGACAGTACGCAATGGAGGTGGTGGATCTGAAGAAGGCATGGTGAGATGTGTGCTGTAATATCCATCAGCCATTCGTTCTATTACCTTTTGGCTTGGATGAAAAGGGTTCTTGAGGCGTATTTGGTCTTTTTTCAAGATCAAGAAGATACTCCTCCAATGCTTCTACAAGAGACAAGGGTGCCTAAGGGAAATGGTCATTGGATGAGTCTCCAAGCTGCCTCCCCAAGCTGTCTTTTCATCCTCTTACATGTTTTACAGTTGGGATGGTCACATTGAGTTCACTCTGCATCTTTCCTGCATGATTCAAATAGTCAACCACAGGCGTCGTCTGTCTGGAGAATCTCTTGTAAATATCAAGGGATATTTTTGCATTGTGTTTGTCCATGGCAAAATAGTGTTCTGTATAGACAGTGCATGAGACATGCGTGCAGGTGTGTTCATGGCTTACCTAGAATGTTCACGATGCCTTCATTCAATGCCTTGAAGAGGACGATGAGATCGCTAATGACCAGTGCATAGGCATGAAGACTGATGGCATTGTCTCCTTTGTCAAAATAGAACTAATTGCCATGGACATAAGACACACTCCAGATACACTTCCTTACCTTGCATTTTAGAACAGAATTGATCTGCTTCTGTAGTGCACTGGTCTCTTTTAACAGCCCTTTGGAAATGGACAAGTGTCTTAAGTGGCCGTCATTGTGGCCTGAGGTTGACTTTACAAAGTCAATTTTAAATTCCTTGTAACATCCCAACTTCTCATCAAGGTAGGACTTATAGATATGCATATTCTGCAGTTGTTTACTATCTTATACAGCCAATGAGTTCTTCTTTCTGCTGCTGCTGACCAAAAAAAAAAAAAAAAAGACCACTGAATGATACTTTACTCGATAGTCTTCCCTGTAGATGTTGAACATGCAACACTTCTGCTGACTGGCTCAGGTACTCAAGCACTTTGTTTTCATTGCCTTGTCTCATAAGAGTGTGCATAATAATCAGCACTTTGAAGGATATCTAGTGGACATGCACTGTGAGTGAGTGGGGTTGTTAATGCATTATTTACAATCCATGAGTGTTCCTGGGCTCTTTTGTCGAGTGTTTTGATGATATCAGCTACACTGGCTGGGTTCTGGAAGGTAAGACCTATCAAGGCTAATGCACCCTAAGGACGGGACAGAAAAAACAAGGCAGATGACCCCAAGGACTTACTCTTCATGTGCTTCTCTTTGGAGGCCTTGTATTCTAGGCGGGTGGCTTTTCTTATAGCGTTGTTCATGGTGCAAAAGAACAAAAGAGAAGAGAAAGAAAAAGAAAAAGAAAAAAAAAGACTCGGTTAAAGGAAAGGAAGTGGGGGATGTCTCTTTATTATTATGATTTAGGTTGGAGCACGGGTTCTTCTTTGACGATACGCCTCTTTGGAACAATAGCACTGATACTGGACTTAAGTTAAAAGCCGAGACTGTCCGTGCAACCTGCTTTTTTTTTATGACAGACGCAGAATCTCCGTTGATGTGACGTAGACATTGTTTTCCTTTTCCTACCGCTAGGACCAACATAAAAAACAAAGCGTCCGTCCATGGCTTCCTCACACTTCAACGTGACCATGTTGCGTTCCTTCCGCCTGAACAGAGCACTGGCTCTTGCTGGTAATAAATAAATAAATAAGTAAATAAAATAGAAACACATATTCTTTAGTTGTCTTTTTTTTTTTTTCGATTGAAAATATAAAATAAACTCTTCTTATCTTTCTCTTAGCCAAACCCACGGTACATGCGTCCTGTGTGCGTTTATTGTCCACCAGCATAGTAAGAGGACAAGGTGCGTACAACTCACTCCATAGAAACCGTCCACAGCCTCCTGATGACGTGCTTATTCCACACCCACCCACTTCTCTCTAGCAAACAACACTCTAGGAGCTGCTGATCCCAACTACAAGTCAGGCAACGACCCAGTGCATGACTATGGAAGCTACCTTATTTCTGCACTCCCCAAATACATCCAGCAATTCAGCGTCTACAAGGATGAGTTGACGCTCTATGTGGCCCCTCAGAGCCTGGAGAGCGTTCTTGTCTTTCTGCGTGACCACAGCAGCAGTCAATTCAAGTCGTTGCAAGACATTACAGGTGTAGACTGGCCTAGTCGCAAAAACAGATTCGAAGTCGTCTACAATCTCCTCAGTGTTCGTTACAATGCCCGTATTCGTGTAAAGACCTATGCCAACGAAACCTCGCCTGTTCCCTCTGTTGTTTCTCTGTTCAGCAGCGCCAACTGGCTTGAGCGTGAAGTGTATGACATGTACGGTGTCTTTTTCACAGGCCATCCTGATCTCAGACGTATTCTTACTGATTATGGGTTTGAAGGCCATCCTCTGCGTAAGGATTTCCCTCTGACTGGGTATGTGGGTGTGCGCTATGATGAAGAGAAGAAGCGTGTGGTGGCAGAACCCGTGGAATTGGCACAGGCCTTTAGAAACTTCGATGGTGCTCTTTCGCCTTGGGAGGCAGTGGGTAAGTGGTATAGACAGCAGGCAATGGACTCACACCGACACCCACAGGCCCAGGACGTGATGATACACCTGTCCAGCAGCTGGCGGCTGAGAGTGATAAGAAGTAGTGAGATGAAGAAACAAAGAATAAAGAAAATAAACACTGGAGGTTCTGTTGTTCTTTGGTGGTGGTGGTGGTGGTGGTGGCGTGGAGGAAGGGGGCCAACATCACTGCTCTGTCCTGCTCTGTCCTGCAGTTCATTCAGAGTTGGAATTGAAAGCAAGGGTAGAGAAATAAACTATAAAAGAATCCATCTGAAGCACAGCCCCCCCTCTTCTTCTTTTCTCTTTTTTTTTCTTTGTTTGTTTTCTTTCTCTGTGGGGAGGGAGTGCCATGACCGTCACTAGCACCACAGAACAGATAGACCAAAGACAGATAAAAAAACAAGTAGACCAAGGCAAGCTATACACATGAGTAGAACAGGAACAGATGAGAGGCATTGACCCTGTATGGCCCTGTCTTCCAGATGATAGCAGAACCTGCAACAGCTCATTACACTTTATGGACTGTTTTTCCGCTGTAAGAAGCACAGACAGTAGTCGTATTAGTAGCAGTAGCAGTAGTAGCAGTAGTAAAGAAAGTGCCTTGGTACAGTGGCAGAGTAAGTGAGGCGTTGGAGTGCACTTGGACTGAGGCAACTGTAGCAGTGGATACAAGACCATGGATAGTAGTGGGAATAACAGTGACATGCGCTATTCTCTGGTACTGTCTCCTCAGACGTTCTTGGGCTTCCAAACATAAAGACAGTGAAGAAGAAGAAAGACGTCTGCTTCTGTCTAGTTCTGGTTCAAAACAAACAGCCATGTATTATCAGTGGAACCGCCCTCCTCATGTCACTTCAAGAAACACCACCACACTTGGGGACCAGGACTGTAAGCCAAACAACAGTGCACAAACACCCCAGCCAATAGAAACATGGGAACAACGTCGATCTGCTGTGTTGAAGCGATATTCTGCAATGACAGTCGTCAAGGAGACGAGTGACTCTGGCTACAATGAAACAGATTGCCCTTTTGTGCTTCACTAGAATGTATTCTATTGGATATCTTTTTATAGACTGCTCAGTTGTCTGTGAAGAGGAGGAGGAGTTACCATGGTTATTGGCACATGAAACTGGGTTAGTCATGGAGAAAGTAGAAGAAAAGGAGACTATGAATTCATATCAATGTTTATATCAATGTTTGTATCTATATATATAAACACACACACACACACACACACACACCTATACTTTTATTCTACACTTTTAGTAGCAGTAGAGAAGGATAAGATTGGAAACTACACAAGGGAAACACACTTTAGCAAATAGAAAACAAGATATACAAAAGATAGAAAGAGACAAGAATACAAAATATAAATATATATATATATAAAAAGGGGGAGAAAAGGATACTTTTCTATATGAGAAATACCCTCGACAAGAAATAATAATAATAATAAGAGGAAGAGGAGCAGGAAGAAGGAAGAGGAAGAAGAGGAAGAAGAGGAAGAAGAGGAGGAAGAGGAAGGAAGATCAGGTAGAAATGGTTGCTTTGAGTCTGTCTTCACTGCCTTCCATATTATCCCCCACATCAGAACGCACAAGAGAATAACTAAGTCGTTCTGAATCAAAACTGACAGGATAAAAGGCGGATCTGGAGTCTTCTCGCAAGGGTAGAGGGTAAAAGACAGGCCGTTGTCCATTTGGATCCATAACAGAGGCTCTTTTTGATTCTTTTGCTCTTTTTCTCTTCTTTTGGTGATGCTGTAGCTTCTCCTGCAGTGCCAGTAGCTGCTGCTGCTGTGCCTTGTGTTCTAATAAAGCAGCAGCAGCAGCAGTGCTAATAGAAGAGAGCTTGGAGGTTGGCTTCTCTATGGGTAGTGAGCAGACTGTGTTTGAAATGGAATCACGGATGGGATGGCCATGGATAGAGTGTTGTTGGTGGTGGTGGTGGTGGTGATTGGATGTGCCCCTGGATCGAAGGATATCTCGCAACTCATTCTGTGTCTCGGGACAGAGATCGGTTGGGTGAGATGTCTGGAGACCACGCATTAACACGACAGAAGCAGTAGTAGTAGTAGCAGCAGCAGCAGAAGAAGAAGAATGAGAAGAATGTGAATGAAAAGGGGCTGCTCTTGGTGCTGGGTGCAGTCCTGTTGCCTTGAATCCTTGCATTTCTGCGCGTAGTTGGAGTCCTTTCATTCTATCTTGGAGTTGCTTTGTCTTTTTTTCCAAGGAATGAATGTAATCCACTGCTTTAAATAAGACAGTGCTCTTGGAATGGTTGATATTCTTTAAAGCAGGAATAAGATCTGTGAGGTCTTTGAATCCAGATCGGATAGTACTTCTTCGCTTTTGTTCAGAGGCAATGTGATTGGCACGCTTCTCATCTTCTGTTAGGAGTTCTTTCTGTGGCCTACTACGCTTGGGACTGCGGTGACTGGAGCCAGACATTAGGCGACCCTCTTCTTCCTCCTCTTCTTCCTCTTCTTCCTGCTCCTCTTTGTTGATGTCGTCTTCCTCCATATCTATGCTCTGGTGGGCAGATCGTTTGGTACCTGTGGAGGAGGGTTGGGATCCAACGAGTGCTGTTTGCTGAAGAAACAGTGCTTCTGGCTGTAGATGATCATTGAACAGCTTATAAGAGTGAATAGACTGAGAATAGGCAGTGTCTTCAGGAGACAGGGACGGTGTAGGCAGCAGTCGATCCTCAATGGACGTGGTACTGATGTAGTGGGAGGAGGCAGTACGCTCCAAGCCCAGCAAGGTATTCTCACTCTGTTGGACAGAAGGAGCAGAAGGAGAAAGACCAAGGCGCGGATACAGTCTCTGTCTCTGCTGATCAAGAGATTGAAGAATTGAACTTCTTCTCTTTTCTTCTTCATATTCATTCAGCATAAGATCCTTATACTCTGGATAAGTGGCTGTCTGAAATGGAAGGGGAGGGGGTGGGAGGTAGTCTCCTGGTGTGTCGTATAGACTGGCAAGACTAGGCAGGGAATCCACAGCTGTCATTGTTGCATCTTGATCCATAAAAAAGGTATCAAGAAATGTTGAAAATACTTTCTGGTCGTCTTCATCAAGAACACTGTTATGAGGCAAAGAAAAGGGAAAAAAGAAAGGATCTTCTGATAACTGGGCTGGAAGGGCAAGAGGTGGATCAAAAGAAATAGGCACAGCAACATCCGGATCCAGTCCGAAGCTAAACTTGAAGTCTACAAGATAGAGTTGAGTGGAATCCAACACCAAGTGTGTCTTTGTGGTCTACCTTCAAAAGGAACCGGCTCTTGAAGAGGCTTGCTGTGGTTGTCTAATTCTGGTGCAGCAGTACATAACCATGGATCCGTAGCAGTGACATTTTTTGTGTTTTTATTAAAAAGGCTCATTGAATCATTGATGGGGGGAAGAAAGCAAATAAACAATAACAAATGCCAAGGAAAGAGTAGGAAAGAGTAGGGAAGAGTAGGGAAGAGTAGGAAAGAGTAGGAAAGAGTAGGAAAGAATAAGAAAGAGTAGGAAAATCAAATCAACTGGTATTAACAAAATCTCCACTTTTATTATTATTACTATGATTATTATTATGATTATTACTATTATATTATTATTATATTATTATTACTATTACTATGATTATTACTATGATTATTACTATGATTATTACTATTATATTATTATATTATTATTACTACTATTAATATTATATTATTACTACTACTATTACTACTACTATTATTCTTTCTTATTCTTTCTTACTCACTTTACTCCAGATTTTCACAAAGTGGTACTGGGTAACACTAAAGGTAGGTTTGGACTGCTGTTCTTTTCCCCCGCGCCTTTCCTGGGCTATTTTCACTTAACGATGACTTGTAACCTTATTCTATCTGTAGTCACAAATAATCACATGGTTTTGGGTTTTTCCCCTTTTTTTGGTCTTTCATTCCAGATGGCTATGGAATGCCACCTAGTGTCTCTTGTCTATAGGCTATTGTTATCATTTGTTCCATCAGAGAAACAAAAAAGAAAAGGGACAGGAAAAAGAACAGTCACTACCCTATAAGAATGGAAAGATAGGAAAAAGGACAACGGTGGTGGTGATGTTTTTATTCAACAACAACAAAAGAGGGTTCACAAACCAATGAATACGTCTGATCACAGGACCGCATGTTAACAGCAGAATTGCATGCTTAGAGTGGTGTCTGTCGGCCTGCTGATGATTTCAGTGGTGGAAATAAGAAATAGGAAATAGGAAATAAGAACAATGACACGGTAGTACTCAATAAGACTTCATCAAGTGGGTGGTTTGTAACCTGACTCTATTCATTTCTTGAACAGATAGAAAAGGACAGGAAGAGTGACATCATAGTTTACCAGATACATTGAATGTGTATAGGCAAAGGATATCCTCTCCGGAGAATAGAGAAGAGGTGTAATGACAAGAACATGAAGTCAACATTGTTTGATACACGTTTCTACACATGTTACCTGGAGAATAGAGACACATCTTTGATTGGTTAAGATCAACAGAAAAGGTGAAGAGGGTGGTGCCATTAGAATACAACGGAAATGGACTACCAGACAGTCCTTTTTATCACCCTACAGCCATTGATCCTTGGGTGTGTACTTTGGCCATGGGTGGATTGAAGGCAGTGTGCTGAGTAAGAATCTTTTTTTCTCTGTGTCTTTCTCTGTGTCTTTTTATTTTTATTTTTTCATAGCCTAAAATACACTGGGTGTGTCTGCTTGGTACTTTCCTAAGATAGGAAGAAATAGACCCTTTTGGTCTTGCCTGTTGATAAGATTTGAATCTATTGTGGAAGAGTACAAGGATCATTGTTTGGCTTATGGTTACTTTAAGGATTTCGCTCTGTTGTACCTAATCTGACTTGGTGACTATTCTTGTCCTGTTTCTATCTATTTGGCTGCAACCTATGAAAGTCCTCAGATGCTAATCAATAAATTACCAATTGTAGACACTACAAGGCCATTGATTCTATTGTCTACAACTGTTTTCTTATCCACTCTTTGATTTCAAAAGTGCCCCCATCGATACAACTGTAGATGGTTGCAAATAGAAACATGAAAAGTAATACAGTCTCTTTTGCTGTGGATAAAGTCTACATCTCCCTCCATTAAAGTCATCGGGTCAATGTGTCACCTATTGAATAGCTAGGATACAGGATTTTAACCTAAAATGAGACAATTTCTTAAAAATTAAAAAATTAAAAAAATATGAAATACTTCAATCCATCCTTAAGACACTTACAAGAATAAATGAGACAAAAACATAGGGGTGTTCAGCAATTCATCCTATAGTTTGGATAAGCATAGCCATCACTACAAATAGAAAGAAGAAAAAGAAGACTTTATTCAATGCAGTGGCTATAGAGAATTCAATTATAAATAAGTCTACAAAAGAAGATCGGTATTAGAAGAAGATTCAAATATAACTCATCTAATTTACTTGTAATTACTCTTGATACAAGAAAAGAAAAAATAATAATGATAATACCACAACTCCATAAGATAGTGTATTGAATTAACCACATCTTAAAAAGGTACTATAAAAATAGAGCTATTGACCAGTAGATATGGATACATTCTGAACTTCCAATGTAAATAACACAAACATCACTCATGTTGATAGTGGTCTCTACAGTATCCTTGCCTGCTAAAGTTGTAGGATAGTGTGGAACTACAATTTAAATGCTTCAAAAAAAAAAGATAAAAAAAAAGGAAACATTTTCAAGATTCCAGATGAAGGATGGAGGGGTCATCGCTGTCCGGCTTTATTTTGTCAAGACAAGTCAATGTTTTATATGTATTTATCCTATTGCTGTATCAAACACGACTTGAATTTTATCAGATGAAAAAGTCAGACCCTCATAGGTTGATTGTCTAAATACTTTACTTTGTCTTGAACTTATAATTCTCTATAAAATGCTGTACATTGTCTCAAATTCAATTTACAATCGTCTCTTTTTAAACTACTGTAAAGACTCAGATTGGAATCACCCTACAGATTCCATGGCAGCTACAGTAACATATGTTCATTTCCTGGTATGTGGTCCAATGTGAGATCATCTAATTTCACATGTTTATCATTAGGGTGGTTGCTCAACTCCACTCTACTGAACATTGATACCGTTGTAGGATCGTACAATAGAATGTGACATTTTATGGAGTCTATGCGGGGTGAGGAGTGACTCTTTTAGTGCCTTTCCTCAGGGCATACCAGACTAGAAACGGACTAGAATCAAAGGAACATTCCTTAAATAGATATATTTCTTACTCTTATCACTCTTGGTGCACTAGAACCACAGTAACAAGTTATTGACTTGGAATAAAGGTTTCTCAAGCCTACTTGTTAAAGAATAAGCAAACACGTGTACTTGTGTCTGGGTCCATTCAAATGGGTGTAGGCTAGTAGGTTGTGATCTTTTTCAAGTCACTTACTCTTTACAGTGCAAACACTAACATTTTCATCGCTGCCATTCTCTTTGGTTTGTTTTGAGAATTCATCATTCATGTTGTAGATAATAAAAAGAGAAAATACATTCTAGGTCAAATCATTCTTTTTAGACTTTAATCGTCTTGAACAAAAATGAATAAAGTAAACCCTATCATTACCAACAAGTGGAAGATCAAGTTATCCCAAACAATCATTGTATAATCTAGTGGCAGTTATAAAGATAGACTTTGATTTGTAGGATTCATCTTGGAAATTCCCATGTTTGAATCTGATGCACGTCATGTCTTTCATGGCTGGCACTAATATTTGCACCAAATTGGATTCTAAAGAATACAAATAAAATAAAATAAAAATAAAAAACTCCAATTGGATTCTCTTTATTTTGGCTAACTGTATGTTATTGGTAGGGTTAATGCTGATCAATGGTACAGAAACACCCTATAAAATACAAACAAATAAAACAATCTTATTCATAGCACAAGAAGAGTAGCCTAGGCAGTAGCAAATGCCAATAATGTGTCTATCAGATATACATTTCTCCAACAACTAAGCCTCTTTCTGAGGAAAGGAGAAGAATTGGACATTTCCTTTTTATACTGATTAAAAACCCAAGTTTATACCCAAGGAATCCATACAGCTACAGTTGCTACAGCTGGTATAGGATTGAGGGCATAGAGTAGACACTACAATCATAATGATTGACGTTGACTCTTGTAAAGAGTTTATGTCATCAATAGAGTCAGTGTGTTGTATTGATAGACATATTCTGAACTACTACAAAACTATTTGTTTCTAGAGCATAAATCATAGTATAGTATTCTTCATGCCATGACTCCTTTAAAAGTCATACTTATTGACATAGTATGCAAGCCTTTCTCTTATTTATTATAGCTATTAAGCATATAAAATGCACACAAAGGTTCCATCTACTTTGCTCATCATTCTGCTACATCTGGTCAAGAGATGGATTCTTTTCTAAAGGTTACCATCAGCATCAAAACAAGGTTTATTTTGTTCAAGCTCTTGTCTTGCCTCGTGGCAAAGTAAGATTGGACACCGGTGAGTATTTTTTTTTATATGTTAAAAAGGTGAATAATGTACGACGACTGCCCCTATTTGCAAATCCTATTACGAGAACAGCAAGGTACTGGCCAAGAATAAGATATGGGCTGCCACAAAATATAAAATATAAATTGGGTTCTTTCCAGAAAACCACGACAAAAAAAACATGAAAAAATACACACCAATAAATATCTACAAAACAGCAAAAATATAGAATGTTCATAACATAAATACCAGCAATGCCCCTTAAAAAAAGGCTAGAGTGCTTACATTATAATAAAGAGAGAATGTCAAGTAAAGGACAAACATACAGCATCAGTATTGGATTAAGAGAGTCTAGTGGGGTTGGTCTTGTTTCTCTTGTAAAAGACTCTTGTATTGATAATAAGCTACCAATAAGCCTCTTTATGTCTTATTAGAGACCGAGCTTGATACAATAAAAAAAAATACACCCACTCATATACCCACTCGCAACTGTATTGATAACAAATACAGTATCTATCTAGACAAACTCATCATAAGACATAAAATGAATAGTCATAATTAACTTACATAGTATAGACAAACATCTAGTAGCTAAATATCTAAATATAATTTTTGTATTATGTATTTCAACATGAAGAATAGAAAGATGCAACATGTATAAGATCAATTATAAACATGTTTAACAATCTACTATAGCAACAAACATAATGATAATGATAAGCGTTCATGTATTTAATAATATGACTTACATATCATTGGAATAGCTTGTATGGATCTTTAAACTTAGTACTGATATAAATACATAGAGTGTTTATTACAAGCAAATAAAACTACTTATATTTAAGTGTACTATTAAAACCTGTCAGATTGATATCAGCCTATCTACATTCTAACCAACATGACAAAGATGAATAAGAGCTTTAAATAATGATAATATTATTTACACTAGAGGTGATACTATACAGCCACATACACAATTGAATTTAATACTTGCCTAAATATTAATAAAATAATACTTTTTTTTTTGCATAAAACTCTTCTTCTTTCCGAATAGTGTTAAACCAACATAACATATCAGATAGATATTCAAAAACTCACACTCGTGGAGAATAGGAAAAGGCAAAAGATAGAAGGTGATAGGGCATTTATTACCAGTTGAAGGCTGGATTAATATTGACTGTCACTGCAAACGTGGTTGTGATGAAAAAGCCCACAGTTCAAAATATTATCAGAGACATCAAAGAATATGGGTCACCATTACGTTTAAATAGTCATGGAAAACATAAAAATGTGAATAAGAGGGACCTCAGACATCCTGAAAAAGGTCATTAGAAAGGACCCATTTGCCTCATATAATCAGCTGAAATTGGAAATATTAAAGATTCAGGTTGATGTATGTAGAAGCACCATTACCAGCTACTGCAAGTAGTTAGGGTTTGGATCTTTTTCTCCAGCTCACAAGGCAGCATTAACTGAAAAAGGATAAACGGCTTCTTTGGGCTAAGGAGTATGTCCATTGGACGAACGACCAGTGGAGAGGTGTTATTTAGTCTGATGAGTCGAGGTACACCGTGAAAGGGAACAATGGTGGTGCGTGTGTCATCATAAAAGTTGGAGAAAGGTATGATCCTAATTCTATTGTTTTTAAAAACGAAGTTTAGTGGTGGTGAGGTCATGCTTTGGAGCTGTTTCTGGGCGAGCGGATTTAGCCCATAAGTCTTTGTTGATGGCACTGTAAACCAAGACAAATATTGATATATTTTGGCTAGTGAGCTCTATCCTTAGTACATAGATTTGTATCAGAAAAAGAACAGAGAATTCCTGTTACAAGAAGTTGATGCCAGCTGTCATACTGGGGTTTATGCCAGATGGTGGAAAGAGACGCATCAAATTAGGGACTTTGATTAATAGCTCACACAAATCCCTGACTTGAATCCAATTGAACATATCTGGTGGGCCTTGGAAAGAAGAATTGAGGAAAGAAGAGCATCTATTGCCAATGTTGAAATTTTGAAGGCTCTACTTGCAGAAGAGTGGGAGAGGGTTGGTGTTGAACTTGCACAACAGTAAATCTAGAGTATAACGGACAGATACTGTACAGTCATTGATGCCAAAGGAGGCCATACAAAATACTAACTACACACCAGGAGATTTTTCTGGCCTTTAAGCGATGATATCTTCGCCTTTTGAAACCGAAAATTTCTTGCCTTTTATGGAACTGTAATTGAAATCAAAGGTTTGCGAGTATCCAAAATTTTCTTACCTTTTATGGAATACCTCAATATCAAATTATATTATCCATAAAAATATTGTTTATTGTCGTGATATTACTTTCCTTTTATGGATAGCGGCATCTCTAGTGGAAAAGCCAGCTAAAAGAAGAAAGAAATGAAGGGACACATTCCATTACATTTCAATAATATCATAGTTGGAAGTATTAGCATATAAAATATAGTATAAAAGAAGTGTTGAATTGAATGAATAAAAACCAGAGTTCTACTACACGTTTGACTGTCCGGATTTCCTTTGATACCTAAGATCAAAGACGACATTATGAATAAAATTATTTATTATAATAATATAGCTAATAATAATATAGCTAATAATATAGCTAATAATACTGTAGCCAATAACATACTATTACTATAGCCACTGCCGTTCTAGGTGTATTCCTTCATAGCAACAGAATATACACCCTAAAAGCCTTGTGCTTTATCCTTGGGAGATAGATAGCTATGCTCAGGAGTATACCCTAGACACCCTAGACACCTTAGACAGTATAGAAGGAAGAATAGACCACCTTGGACTGACTTGAGAAAGAGTCTTTACTTATCTAATAACAGAAGAGTGTATTAGTAATAATTCAATAAGAGAGATAGTATGCTTACCTTGTACTTAATACTTGTCTTGGGAATAATGAGCCAATATCATCTATTAGAAGAAAAGTCAGTACAATGTCTTGTAGATTACATTGAACCCAAGCCCAGATGAAGACACTGCTTACCTTTTTATCACTAGAATAGTTCTTGGTAGTGTCTATCACCTCCTTCTATTGTTTCTCTTTGTTAATAATAGTACATTACCTTGCTTATTTATGCCCATCTCAACAAGTGCTTAAGTATCAAGTCGTATTTGGTTCTATTTTATGGACAATGACAACTAGAGTTAATTCAGTGTGTTCTATAATACATCTTTCTTAAGCAGTGTTATGCTACAAATACTGTGGGCTTATAGTTAACACATTATGTTAAACAATAAATGCAGTGACTGAGTTGTCATTTTGGGGTGATTCTTGTTCTATTTCTTCTCTTTACAGCCAATTCTATACTTTTAAATTGCAAAGTCAATCGTCACTGCTAAAATAGGCAAGTAGAGTTTGAAATTGTTCATTTAGACATCGAAAAGGCCTTTTTAAACACATTAGCCAATCATAATATTCTTATGATTTCATTCTCAGTATATTTCCTTATATATCCTAGAAATCTTTGTGTGTGTGTGTAGAGTTCCCCATAGGCTACACAATGGAGTTAAAATTGGATGAACAAAGTAGAAAAAAAGACATAACAATCTCCATTGTATTCCTAATTCTCTTTTCCACGAAACGGGTTCTTCCGTTCGTTCTCTCTCTCCCCGACTTCTCCACCTTTTTGTCGTTGCTGTTGCTATGCCTACTCTTTAATACTCAGAAGATGAGCCTGGGGTCAGTAATTATAGCATTAAAGAGCTGAATAATAATGAACAATTAGAATAAAAAATCATTCATGTCAGTATCAATGACAATCACCTTTAAACATTAGTAAAAGTACAACTATCAACCCTATAGCAGTCAATTTCAAACTGCAATGTTCTTTATGTAGGTATAAGTGGGTCTAAAAAAAAGAGATTATTACAAGTGACAGCCAGTCGATCTACAACCTACTGATGTTACTACTAATACCTAATACCTAATACCTAATACCTAATACCTAATACCTAATACCTAATACCTAATACCTAATACTAAATACCTAATAATACCTAATACTAATAATACCTAATACTAATAATACCTAATACTAATAATACCTAATACTAATAATACCTAATACTAATAATACCTAATACCTAATACCTAATACTTAACACTACCACCACTACTGCTGTCATGAGTCAATGATCCACCAAGAACTAATGAATTTCCCCTTTGGTTTCTATCCCAGATACGAGCGGAATCTATCCTCTCCGTGTTTATCCAGGTTCACTACTTTATTGGATCTCCGTCAGACAGGGTTGGTAGTGAGTGATTGTTATTTTCAGTTAAATCCTAAACCCCCATTCACATTGCGCCTTTATTTTTATTTTTATTATTTTTTATTATTAATATTTTTTATTTTATTTTTCTCGTTCTTATTTCTCTTCTTTCTCAACCACCACCGCCCTACCTGTGACTACCAAGAATAATGCAGTCCTCTCGCCTAGTATCACTTACCTCGACTCTGTGCCGTAGTTCTAACAGTCTCTCTACAAAGACCGTTCTCTCCACTGGTCTCCGTTCCCTTGTACAGACACGCACGTTACACGTCCAAACTCCCAGTGCTTTATTGACAAGTGGTCTAAAGCACTACAGGTAGACATTGAAAGAGAGAAGAGAGAGAGAGAGAGAAAGAGTGGAGAGAACAACACCTCTTATTCCTTCTAGACAAGCCAGTGATCATCAAGGCTCTTTTGCTCGCTACCAAATCAGAACCTATGGTAGGCAGAGTGTACTCCATTCCACTCCACTTCAGTAGAGCACTGTCTCACTCCATTTCTTCTGTCTTGTTCTGTAGCTGATAAGGTCATCAAGGTCCCTCAAATGGCTGAGTCCATTTCCGAGGGTACTCTAAAGCAGTGGGTCAAGAGTAAGTTGAATTGACAATGAAAAGAAAGAAAAGCAAAAAACAAGTGGTAATCCTATGCATTGATGGTGGTGGTGGTGGTGGTGGTGGAAAAAATAGAGGTGGGTGATTTTGTCCATCAAGATGAGGAAGTAGCCACGATTGAGACCGACAAGGTGGATGTTACTGTCAATTCCCCTGCTTCAGGCACCATTCTTGAGGTGTACGCACAAGAAGAAGACAATGTCTCTGTAGGTGCTGACTTTTTCAAACTAGAGTTGGGTGATGCTCCTGCTGGAGGTAAGCTAAGTGTTCTAAGGACCAAGGACCAAGGACTATGGGACTATGGGACTATGGGACTATGGGTTGATGCTGATGTTGCTATGGGGATTGCTATGGGGTATTGGTAGGTGCTGCTCAACCCAAGAAGGAAGAAGTCAAAAAGGAAGAAGTCAAAAAGGAAGAGCCCAAGAAGACTGAGGCCAAACCTACACCTGCTGCACCCACACCCACACTCACACCTGCTGCCTCCAAAGAACAACCTGCTGCTACAGAAAAGGCCTACGGTAGTCGCAGTGAATCTCGCGTCAAGATGAACCGTATGCGTCTGAGAATTTCTGAGCGTCTTAAGGAGAGTCAGGACACAGCAGCCTCTTTGACTACCTTTAATGAAGTGGACATGACAAATCTGATGGGTCTCCGTAGTGAATACAAGGATGCTGTCTTGAAGAAGCACGGTGTTAAGCTTGGATTCATGTCTGCCTTTGTCAAGGCCTCTGCTGTGGCTCTGGCTGCTGTTCCTAGCGTGAATGCAAGAATTGATGGCACTGACATTGTTTACCATGACTATGTGGATGTGAGTGTGGCTGTGTCTACTCCCAAGGGACTTGTGACGCCCGTTCTGCGCAATGCTGAGGAAATGTCCTTTGTGGATGTAGAAAAGACCATTGCTGCCCTGAGTACAAAGGTAAAGACCAGTCCAGGAGCAGGCTTCTTGTGCTGACATTTCTACTAGGCACGCGATAACAAAATCACCATTGAGGACATGGCAGGCGGCACCTTTACCATCTCCAATGGCGGTGTCTTTGGCTCACTGATGGGTACACCTATTATCAACTTGCCTCAGTCTGCCATCTTGGGTATGCATGCCATCAAGGAAAGACCCATTGCTGTGGATGGCAAGATTGAAATCCGCCCAATGATGTACATTGCCTTGACATACGACCACAGAATTATTGATGGCCGTGAAGCCGTCACTTTCCTCGTCAAAATCAAGGAAATCATTGAAGATCCCAGACGTCTGCTTCTTGACCTCTAAACAAAAACAAAACAAAAGGAACAACCTTCATACACAAGAGAAGAAGAAGAAAAAAAAAACAAAAAACAACAACAACAACAATATTACTCTTTCCCCTTTTTTTTCTTTTTCTTTTTCTTTCTTTTTTTATATTAAATATATATAAATATATATACAATCCCAACGGACAAATGTAGTGCCGTATTTAACCCAAAGGCCCGCCTAAGGAAGAAATAAGTGTCCTTTCTTCAAATGCTTCACGAACTCCTGTTTGTCTTATCTGGCTATTCTGGTGGTGTATTTCTTCCTACCCCACCCCACACACCCACCACCTATGCTATTCCACCCGATTTCCCCCTTTTGCACTCCACAGAAAGGGCTTCTCTCAATAGACTAGGACAGCTTGGCTTTGTGTTTGGTCAGCTCCAACAATTCATTACCACCGTCAAAGATCTAGGACGGCCCTCACCCACCCTCCCTCATGGAGCCTATGTACAGGCAGTCGTCAGCACCCTAGAGTCCATTCTCAATGACTACCGAAAAGATATTCTTGCTATGGAAAAGAGAATACTGAATAAACACGACGAGGCAGGTGCTAATGTTGTGCCCATTGCTCTGTTGACATCCAGTCTCAGTCGGTGGGAGCTCCTTCTACCAGCCCTGTGGCGGTTTGTTCTTCTTCTGCAACAGGAGCCAGCACGGTACCATGGCTGCTGTCTGCTGGACCTGCTTATGGACCAGGCCCATACAGGCATGAGCGAGTTGAGAGACGCCATGGAGAAAATGATCGTGCGTCTTCATGACGTGCTATACAGACAGCTGGCGTGTTGGATGGTGTATGGAGAATGGACTGACCCTGATGAAGAGTTCTTTATTGTCCGTACACCCCACACAGCCTCTCTGGACACGCCTCACTCACAGACAGCGGGTTGGCAGCGTCACTATAGCCTTGCCAAGGAGAGAATCCCTGCCCATCTCTCTCTGTCCCTTGCAGAGTCCATTCTGTTTATAGGAAAAGCCATTGCCACTGTGAATTCTGCTTCAGATCCTTCCACCTCACGCCAGCACAGTCACTACCAGCACCAAAGACCCACGATACTTGTCCCTGAAGAAATGAAAAGACGTCATCTACAGCTACTCTTATCACTTCATTCAAGTGTACAACAACAACATGAACAACATGAACAACATGAACAGCCAAGAGCCTCTCCTTGGATTCACTTCTCAATGACACTGCAAAAGGTAGTGCAGCAAATACGACGCTCCACTGCAGAATGGCTGTTTTCTCAAGTCCTTGTGGGCAAAGATGGACTCCAGTGCTACCTAGACTCTTTTCGACACATCTTCTTTCTTGGCTATGGCGATCTTTCGCTGAATCTGATTGATGAGTGCACAGTATGGCGTCGACGGTCATTGTCATTGCGTTCTTCTCTTGCACCATCTCATTCTCTCCCCACTAAACATACACGAGAAGAGACATCGATAGAAGAGAGAGTGCCACTGAGTAAATCTGCCTTAGTATTTAGACACCAGGAACTGAATGCCTTGCTGGCCAAGGCAGGTGTAGGCACAGAGGCAGAGGATGGACTCAAAGGATATCGACTGGAATGGATTGATGCTGATGATGTGCGGGCTGTCTCCTTCTATTTCACAGATCTCCTGCTTGTCAATGGTCGTTGTTTATTGACATATAAGCTGGAGTGGCCTATTGATCTGTTTATGAGTGCTTCTGATCTTGTACGGTACAATGAACTCTGGTCTTTTCTTATTGGATTGAAGAATGTACAGATATCATTGAGTGGACTATGGATTACAAGGAGTCCCAAGAAAAAGCAACAAAACCAACTGTCTCTGTTATCCAGTACAGCGACAGAGGATGAAGGAGAGTATAAGGAGAGGATAGTATGGCGATTGAGATTCTCCATGTTATTCTGGGTGGATATTCTGTGGAATCATGTTCAGGTAGACATAGCAATAGACAGACAGATCAATAGACAGACAGATCAATAGACAGACAGATCATATAAGAAAACCGTGTTAACCCTAGGAATAACTAGACCAATGTCATTAATGCACGCTACCAACGGCTAATGACAACCATTGCTCCTTCGTTTCTGCCTAAAGATGCAAGAGACCCCACCAGCCATCCAGCACTGGACTTTGAGGAGATCCAAATGGCCCATACAGAATACCTGGAGGATATTATGCGTGGATGTCTGTTGTTGTCTGGGAGTTGTGCCAAAACAATGCATGAAATCCTGCGACTATGTTTGGACTTTTGTGAGTTGGTTGAGGAGATCCTGGAAGAAGGACTGTGGAAGCGTACCAAGAAGAGAAGAACAGAGAAAATAGAAGCCACCAATGTATGGTCAAAGCCTGAATGGTCAAGGCCTCGTTATGAGTGGATGGAGAAGATTGACTCGATTGAACAAGTAAGAAGAAATGAAATCCGGTGCATGCACTAATATTTAGAACTTTTTTCATTTGACCAGACGGTTCTTTGGTCTTGTCTCCCATCAAGCACAAGACACAAAGGCAAGTGGACATTTGGATTTGCTGTTAATGCAGTTGGACTGTGAAGATTACTCTCCAATGCATCCACTGCCTACCCATTCTTATGCATAACATGGATAGAGAGCAGAAAAAAAAAAGTACCGTCAGACACCTCTTCTCTTATTTTTATACTTTTTTATTTTTTATACTTTTTTATTTTATACTTTATACTTTATACTTTATATTTTATACTTTTTAATACATACGAATGGGCAAGGGGAAAAAATGACTTGGCATTTCTCCACACTTATTTTTTTATAGAGCATTCTCTCCCTCCAATTCACGTGATACAATCCAGCGACAAAGATGGCCCCACTACTCTCTTTCTCTCACGTTATGGCAACTCCAACTCCACCCGCCCCCAAGGCAGGCAGTAACAGTCTGTCAGAAGCAGAGAAGTTCCTAGAGTCTCTTGACTTACCAGAGACCACTACAGAAGCCCATGGGACAACAGACACCACAGACTCAAAGGACATCATGTCTTTCTTGGATGAGATTGCTCAGTACCCACCCGTGTCATCTACAGAACAAGACACCTACAAACCCACGTCTGAAAAGACAAAGGACACATTGACATCTTCTGGTAACATCTACCGCGAGACTGAACCCCAGACCACTGCTGCTGCTCCCTCTGCTGCTGCTCCCTCTGCTGCTGATGGTTGGGTGTCTTGGGGAAACTCACTGTGGACACAAGCAAGTGCAGCTGTAAAGACAACCACCGAGCAAATCAACCTTACTGTGGCCACGGATTCTGCCAAATTACTAGAAGACCGTGTAAAGAAGATCCAAGGTCTGGTCAACAAGGAGAACATTGAGAAACTGGGTAGTGGGCTACGTACACTGACTGTCCAGTCCATGAATACATTGATGGAAACCATTGCACCTCCCATCTCTGAACATGAGTTGGTGGAGATATGGCTGTCTCCCACTGCATCTGACATTGATGGTGTGGAGTCCTTGGTGCATCGTGCCTTCTCAAGAGTCATGGAGCATACAGAAACAGGCCAGGTGGTTGTCCATCGTGAACAAGCAGAAAGGGAGACAGTGTCCAATAGCAGTATGGTCCATCGATTGAAGATATGTGAGGGTGCAGTAGAAGGCACCAAGATGGCAAAGGTAAGAAAACAACAACAACAACAACACACACACACACACATACACACACATATATATGAGCATGAACTAAAGATGAGGTTTAGGCTAGTATTGATCAGCTTATACAATCCCACTACACACCAGCAGAACCCACAGACAAACCCACTGCAGTCATTAGCTGTCCTGTCTTTATGTCCATTCAGCCTATAAAGCATTCAGTGCCTGTGTTGGATGAAGAGGATACAGAAACACACCAACTGATGTTTGCTATTCTTCTTGTGGATCCTACCCACCATCTTCAATTCAAGACCTATTCTCAGTCAATACCCTTGTCGTGGTTAGAGATTGTGTATGAAGAGAATGAATGGGTAGAGGACAAGATGACAGGTGTTCTACGTGGTGCTGTTACTACTGTGGCCCAGGACTATGTATGGACACGTATGACAGGCGGAAAGACTCGTTTCCAGGCAGTGGCCTCCACTCAGGAAGGGGAAGAAAAGACTGTCTAATCTATTTTTTTCTTTTTCTTTTCTCAACTACTTAATAATAATAAACAGATATGTTTTATAGAGAGTATATATATATATATATAATAGATAGATAAAATAGATAGATAAAATAGATAAAATAGATAAAATAGTACATTGGTTGGTATTAGAGACCAGCATTGAAGATACGGTTTAAAAAGATACGTGCAAATCGATGACCATTGCCTCCCATCATCGCCTGGACATTGTTACGCGCTCCAAGCCAGCGAGAGGCAGAGGCACTACGGCGGTCATAGCAGCACATACCAGTAGTATAGACACCTTGTGTTTCTACTCGCAAGTCAATGTACTTGTATTCCCAATGAGCATCATAGCTAGCAGCTCCTTCTCGATCTCCTTTGTCAGATGCAAGATCAATAGCAGCCAGTATAGTATAGGCATCATAGCTAATCCCCATTGAGGCATGTCAGTGTATTTTGTTGCAAACTTATATCTCTTGAACCACTTACATAACAAAATCATCTAAATTGAAGAGATCTTTACACTTTTTAAAGGTCACACCTACAAATCCATTACAGAAGGCTGCCATGGGTGTAGAAGTACCCAAGGCAAGAATGTATTTCTCATACTGTTCGTGTGTAATAAATCCAACATCACCAGCTAATAGAGTGAAAATGAAAGAGATGAGAACCACCCACCAGAAAATCACTTGTTTCCTCTATCGATAGAATTACCATCCAACGGGACCACAACAATATGTATTGGTGCTACCTTGCCTTGATCAATCAGCTTAAGACGAGAGGCATATCCTGATGGACTGTGTTCGAAGCCTTTGCTACTTTCCATCACAACATCTGCTGCCTTGGGATCACTTCTGTAATTAAACTCGGCGTGAGGGGACTCATTTCCTGGTGCATCAATCGCCCTAATAAACACAAGAGTACATTCTACATGTCAAAACCATGTTCATTGGGTGGGCCTTTCCTATCCTCTACACCTAAACACTCCCTCTCTCTCTGAATAAATAAATATCTCTACACCCTCCTTACCCTCCCATAGAAATAATCCGTCTTGCTCTGCTAAAAGTCACTGGATCCCGTCGATAGGCTACAGCGAAGTTGGTCAATGGACCAATGGCACAGAGAGTCAGTGTCAAGGGATCTGAATTCTTTAATTGAAAAAGAATTTCATCTGCCGCATCACGGTGGGTGGTATAGAAAGTAGGTGTATTGATAGGAAGTACATCTTTTCTCTTTTCTGTTGTGTGCAACAATTGCTCTTCCCAGTTCAATGGGGTTTGGTACACTTGCTAGTAAAGAATCATATAAGTAAAATAAAGTAAAATAAAATAAAGTAAAATAAAATAAAGTAAAATAAAATAAAGTAAAATAAAATAAAGTAAAATAAAGTAAAATAAAATAAAATAAAGTAAAATCAATCCTTACACCATCATGAATGCCTGCAAGTCCATCTTTACCATGGAAATAAGTAGCCGTTACTGGAGTTTGGCCATCAATAGGAGCGTCACAGCCTAATATCTCAATTTTAAATAAATAAATAAAAAGTTAGATAGCCACTCTAAATATTAAAATATGAAAACAGAGCTGTTTTTTTTTCTTATTCTTTTTAAAATAGAGAAATAGATCGTTCTTTCTTTGATTTACCAATAGCAAGTATAGGAATGGCCTTGGGTAGATTGATGGCTTTACGGTGAGCAGCAATAGCATCCAAGATAGTGACAGCATTTCGCTTGACACATTGCATATCGGCATTTCCATGTGTAAGAGTAATTGCACGAACATCAAGTTCAGGAGATAAAAAAGCAAGAGCAAGAGCAAGAGCATCATCCACACCCTAATTAGCAGTATAAGCATTTTATCTTTTTATTCATATTGTTTTTATTATTATTACTGGATCAGTGTCAATGATGATGGGACTTGTTTCTAAATTGTAGGAGGGCATTGATGAACCGAGAAAGTGCAGGCAAGGAGAATTGAAGAAAGTATGAAGAGAGAGAAAAAGGAAGAAATAAGAATAAAGAGAATAAATAAATAGCCCTATAAATAAAAGAATACTCTTTATATGTACTTTTAAATGAAGATAACTTCACATCTGAGAGTTCTTTATGATAATACTTCTGGAAATAAACTAGTCTTTAGTCAATCAGTCTTGTCTTAACAACCTCTCTCTTTTAGTAAATTTAAGCTCAGCCTATTTTTTAAAAAAGGCACGAAGAAATCCAAAACACAATTAAATACTCTTGTTTAGAGAATGGCTTTGATATGAGCTGCTAACGATTGTAACAAAAGAAGTAAAGATCAATTGTTCATTGGCCATTCTTTATTCAATCGTGTGTGAATATCAAGGTATTTATCCCACCATCCCATTAAGTCAATTGGTTTTTAATAGAAAGAATCCTGTGTATCATTGATTCACAATAATATAAAACTAAAACTCAACCAAAGTTTGCCCATTTTTATCTCGGAATCATTTAAATATTTCCATGTCTTAGTTCTCCATGACTAACGCAAGAAAAGGTACTTGAAAAATGAACTTCAAGCCTTCTTTTGACACAGTTCAAGGTATTTATTTATTATTATCGAGACAACCGACTTTTTGGTATTCAGATGATGATCATACTACTACTACTATTATTATTATTATTATTACAAAAGAATACAGTAAATTATATTTTATGATTTCTGATTTATTATTGTCATTATTCTATCAATTCGTTAGCATTAGTAGTGATATTTATGGGTATACCAATAGCCTTTTTTTTATTTTTTTTATTTATTAATCCTGAAGTTGCTGAAACGAGGACCGATAATGTGGTAGTAACCCGCCCTTGGTGGAAAAGTTTTTTCTGACACTCCATGTTAAACATCGCCCACCCTTATGAAAGAAGAAAATAGAATATCATTACGTAGCTTAGAAAGATATAAAGTAGTAAAGATAGATTTTTTATTTTTATTTATAGGAGAATAAAAGCGTGGCTCTTGAGAGCAATGCCACATTGGAGGTCGGAGTGGAGGCAACGAAGATTGCTTTAGGAACGACATGCAATATAGGTTTTTGGGTTCTCAGAAAGCCACCAACAACTAGTATAGCCTCATTTTATTTTTCCCATCTTTGTGTGGCCTTAGTTCATAGTACACAGTTCTCAGTTAAGTTTTAGTTATCTTACTTGGTATCCTTAACAATTTTAAATATGACTTTCTTTCTACTCATGTCAACCCAGAGGATAATATCGTTACATTGATCTAAGAAAAGTATTCGATTACTATATATTTTAGTTACTTCTTTATTTTTATTTTTATTTTAAAATAGTTATAGTCATAGTAAATCAAATTCTGAAGGAATGAAGTTATTCTTAAAAGTTATTCTTTCTCTCTCTCTTTTATTATTATATATTTATACATCAATGATAGTATGTTTGTGGTATAAGAATACAAAAATATAATATACTGTAAAAGAATCTTTGTCATCTTCTTTTGTTCTTACTTTAATTCCTTGTGATTTCATTGTTTACTTGACCTGTGACCATTACGAAAGATGTATGATATAGAGAAAGCGATGCAAAATAAAAGCCATTCTTTGATGAACTTGTTTTATTTTTTTATTTTAACAAATATAGAGCACAGCTGTCTTTATTGACTTTTTTTTATAAATATAAATATATATATATTCAAAGATAAATAGATGTTTATTATTATTATTATTAGGATGTACATTCATCTCAACATGTAGCAATCTTATTGTTCTTTTGTACTAGTGTTCGCAGTACAGTATTTTGAGTTAAAGTTCAGACGACTGTTTTTTTTTGGACACTATTCAGAAAAGATGCTCTTTAGCCAGGCAGCGGTCCCAAAAAGCTTATTAAATGCCTAATTCATCCTTGGTAATCTTCTACAGAGACGGGTTTACAAGCAGCTCATATCCTTGGGGTCAATTGATCTTTTCTCTGTCAAAAGATGTCCTTTTTTAATGTAAAAATTGACTTTTGACCAACATTCTTCAATGGGATTTAAGAAAAGTGAATAAGACAGCATAAATAAGGGCTTGTATCTGTGTTTTTTATGCTTTCAGTAATGAAGTCTGAGTGATGACTTCTGTAGTTATCCATGACAATGTAGACACTGTGTTCTCCCTGGTGATCCAATATAGCCATAGTTTGTTCAATGAATCTCACAACATGAAAGGCAATCGTACCCTTGTTAACTCTTCTTTTTAGTGCTTCATTTCTACTCTTTATCATTTCTTCTTATTGTTAGGCAGAGAGAATATCTTTTCAATCTTTATTACATTGATCGGCTTGAGTGGATCTACTTTACAAAGGTTTGAACTTCCTCAAGCAGAAATGCAACCAATAATAGATCCATTGACACCTCAATCTTTGAGGACCTTGGTAAAAGCATATTTTGACTAGTTTGGACTAGTCATGACCTTTTGTCTAATAAGTATTGAAACCAGATTTGTCTATATAAAAAACACAATCTGTCGTATAGTCTACACCTGTAGCCTTCCGAACAGTAATCAACTCAAATCGTAATTTGATTGTTCTCCCAGAATCCCTTTCAAGATTATACAGTCTGATGTTTTTAAGAGAAAACTTACAGTGCTTTACCATATGGCTTCTTACTGCTGAAATGGTAACAAAGTAGCTCTTTTTGCATCACTGTTGATGATGCAAATATTACTATCCACTTGCTCAATCAAACATAACATATGTTCTACCCCTAATTTCGTATTGTCACAAGAAACATCAGGTTTTGCTTTTGATTCCATTCTTTTTAAATAGTTTGCCCTATATTTCTTAGCTTTAGTCTAAACTGACTAAGCCAAAACTCTGAATTTCTTTCCATATAAATATGAATATCTGTATGTGTTTGTTCGAATTTAGTCAAGACAAAGAGTCTGAAAATATATTTATTTTCATCCAAAAAAAAACAAAGTTATCTGAACTTTAACTCAAAATACTATAATACAGTTCAAAGTATTTTTATTTATGGGTGTTGGTTGCTATTCGCGCATTGGGCATATTAGCCACCCTATGAGATTGTTTGAAAAATAAGAATAAACATAGAAACACTTCAGATACAAAAGTGAAAAAATAATAATGCAAATGAATGGGAAACAGAAGGACAAGAGAAATACAAAACTTCAATGAGGGAAAAAATGATGAAAAATGAGAAATGATGGTAAAATGAGAATTATGAATAGAGATCCAAAAGGCCATAAAGTCAACAAGGAAATCAGGACACCAAAAAAGCTAACCGTCATCCTGTGGTGATTCGAAATCCAACGAGAGATACTTAGAGCAACTCAGACAATCCTGAGGACACAAATACAGCAACCATACTAACAGTTTCTGGCTTTGCTAAACGGGTTAGGAATGAGTGGTAGAGGAGAGATCGGAGGAAAAGTGAGAATACAGCGTCTGTTGCTGAGGGAGTCTTTGCACTCTATGGCCCCGTTGGCATTCCTGCTCAACACACCCATCAGCAGCCTCAATGAGCAAGCTACCAGCTGATGGCTCTACCTTAAAGTCTCGAGTAGACGTGGCTCAATCAATGGCTTGCAGTAGTATTAACAAACCGGGCCAGAGATTTCGCCATTTAACAAAAGGAATTAACCGTACGCGGCAAAAGATTTAGACAATAATCAATGGGATGAATGTCTTGTGGTGGGACAGGAACTAGGAAGAACAAGAACGTGGAGCGTTCACAATCAACGAATGTTCAAGTGAGAAAGTGGTCCCTGTTAGCCAAAGGGTGACCACATTGGCAAGGCACTGAAGGTGTTGGTGGTAACCAAGCAATCCTCCATTTTAGTAGACGATGTCTTTCTTTGTGCATACACGGTAGTAGAAGAATTGGATCCCAAACAGGTCTACATAGTCTACGGGCTACCGTCACCAGCAGATTCTTTCCACGTACTAGACTAGTAATTTCACTTTGAAGACGTTCAAGATAAGCTAACTTTAATGGATATTTAGGAGGGTTGTGAGCCCGTCCTATTCTTTGAGCATTTTGCCAGAGTACATTGCCACGTAGCTTAATCCATTTGGCTTTACTCTGGGGTGCTTCTAGCTGCAGAACAAGGCACCAGAGGAGGGTGTCTTCAGGAAGGGTAGCTACGCGCTCAACAAATTTGGCTTGCAGATAAAGAAAACGAGAGTATATGTTAGGGAGGGCAGCTAATTGGGCAACCTGGATCGTTCCAAACCTAGCAGTAGCAGATCTAGCAAGACAAAGTCTCAGACAAGCAGACTGACAGATTTGTAGCGAGCGGATGCCTAGTCTATTGACATTACAAATAGCCAACCCATACTCAAGGATAGGCCGAGCAAAAACAGTATACGCTCTTAGGGCTGCTGTAATCCCAAAGCCATACATGTTTACACCCATTCCTCTCAGCTTTTGCATTACTGCAATTGCCTTGACTTGTGAGTGTGATAAAAGTGTGTCTTGGTTAATACCTTGACGTGAAAAGGGGATACCAAGGTACTTGAAAGTATCACAGTTTGGAAGCTCGTTGCCATAGAGATAAAACGGCACATTGACTGGGGCATTGAGTACTTCATATTTGGAGGGACTCCATTTGTAGCCAATGAGGGTTGAGTGAAATTTGGCAAGTGCCAGCATTCGATGTATATCTTCTGGGCAGCCCATAAGAGCCACATCATCAGCATACAACAAACAATTCACAGGAGCCCACGTAACAGTGACATGGGACGGACTGTAAGAGGAATATGACGACTCAAAAAATACTATAATACACCAGTAAATCTCACAATTAAAGAATGAGCTGAATTCAATGTGAGATGGTGGTGACTATATTAGAAAACCATGTCTATTCTCAGGGCCACAAGACACACTGGGGATGGTCCAAGTACATATTTCACTTTTATATCTTTATTAAATATATAGGAACAATCCTTCAAATCAACATAATAAAATGAATATTTCTTATTATTCTATTGAATTGTCATAAGATGCAAGTGTTTTTACATGAAAATTCTATAACTGAAGTAAGTAGCACTGAATAAAGACACTATTAAATTATACCAAAATCAGAATCATTTGCTTCTCTGGAGAATGATTTCATTTGTATTTATCTTACCTCAAGATTCTTTACTGGTACCTTTGCTTATTATACACTGACCAAAGGAAGAAGGATGTTCTATTTCAAATGCCAGGCATGTCTCCTGCTTAATGGATATGCTTAGATCATTGTAATTGCTAGTTATTACTGCTTTTCTTCTTCTATTTTGTCTTTTACCAACATCAACAAGAATACCAAGAAAATGATAATAAAATAAAAACACTTTGAAATGTAATACAATACAGCACAATTAATGAAAATAACAAAGTGAAAATTAATTAATAAATTTATCTATTATAAATTTACTTTTTCGATAATTACGAACTCTATGGATTGGGACACTACTCTAAAATGATTGCTATTTACTTGCAATCGTCAAACAGGAAGTTTTTTATTTTTATTTTTATTTTTATTTATTTATTTAGAAAAAAGAAAAACCACTCTATTGAAGTATAATTGATTGCTAGTGTGGTGCTCAATTTACGTATAGATTTCTTTGGGTATTTATCAATATTGCATCAGGTAAGAACTTCGACACCATTCTCTGTAATAAAGACCTATACAGTGATACATATGTTAAATAGGTCTAATATAATGTCATTGTGCTAAAAATTCAAGTTACCGTATGCTCAAATTGTGCACTTCTTCCACCATCCACAGTAGAGATTGTCCAATTGTCAGGCCACATGACACCCATTGGAGAGCCTTGACAAAGAACAGGTTCAATAGTAAATGCCATTCCAGGTAACATAACACCTTCCTCTTCATTTACTTTGTTTTTGTTTTTGTTTTTGTTTTTTTAAAAAGAATGAGAAATCCAAGACATCTTTACAAAATATAGTAGCAATAGAATGTTACTTACTGTGATGAAGAATCAATGGATAACAATGGAATTCTTTACCAATACCATGTCCAGACAATTCGTTGGATACAGAATATCCTTGCCCATGAGCATGTTCACTATAGAAGAATTCAATCAGATAACTAGTCTTGAGGAAGAGAAGGAAAAAAAAAGAAGCAAATGATGAAATATAATACCATATTGCTTTTCCAATCTCTTTGAATGGAACGCCTGGTTTACATATCTGTATGGCCTTCTCGAGACTTTCTCGTGTACATTCAACAAGTGATCTTCCATTATCATCTACTTGGCCCACGAGAAAAGTGGCAGATGTATCACCATGATATCCATTGAGATAGACCTAGTTTTATATTTGTATCCAGTTGGTAGGGCGTTTTTTCTACTCACAGTAACGTCTACATTTATAATATCACCCTCCTGTAATGGTCGGCTGAGTCAAGAAGTATATATTGTTAAAGAGTCATAATGAAGTATAGACTATTTATGTATAAACTCACTCGTCCGGTATACCATGAGCAATCACATTATTGACAGAAGTACATATGCTTTTTGGGAACCCAGAATAATTGAGTGGGGAAGGATAAGCACCCTGTGCAATAATAGCATCATGTAATGCCCTATCAATACTCTTTGTTGTTGTTCCAGGCTAAAGAGAGTGCATAACAACATAGCCATTATAAATTCTAATATTTCTTCAAGACTATAACCCTCTGAGAACGAACCATGCACATCTCTTGACTAAGGTATAGAATGGCATTTGCCAAACGACATGCCTTTCGAAGCCCCACTATATCTTCGGGTGTATTTATAGGTATATCCGGCTTCCATAAAGACGAAGTTCCATGTTCAGCATAATGGGGCTGAATAATAGCTTCAGGTACTGAAAGGCGGTTCATCTTTCGTACATCGATCTCTGCAAAAGATGCAGGCTTCAAGCGTTGAAAAGAACCCCAAAGAGCAGTAGGCATCAAGGGTTTATCCTTTGTATTTATTACATTTCGTGGTAAATTGGCAGTAGTTGTTGTGTGTAGATATGAGGCTAGAGGTATTATGCACTGTTTGTACACAGAGGGGAGCTTCTGTCCAGGTTGGAAAGTGTTTCTCAGCATAACTTCTTTTTGCCTGCACCTCAACCAAGAAGAATGTATTTCAAGTATCTCAGCCACTGTGACCTGTTCAGCCATCAGTCTCCTCACAGAGATCTCTTTCTTTTACAGTGATTATTTCAACTTGTAACTTTTTCAAGTGTAATTCATACATAAGAGTTTATTATTTTCATGTTTATTGGTTTATGCAGAATCAATACAGGAAAATTAGGCTTTAATGCAGCCGTCTAGTGTGTGTTTTTCCATGTGTAATAGGACAGAGTATTGGCAAGATGAATAACAAAGGTCTTTTCTATTTCATCCAATTTGCCCTCTTTCTTTCGGGATTCCTTGCTGTTGGTACGTACAGAAATGGATTTGGTATCAGCCTGGTATTCAAAATGTACAAAGTAGTTCATTACTGCGTTGGGCATAAACAGTAAAAGATGTCGTGTGTTTTGGACTTGGAATTCTCCTGCTATCATAGGATAGAACTTCTTCAAGGTATTCAATACATCGTCCCATCGTAAGTTCAGTTTCAAGAACTTCCCAAAGGACAGATCTACATCCTCTAATGTCAAAGAATCAAAGCCTTGGGATAAACGAATCAATTCTTGGTGGTTTTCATGATTCCGTTTCATATTGACAGCTCGATAGATTTTACTCCAATCTTCATCACGATGACAGGCAATAATAGCCTATAATTTAAGTAATTAGCTTTATTATAGGACCATTTCATCAATACAATACAATAGACATACCTTTTTCACCAGAGTATCTATTTTTCGTTTGGCCTGTTCTACTATATCACCCAGAGTGTGATTGGTAGGCTGCATTACTTCATTTAAACTGTCAGAAGAGTAGTTGGATTTTTCCCTAAGAACTTTTGACCATGACGATCCCTTGTCCGTAGCATCGGAGGCATTGTCCATCTCTCGATAAACAACCAGTATGTAATAGTGTAATACTGTATTCTCGAACGCTATGTCCTTATTTTCTACGCTCATATGACGTGTAGAATTGAGTGACCCTGCTCTATCGACTGTAATAGGTTTGCTGTTTGTTGATCGAGAAGACAGAGCGTCTACAGCTGATATGATAAGGGTGTATCGGAAAGCAGACTGAGTAGAGGTAGATAGGTTATGGTCATCGTCAAAAGACAAGTCATTTGATGAGGAGAAACAAGCCACTAGCTTCTTATCAAGGTTGAGAGGTCTGAGACCAAGTTGTGAGGCACTGCGTAGAATGGACGGCAGTAAGTTAGCCATACCATTCACTGTATCAAGCTCATAGACACCGTGCATAACTCTATTGCGTGCATAACGAGTGGGCTTTTCATATACAGACACAGCACTTTGAATGATGCTCATGATATCCACACTTGATGGGATTTTGTCTATAGCATCCAAGCACTTCTGTAGGTATCGTAGATGGAAATCAAACACAAAGGATGAAACATGAATTCTTTGTTTCACTCGGCCACATTCTTCTGTAAAAGCCTTGAAGCTTGCACTGCGTATTTCATTCCTTTCATGGGTATAGGGTGATTGGGTAAAGCGACCATAGCGACGATGAAGTGTGTATAATGTTACAAAAGCAAATCCGTCTGTTAATCTTGCTTCACACATAATGGTGCCACCCTGGAAGACTTGAAGAAGGTATATCACTGGAGATAGAACTGTGTAGGTATCTGATGATTTGAAACGAGACAAGCATGTTTCAAGCTCTTCACTTTGACTGTTCAAAGGACCATTGACAATGAGATGCATCCCGATGCCTTCCAGATAAGCACTGTATTCTGTCATAAAACATTGAGCCATTTTTTCAAACCATGCTGTTATATCTGCTGTTTTTGACTGGGTTATTTCCCCAAACAACTGTGGATTGATCATATCAATATTCTCTGTTTCAAATGACACTCCATTTCCAATGAACAACGGTGTGCGACAGAAATGAAGAAGGCGCGAGGATTTCAATATAGTCTTTAATTCAGCAGCAGTCATCATCTCCAACTCTTTAGGCTTTGCTCCATTAGAGTAACGATCAGCCCATTTTGTATACACTTTGAATGCTTTTGTATGAGCTGCTTGTATTTGAGATCTTCGAAGGTATAGGTTAAGGAAAGGCTCTCCATGTCTGATAAGATAGTCTCTGTTACGAGCATGCTCATAATTTGCTGTTGATTCTGCATAATGATCTCTTAATACAGCATTGACGTCTGCAATTCTTACAGCCATATAGACCGTGTCCATTGTTTCTGATTTTGGTAGTTTGTGGGGTTTGGATACATCTTGAACATCGTAGATGCTTGGGCTGGTCTCATAGTCGACATCACAAGAAGCCTGTCCACGTCTGTCATTTCCAGTCAAGTTACGAGCCGAGAATGTGTTTGTTATCAACTGTTTTAAACTTCCAAAACTGACATCCGCTTTTTCAGGTATTTCCTCCATATGGAGCTGTGGAAGGGAGCTACTACTAGCTGAACGAGACTGGGGGTCCATCTGTGCTAGGCGGGCAATGTTGGCAATGCCTGGCGACATGGATGCTCTGTGATATTGATGGTGTGGTGTGGTGGGAACAGACACGATGGAGGCTGTTAGTTTTTCAGAGTTTGTAAGAATATTAGACACAGTTACTGTATGATGAAAAAGTCCCATTTTTTGATGAAGCACATTGTTTAGTACTGAGACTCTCGATTCTTTTTGTATCAGTATACGCGATAGGGTATGATAAAACTGGTCTGAGAATGTGTCAGTACAATTGTATGCGTATGCCTTGACTGTATTCACATCAATTAATATCATCAAGAAACAGTGTCGATATGGTAGATCCTTGTATCCATTTTTGTGTTTTGAAAATAGCATTGGATTTGACTTGGAGGCACCAGAAGCCATAGAATCATGTCGGCTATTAACACTTAGATCATCTCTTCTAAGAATTGCTTCTTTGCGTAGACTTTCATCGTCTACCATTCCTCTTCCAAGAGAAGGTCTGAAATATGTTTTCTGTGATCTCTCGCTATCCACACTTTGTCGACGAGTTGGGATAGAGCTTGATGAGACTACACGGTTTAGCTCGGGAATTCCACTGATAAGTAAATAGCGATAGTTCTGTGATGTATTTCTTTGCTCTCGATTCATAAACAGTGTAGGTGAATACAGATCGCATGCTTCGTATTCACCAATGATCTTATTTGTCTCATACAGGTCAGAAGAGAGTGTGGCTCGAGCAACAGTAGGCTTCAGGAGCATATGCTGCTCGGTGAGTTCAGAATCAAGGTGTAGCAGTATATCTTCTATACACCAAGGTGCCAAAGAGGCTGATCTTGAAAATTCTTTGACAGTGGGGCTTTTCCACTCAATGGCATTTTCTAAAACGTTGCAAAAAGGTTGTATGATGGTCTGAATCGAGTAATTATCTTCGCTCAAGTTCATGTCTGCACGCCTTTCTACAATGGAAGAATCTTGTGATACAAGGGTAATCGATCTTTCAACAATGTAATCGCATATACTTTGCTTTAGACAGGAATATACATGCTCAAAGAGATATTCTGCATTAATTTGACCCACCGTCCATATAGTAATTCCAAGCTTATATTCACTTTTAGTCTCTAGATCATCTATGAGTTTATCTTCAAGACAAGAATGGAGGGTGGTTGAATCAAGATTTTTAGTGGTATCTTCTTTGTTAGGCAGATAGGAAGTGGGGGTGCATTTACTATCAAGTAGACACATGATAATTCCTGCAACTCCCTGTCCAACGCTTAGTTCAAATGGTGTGCATATACCAGGAGTTCTACTCGAACAGCTATAATAAAAGCAGAATTCTCCTGAGGTAGGATCAATGCTGTCTGCATCGTTTCTTGATACACACACAATAATTAGTTTCAAGTGGTGTTAGCTTATAGAATACAAGACTTACTTGCTATCTCTGGCCTGCCAGTTGGTAAAGTTAGAACTTCCACCATATCTTAATATACAGTGACGCTTGAAAATATAATGGAGGTCTGATCCGCTTATAACACGCAATGGTCCAGCCAACAGGTTTTGTCGTACCGTATTTAAGAAATGAATTGGATTGGCAATTAAGTCAGGAATTCGTACAATGTGACTTCCAGTGGGTGCTTTTTCAATGGGAAGAATAAATTCAATATCCTATGTCAAATGTCAAAAATTAGAAAATGCAATAATAATATATAATATATACCGCTCTTGATAACTTTGATGTAGGATTTCGAGTTAAAAATTGCTGAACCTCCTTCAGTGTGATTTGTGTAGTTAGTCTATTTTCAAGCATGTCTACTAGTTCTTCAGAAATCCAAGTAGGCAGCTCTACACCATGTACTTCTAAAACAAGTTCACGAGTCTCGTATGATTTTAAACCTCGCTTAGCATTAGGCGAAAGGTTGCTGTCTTGTTTTCCAGGACTTGATGTTTTAAGACTCATCTTTTCACTCGAAATACTACCAGGAGGAGACAACTTTCCTTGAGTAAAACTTATATGCTGGTTGCGGGTATGTGAAGAGCTGAGTGCATCGTTATTGACAAGAGGAATAAGTGAACCATAAGGAGATGAAGGGCGGGCAATAATGGGGTTGTCGGGTTCAAGCGAAAGATCAGAGTCATGTATGTAATGTGTAGATGTAGTTTCGGATAAAAAGCAGTAGACAACAATATTGTCTCGCATGCAGACAAACATGTTTGGCCTGTTTTTCACGGCAAACGGCTGCATCACATCATTAGCAAGTGTATTGAGTGCTGAGTTTGGTTGCAGACGCCAGTAGAGTGGAAATAGTTTGGTATAGAGAATATCACATCCGAATTGACCTGGCTGAAATTTCTTTGGCGGCGTAAATGTAGTTTCTTCGCCAGAAGTAGATAGAATTTCTACAAGATTATCTCTAGACCCTGACCTTCCTGTTGACCCATCATCATCAGAGAAATCATCGGAAGAGTATTGCTGTTTTGAACTAGTACTATCTGGGACGAGTAGATATTTGCTAAAATATTCAAAGTCAATAATTATGTCTGTGGAATAATAAATGTACAATACCTGCAAGTACGTGTTTCATGCATACACTGAAGTAAGACAATCTTATTGGTCCTATCAAGAACTTCATTGACCATAGTTTTAGTGACTCTGATAATCTCAGAACGGTTGACGGATTGTTGTAATTTTGAATAAAAGTAAATCTGAACGCTGTGAATTTGAGGAATCAGTAGAAGCCAATAAAGCTGTTGCCTCATAGGATCACTCAAACTATCAGAATCCACTTCATCATATTCTTCAGGTGCATCAGGCTCAGATATGCTAATACCCAAACCATGGCAGAACTCGTCACTTTCATTTTGTTCTTTGCTGGAGTGACTGATTTTGTCCACTGATATGTTAAGCCCTTCATCTTTAAATAATTCACTCCCATCTTGAGAAATTTCATCTTCTTTGGGCGCTCTAGCCATGTTTAAAGGCCCCTTATCACTGGCGTAAAAACAATCACCCACTCGAATAAGCCTGTAGGGTGTACTTTGATTCTTCTCCAACTCTTCAAAGAATACTTGTCGACTGAGATACTGATTTTTAGCAAAGACAAGAGGCATGAACATTGTTGTAGGAAAATCTACAAAGGGATTTTTCTTCATAAGTTGTGCCTCAATATACCGAATGACAGATTGTGTAATGGGTCCAGATCTCAATAAGCCGTGCATAATTTCCTCTGTGAAAAGCCAGTTCAAACGAGCTTCCGTTTCTACCAAAGCATCCTGTTTATCTCTTGTTAATGAAGAAAGGCTGGCACGATGTGATGAGTTAGTCTCTAAAAAGGATTTCCTATTATCATTATAGTTTTTTTTTCAAGATAAAGAGAAAAGTAAAAAAAAAAGTCAATAAAAAGATAATAATTTTCAAGACAATTGGTACGTACGATTGATGTTGAGTCGATGCATCTCCTGTGCATCCATTTACATGTGAGAATATAACATTGACAGGATCGTGGTCAACTTGAGGAAGTGTCATACAAGCCAAGTGAAGTGTAGCAATAGTTTTATCTCCTGAATCAATAGGTGAAGAGATGGAACCAATAGAAGCTGGTTCATAATTACATATCTCGCCTGAATCTGTAACACCTTCATAAGAAGAAGGAAGATGTTCTAATGGAAAAGAAACTTCCATAAATCCACCTGTGCTTTTGGGTTTTCTAAGTGTATATTCCAGACGAACAAAGAGGGGGTTCTGTGCACACTCAACTACATCTGCCAGATTACTTGGCTTTTCTCCTGACAAGGAGAATCCCAGTTTCTGGCCTACCTTTGCAAAAGGAGGTCGATAACAGTAAATGTTCTGGCGTTTTCCTGTGGTCAATATAACAGGTTCAAAGTAATGTCCCAAAACAGAAACAAATCTTTGATGAGCTGATTCAAGCTCCTCTAGACTGAGTAGGACATTTGTAAATATTACTTGTGAGTATCTCAGTACAATTACTTACTTTGTCCGGCCACGTCGTTTCAATAGGGTTTGAACATTCAAGTATCCCGTAAGATCAATGTCCAAAGTAGATTCGTCACATATTTCCAATACTTTCTCAAAATCATCTTCTTCCACGGCTCTTCCATGAAGAAAACATGTAAATACAGACTTGACAAAACTCCTGGAATAAACGCGAGTTATGTCTTGCATAAGTCGGAGTGTTCGGTCAGAAAGAGCGCTATTTATGAAGAGATTGCCAAGACAGCCACTCAATAAGTGCGGAGAAAGAGTTGTACCTAGGCTGTTAAGCCATTCTTCAGATAATAGTGTTTCAGTTGTCTTTATCTCCATATCTTTTTGAGATAAAGATTTTTGCAAATTGCTCATATCAGATTCATCAGATTCAGGGTTTTGACGGTGGCATTCAAATACGAGTAAACTCATAAAATCAAACTTCACTGCCTTACTGTCTTGAGGTGGAGTTGAGTAAGAAAACATCTCATCTTCATTCTGAAGTTCACTTAATCTTTCTACAACTGCGTTCAAGCATGGGATTAAAACGACGACGAATACAGAGGGGTCGGAGCATTTCACAAAGCAGCGCATATCTCTTAAACTTCTGACAATATCTAATGTTGATGTTGCGTTTTGTTGATCTTTTTTGTGCAAAGACTGAATAAAAGTAGACCAGAAATCATCTATGGGGGTCATGTAAAGCAACATATCATTGTCAGCAATAGAAAACAAAGATTTTTCAACGTAATAGTGAAGTAAAGCCATGTCTCTATACACTGGTGTAAGTCTCGAGATGACCTCTTTATGCTGGCAAAACAATCTATCGGGTCGAGGACATGAACATGTAAGCTTTCTGTCCGATTGCCATACGGTCTGAATGCCTCCTACAAAGGAAGAAGCTGAGCTTAGCTTTGATGAATAGCGAGATCTCACTCCAGATCGGTCGCTATGTCTAGAGGTACTAAGGTCTTCAATAGATCTTTCTGAATCTCCAGGTTTTAGTACTGATGGTGTAGTGTTGGGTGTGTACAGAGTTTCTTCACTTTCTTGAACAAGGCAGTGATTATTGTATTTTGGACAAGGATAAGATGCAAGTAGAAACGTTCCTAGGCGTAGCACAGACGATATGTCAAGCATATTTGTTTGATGAATTCTAAGTGCTTGTGAGACTTCATCCATAGAATTTTCACATACAACATTCTCGATTGTATCTTTTAGAGAAGGGTCTCGTCCCAGTGTATTTATATGATCGAAGGTTACTAACTGAGTCATAATCTCCTTGTCTTTACAGTACACATCAAACATAATGGTCTCGTCAATGGTGTAAGTAGGGTCTACAGAGACAGGTTCGATCCACAGCTCTGTGATTATTTTCTTGTTCGCAACATTTCTCCATATATAATATTGAATGGCGGATAAAGAAGATCCTATTTTAACTTCTTTATAAAAGTGACAGGATAAGTGCTGAGAAGATACAATAATGTAGCTCTATAAACAAAAATAGTTGGTATTCACAATAAATTTCTTTCTCTTTTTAACTTACTTGACTAAGACGTGCTTTGCATAAATAGTCAAATGCTAGAGCCTGTAAACCCATCAGTTTGTTTTGTACATATATATCTGTCTGATAATCCTCAACTTCCCAATGCCAAGCACGATGGTATAAATAATTTCGAACAAGAAATTCACCTGTCAACCAGAAAGTAGAGTTGATGTACCACATTTTGTTAATCTGTGTTTGTTGATTCTCTATCTGTTCTGCTGATGCCATGTAATGCTCAGCATCTCGCATCAATAAAAGAGAAATAGGACGATGAATTATTTTGACAGAGACAAGTTGATTCTCATCCGAGTCTGGTGTTGCTGCAGATTTGACTTCAAGTTCTCTCATTGTGCTTTCTTGCTCCACAGGATGAATGATAAGCATTCTTTTTACTTCTTCAATTACTTCTTCTCTTCTTGATATGCTAGTATTGAAAAAGAGTAATCTCACGCTAATAATACGATCTTTGTCACGGCAAATACGTACTTCACAGAACTGCATATACTTATTTGCAAGTCGTGGACCTGAATTCAATTTGACGCTAGTTTGTAAAAGATCCGTATATATATTTGTTGGTGCGCTGGTTTCTTCCTGCCACATTTTTTCTAGATTTAGAATTTTAATGTATACAGAATCTTTTTTTGTAATGGTCATCCAAGCAGAAAGCTTCTTATTGAGCTGCAATAGAGTGTTTGTCATGAAATCATTGCTCTCATCTACCATTTTATATGTAGATTTGTAACTGATTGAATAGTCGACAATAATATCAAAGCAGTGTTCATCATACCAGTACCTGCTGAATGGACGAAATTCTGAATCATTGATATTATCCCATATGGTTTCAAACTGTTTAATAAATTCGCTCTGTTGCTGATAAATTGTTCCCTGAGAGTAAGGTGAATTTATACTCACAAGTGTCTTTAACATGGCGTCTGTTTCTGATATACGAATTAAAAGTTTCTTTAATTGTCCAACTTTTAAAAAGATGGGTGAGCCAGAAAAGTCCCCAATACCAATGCTTCCAGTAACAATTCCCATCATTTGACTTCTTCTTTGGAATACTTCCCAATTTTGAAGCATATGCGCAAAGCTGCTATTTGCACGGATAAGAATTTCAACTTTGGGTGCTTTCATGCAGTTCAACATTCCTTCTTCATCAAGTGTCAATTCATCTTCCAAGAGTACTGTCGGAAGAGAGTTTTCATGAAGTGGAGAGGTGCCCTTTAGATATTTGGACCATGTGGAAGACCAATTTGCTCGTATTCTATATTCGATAGTAATATTTGGATGCCAGTTGAGCACAAGCGTAATCATGACTCTTTCTTTTTTTGATAGGATGTCTTCTGGTGCGTTAGCTGTTCGACGACTCCTGTTGTCATCAAAAACAATAGAAGATAGACAGAATCCTTGTCGAATGCGTGCGCTAAAAACATGCCAAAACTCTGTAGGAAGATAGTATTCTTGATACTTGAGCAATTTCTTTTCTACAACACTGGGCTGAGAATAAGGATCCCAAGGAAACGCTATAGAGGATGCCATTGTTCTATTTCCTTGTTCATCATAGGACTGTGCTCTATTATCTATTGAGAAATCGGGGACGCCATGAGATAGGCTGTCTCTTGATAGATCAAATGGCAAATCGTTGACCCTTCCTGATCCATTCATACCCTTGTTTTCTAAGCGTATTCTGTCCAGACATATTTCTTTTATAAGAAAGTTAATGTGATACATATTGGGTGATAACATTTCTGAACAACTTTCTCTGCGACTGCTATGCACACTTGAAGGAATGGAGAAATCACCTGTTCCATTACCAAAGAAATAAGAAGGACATTGCTCTGCATACATGAATTGTCCACCTGTTGCTTTTGCTACAAATGTTAAGATTTCGTTATCTGCGACAAATCCAAAATTACACCCTGGAGCAAACACATTTTTAGATCCCATCTGGACAATGTTGCATGCAATGTCTTCACTGGATAGTTGCTGTAGAATAGACTCGTCTTGCAAGTTGGATTTTACAACACCATCTGTAATAAGTACTATCGATGGTTTACCTCCCAAGGGTTGAAGGTTCAAAGCAAGTAGCCCAGCACGTAGAATATAAGCCAAACTACTTCCTGACTTTCCAACACCCCATACATCCTTCTTTTCTCCTGCAATACTTTTGATGGATCTTTGTACATTGACAGACATTGAGTTTGTACGATGATGATGGAATGTAGAATGATGAGGTGCGTTCTGATGTGTAGGTTGAACATGTCTTGCTGTGGATGCTGTGGATGATTCTTGTCGATGCACTTGGTTTAAGCGAGAAGGGACTGTTTTGCTGTTTAACTTTACACTTTTCTTGTCATTCTTTTTCTTGTCGTTCTTCTTAGAGACTTCTTTTTCCAATGGGCCCAAGTTGTTAATATAGAGTGGGTCGAGGGTGTTGACTTCAAAGTCTGTGCTGACACCTTCTTCAACAACAAAAGAGTGATCTGTTCGTACATCAAGGGTATATCCTAGTTTTGATCTTCTCTTTTTTAATTCTTTTCTAAATATTCCCAAGTCATGCTGAAATATCTGAATGGATTCTTGCAATGTTTCCAAAACACGAGATATATTGTGTCTTGTTACGCATGTGTCTTGTATAAGAACACGCATGGTTGGGTATTCTGCTAGAATGGGTATAACATTCATGTTGGATCCGAATTGGGAGCATTCAGCTATTACTGTGAGATGAAGAAGAGGCTCAAACTAGTAAACATGGTAGAATGTCATCAATGATATTCTCGTTTCACTAGACAATAGAAAATAAAACCACTCCATCTACCATTAAACTCGAGCCTTGGTAAGAGCACAAAGAGAAAGACTGAACAAGACCATTGAGCATCCTCTCTAGTCTAGCAGAGAATGGATAAGTCTATTGTAGAAAGATGAGGGTATCAATTCTATCACTTACACGGTGTATGCATTTCCTATCATAACATGGCTTGTACCAGTATCAATAGTGGCTAGGCTTGAGCTTAGATCCAGTATGAATACTTTACGGTAAGCTTGTGCCACGGAAATAATGCGAGTTTTGGGTGTAATAATGTACATTTTCTGTGGCGTTGGAGGGGAATGTGTCTCATCCAGAGGCAATAAAGGCTCTGGAGCTGTGTTAGCATGATGAGGAGTGGGCGATACTATTGATGGTACATTAGAAATACAGCCTTCTGTCTTTTGTATCATAGAACATAACATCTTTGATTCTTTTCGCTGCTGTAAAGAAGAATCCCGGGTGGATTTTACACAGCTAGACAAGTACAACAATTGAAAGTCCTAATTCATTGAAAGGGTGAGTGCAGCTGTAAAGGATAGTAGTAGAGTGTAGTTTTAAAGTAACTGGATGCTTACTCCATATTCTCGCGTAGAGACAGGTTGAAATGTATGCTTTAATAACCACATGTCAAGGTCATTGCGTTTGATGACAGATGATTTTCTTATCAAGACTGCAGTGTGAGCTTCTGTCACCTAATAAGATAATGAGTCATTCTGGCACACAAACAGAATGTGTGTATATGTTTGTTTTTTTACAAGTAATATGACACATGCCTTAATATCTCTACTAGGCATGCTGTCATGGTGCATTATGAAAGACAAATACAATAAAGAATATCCTTTTCTTATATCTTTTTTTTATATGTAGTGTGAGTGATGGGTGTGAATGGCTATGGCTATGGCTTTACACTCTACGCACTACGCTCACTGTAGGCCAATAAGTCAATACTATGAGATGTCTGAACAGTTCATGAGGGGAGGTAGAATAGCCTACACTTTGTCTTTGTACAAGGCTGATCAATGACTTCTTTTTTTTTGTTATTTCAACAGTGGCACTGAAGAAGCAAGAAGTGTCCAGTTCCAATAATTAAAACGGCGCCGAGACAGAGGGATAAAGACAAGTTACAGGAGGGTGCAGATATCATTTTAGCTCACAAAACAAAACAAAACAAGAAAAAAACAGTCTTTATTTTTTTAACAACACAAATCCATCTCTGATGAATTACTGTCTTTATCAGAAATAAGAAGCTTATATTGAATGTTGGGGGAGGACAACATTTTCTCTCTTTCTATTGGCTCAAATCAAAAGAATATTATTTTGGTTTGTAGTCAAGTTCATTCTTCTCCAAAACCAGCCAATAAGAGAAAGAGACTTTCTGTTTTAATGTGGTACACACCTAAAGATTTTTGGGATATAAAAGTAAATACACGGACAATAAGATAACACTCTTTTTATGATTGGCTAATGTGTTTTTAAAAGGGTATTTTCATAAAGTATTGGTGCATATTTGTGAAAATTATAGTATAGAAATGTAGTATGGTTCCAAAAAAGACTTATGTGTATCTTAGTTTAGTACAGCGATAACTACACCGGATTCTTCTTTGATGTTTTGGTGGGTCGACTACCACTAGTTAAGGGTGACTCCTTTCTTTTGGTACCAACAGACTGTACTGTCTTGGATCGACAAAAGCATTTGGGCCGTTTGCCTTCTTCTCTTAGCCCAAAAAACGAACATGACAAAAGTTCAATGTTGCTGCCATGTCCTGATTCCAAAAGTATCGAGAAATCATCTCATAAGAAACTCGAGCAGATTTGGTCATGATTTTCAAACATTGTTGGTTTTTGCACCTAAATAAATAATAATAGTAATAGTAATAGTAATAATAATAATAGTAATAGTAATAATAATAATAATAATAGTAATAATAATAAACTTATTGGTCTTTTCTTTGACTATCATATTTATAAGCTTTTTACCTTAAAAGACCATGACATGTCACTGTAGGATTCTTCTCTCTTCTGGAGGGTCTTGGGGTGTTGCACTTTCTTGAATTTATCAAGCTCACCGTTCTTACAGGCAGGATATAGTACTAACTTATTTTAATAGATGATATATGGCTTACTATTCTTAAGACAAATATGGAGTACAAGGTAAGCATACTATCTCTCTTGATTGAATTATTACTAATACACTCTTTTGATATTAGGCAAGTAAAGACTCTTTTCAAGTCAGTCTCATGTGGTCTTTTCTTTCTTATATACTGTCTAGGGTCTCTAAGGTATACTCCCAAGCATGTTTATCTATATCCCAAGGATACAGTACAAGGCTTTTAGGGTATAGATTATATTGCTATGAGGGAATCTACTTAGGCAGTAGCTATAGTCATAATATTTATTAGCTATACTATTATAATAAACAATTTTATCTATTAACAATTTTATTCATAAACAATTTTATCTATTAACAATTTTATTCATAAACAATATTTTTATTGATAATACAATTTGATATTGAGGTATCCACAAAAGAACTAATAATTTGGATACTCGCAAACCTTTGATTTTAAACACAGAGCCATAAAAGGGAATTTTATTGTGACGTAAAAGGAAAGAGGTATCACCGCTTAAAGGCCAGAAAAATCTTTGGGTGTGTAGTAACAGGAACAAGTCTCTCTCTCTCTCTCTCTCTTTCCTCCTCTTCCCCCCCCCTTTTTTTTTTTTCTTTTTCTTTCTCTCTCTCTCTTTTCTTCTTTTGTCTCTTGTCAGCAAAGTGGTAGATGCATAGTGAATAAAAATGCTATTTCATGGGAGGACAAAATATGAGACAAAAAGACGTCATAGAGACAATGACGTCGCATAGGAATATTTTCCACTCCTTAGGGCTGTATTTTAAACCCACGTGTCAAAAGTAGGCACGCGTTTAACTTTTTATTTTCTTTTGTCTTGATCATCTACTCATTATGCAAGACGCCAGGCGGATGGGAGAAACCCGCGTCTCTTCACAGCCAGAGACCAACAGATCTTATGAGCTGGCCCGCATATCCCCTTTGAAGATCGACTTTCCAACACAGCGCTATTATGCTGCAGCTATTTTTACACTATTACAAGCAATGAAGATCTATGATGCATGGCAAAAATATTACTCAACAGGTCTATTAACACCAGGAGAGAACGCATTCATGTGGTGTATTTGCGATGTACTATTTATGACAATACTCTGGTTTGTCAGAATTCCTTGGCTGCAGTTCACTGAGCTGAAAACGGTGCTTCTTTCCCTTATTCTCATACTAATGAATTTTATACTGTTTGCTATGCCAGTGGTAGGTCGATTAAAAAGGCATCAGACACTAAACGAACTCTTTTAGGCTGCAATGACGAGTGCATATATCAAAATTCTATTTGGTAGGTTGCATTGACGATTGATATATTAAAATCCATACTTGTTTAGGGGATGCATTTACTCACCAACTGGGAGCTGCTTGGGCACGTCAAGTAAATGTGAGAGATGTGATCCATAATCCTAATCATATTCTCGGAAGACATACACTACGCATTCTTCCTTTTGGGTAAATACGCAGTGGCCCTTAGTAACTCTTCTTATTCTTACTCTTACTCTTACACAACAGTACAGCTGAACTAAATCCTGATAATGAATTCTACTGTTTACCCGCAGAACCCAATGGAAAGGAGATATTCATCCCAATCTCAATCAACAACACAACTCCCTATAGCTTTAATCTAGAACATTTTGACTTTGATACAAGAAAAAATAAGACAAGAGGGTTTCGTGGAAATGACATCCGACGCACCATTGACAAGAGCACAGACAGCAATGGCGTTGAACTATACTATGTACGCATCAAAATTCCTGGTCTTTACACTCTGAAATCAGTCAAGAGTAAAGAAGGCATAGATGTGAGAACAAAAAGAAAAGTGGCCTATGTGTTTACTTGTCCTTCTGCAAGATTTGATGCTTCAACAATGACAAATGTGTGCGCTGGGGACCAAGGCTTGATCTCTCTTCAACTGACAGGTGTGCCTCCCTTCACACTCGAATACATTACTCGAGAAGGAGAACGCGAATCATTCTTCAATATCAAAAACATTCGACCTGAAATATCTATTACACAAACATCAACAATCCATCGTACTTCAGCTACTGTGGATCCTAGTTTCTTTGCTCCCGAGGCACATGGATCCTATCATTGGGCATCAGTACAGACACAGATATTTCCTATAAAACACACATTCAAAGAATCTGCATCCTATGAATACCAGTTGATGAAAGTGATAGATGGTTTTGGAAATGCTGTTTCTCTTGAGGGAAGTAACAAGTTACAACTCCAGGTATACAACCGTCCAACTGTCAACTTCAATTGTGAGGATGTCAATCCAATGAAACTTCTTATTGGAGAAAAATACATCGACGTTCCTTTGAACTTTCAGGGATCAGCTCCTTGGAAACTCACTTACGAATTTGCACAAGAGGATACAAAGAATGAAAGATTCACAGATGTTTCCTTCACAGATACAAACTCATCTCTCAAGGCATATGCACCTGGACTCTACAACTTAATCCAAGTCAGTGATGTATATTGCAAAGGAGATGTGTTGATTCCTGCTACGTGTCTTATATCTCAACCTCCACTTCCTTCTATTGAAATACGTGAGACACCTATTCCCTCTGAATGTGCAGGGAATAACTTTGTTGGAATGAAGTTCTTTGTTGAATTAACAGGTAGATGAGATAGAGTAGATTCACTAGATTCATTGGATAAACAAGTGAATGATTTACTGATATGTTCTACTGTTTAGGCACACCTCCTTTTACTATAGAATACACAATTTCTAAAATCGTGGGTAGAAAGAAGGTGATCATTGAGGAAAAAACAGAACACATTGATCGCTCTCGTTATATGTTCTCTTACTTGCCAACTTCCAATGGGTAAGTAGAGTAGTTGTAAGACATCTATTACTATTTTGTTGTTAATAGCAAAGACTCTACTAGGGATTATGTCTATGAGTTCAAGACACTGGGTGATTTGTACTATAAGAGTCAGTCCATCAACGACAATGCTATTCTGCAAACTGTCTATCCTCAGCCTAATGCAGTGTTTGATAATAAGTTAACTACCTTGGATGCTGTTCGTACATGTTCTGGAGAAACCCTCGATTTAGATGTCAACCTGAGTGGCACAGGTCCATGGAAGCTTACCTGGTCTTCCTTGGGCCAGAAATATCAATCCGATGTGCAAGATCCTAGATTTATCATCTCTCTTCCTCAGTTTCAAAAGCCCGGTGTTCGTATTGTCTCTCTCACCAAGGTAAATATCCTTTTCTTTTTATAAAGAGACCTTTTTCTTATGTGATTGAATGAATATTACTAGATTCAAGATGCCAAGGGATGTACGATTGATTTGGAGTCTCATGATGTTATTATTGATGTACGCCGTGAACGCCCTACAGCAGCCTTCTATCGAGACGATGTTTATAATGGAACTGTTGCTATTACTGAGGGATCTACTGCTATTCTTCCTCTCCGACTGTTTGGAGAAGGCCCATGGAGAGTAAACTACCGCAATATAGAGCAACCCACCGACATTATGGAGATTGTCACTAGTGATCCCAACGCACTGATTAGCACCAAGAAGCCTGGATTGTATGAGATTGTTTCTGTGGAAGACGCCTTTTGCAAGGGAGAAGCTATACCACCACCTTATGTTGTGGAAATGTTGGGTCGACCCTCACTCTCTATTGTAAATGATTCCATCATCTTAAAACAGGAATCAATCTATGAGAAAACAGCAGTGTGTCAAGGAGCAAACACTGGCATTGACGTTCTTTTTGAGGGTAAGAATATCACTTTAAGCTCTCATTACTTATTTATTTTAGGACATGGATCTTTTTATTCTGCCTACAACAAATACCAAATAGTACCATGGAAAATAAACCATGTCCACTTGGGTACAAAGGAAATCAATACACTCTCCTCGAGTATCCATGTCTCTTTAGACACTGAAAAGAGTGGTAAATTCCGCTACATTTTTGATAAACTCTCGGATCAGCGCTACACTCAACCCTTTACTCCTACACCCAAGTTATCGGTAGATTATATGGTTCACCCTCTACCTACCGTTGCATTTAGAAAAACAAATATCGATCGTACATTGTGTGTTGGTGACTCGCTCTCCTCTTACGACGCTCCTCAAATTTGGCTTGAATTGACTGGAAAAGCACCTTTTATTGTGGATGTTCGTGTTAAGCATGTGTCAGCAGACTATTCACAGTTATACTCTGTGAAGGCAAATTCTCTCAAACATAAACTGTCACTTCCCGATGTGTTTATTCAATCTGGAGCCTATAACATTGAACTGATTAGTGTTATGGATAGTAATGGATGTCAAGCAGGAACACCCACTTCAGGGTCTACTCTTCAGGTGG